>JAZEWU010000001.1:32839292-32872903 GCA_036362915.1 Geotria australis
GGCATTGCCATTGTTTCGTGGGTTGGCTATGACTCAATACAAACGACAGGGAGGGCAAGATCCTCCTCCGCTGATGAGAGTTCTGAGAGCGCAAGCACCTGTGCCCCGCGTGTGGTTGAAGTCCCCCTTGACCACCTTGCAGGACTTCCCATCGCCGTCGCACACTCCGCAGCGATCTTCCCTCACCGGCGATCCCACGATCCCATCGCATCCCACCTTCTGCTCGAGAGACGACAGGAAACACCGTACACAGCGAGCGTCGGTGAACTTGGAATATCGGTCGGGAGAGGTGGGGTGGCGGTGGGGCTGGGAGGCGCATCAAGCGGCGTTGTTTATATTCAAAAATATCTTTCAGCACGCTCTCAGGGTTACGACTGCATATAGCCATGACATTACTCGGAGCCGCGGTTATGACAGATTTATAAATACGTGAAAGGATTCCCCCCCTGAGCTTCGCGAGGTGCCTGGAACTGAGCGTTGGACGAACAACTATAAAGTACGAGACAAAGGCAAGATGTGCTGCTCCCCGTAAGTGATTGTGTGTGTTCCTCCCGTGAGATTAGGCTGGCTGGCTGAGTAAGCCAACTCCGCGGGGAGTATGCGGAGAGGCCATTCCCCCGTACGGATTGAACCCTGCATCTGGAGCTCGCTAACTCAAATGTGAGCACTCAGCAATATTCCAAGTGTTGAAACAAGAGCTTGAGGCATCAGCCCATTCAATCTTCCGTGTTTGTATACACAAGTAAATCAACAGCTTCTACAACTCTTGGCAGGCGCGTCTACCCTTCCGCTACAAACCAATACCAATAGTTGTGCTCGGCATGTTTATTTACTGATTCACATTTTCCACTGGCGTACACAATGCCAAGTGGTGCACCATGAGGAGGAGCCGTTTCCAGGCTACCACCCACGGCGCGCAACGGGCCGCTAACTTGGTCGCGAACACAGACAAAGATAATATAAACAAAGATCCCCCCGTACAGCCTTAACAGACTGTAGGGGTCAAGTGCCGTTAGCGAGCAACTATGAAGGTCGACACGGCACACGAGGAGGTGGGTGACCAGCACCGCGCCCGGCCGCCTTTGTCTCCCAAGTGGCGATGTTTACACACCGCACTCGGTACTCATGTGAGGCTTGAGTCGACCTAGGGGAGGCCCGAAAATTGTCACTGGTGTTTGCCGCGAGCGGGATTCGAACCCGGGTCCTCAGGTTTGCAACCCAGCGCGCTAACCAATAAGCTACCGCAGAACAACAACAACCGCTATTTGCCACTAAGTGGCGGTGATGTCACCACGGCGCCTGTGCCAGGCCATATGCACCTTGAACACGCACACACACGCATACACGCACCGGCGTCCAGATTAACACAGCACGTGACGGTCGGTGGTCGCCTTTTCCCCAAGCCAGGCACGCACAGCTGGAATCAACATCCCTTCATCAACAACAAAAAATAAAAATAAACGAATCACGCGCACGGCGCGGATCTGGGAATTTTCTCTAAACCTACCGACCCGGGCGACTCGAGAGGTGAGAGCGGATAAAGAGGCCAATAGGCCAAGCACGCAGGAGACACTGGGCGAGCATTTACAGCGGGAGGAGCTAGCAGCCGCGCCGCTTACCCCCCGCGGGTGAATAGAAGTCACAGATCTACGCGGCCGGGAGGTTCACGGGCCGTCGGACTTCACCTGGAAGCAATTTGGCCGTGTTTTGAAGGTGAAATCGTCATTATCTTCATCACAGCCACTTAAGCCGGTGGTGCCTTGCTCGTGCGGGGCCCAAGATGGATGTTTTGCTCTAATGGCTTAAATATGGCGGCCGAGACGTGTTCCCTCCTCAACGCTGCGGCTGCATTCTACCAGTGAGCCGCGGTACCAGGAAAAATTACCGACCTCCCATGGAATATCGAGTATCAATCCGCGGAAATTGTTGCACGTGTCCACCACGCTGGTGACGCAAAACGCTGAAGATTTGAATTGGATCTGAGCTGCCAAATCATCGCAGACCGGAATAGACCGAGTCTGGAACAGATTCGAGAATCGATCCAGGATCAAAAAGATCCAGATCTATTCTAAAAGTCCATCCATACATCCATTTTCTGAAACCGCTTAATCCCGTACAGGCTCGCGGTGAGACGGAGCCTATCCCGGCAGACACAGGGCACAAGGCAGGGGGATACCGAGGATGGGACGCCAGTCCATCGCAGGGTACCTGGGGTAATTTTACTCAGTAGGCCAATTAACCTGGCAGCATGTCTTTGGACGGTGGGAGGAAACCGGAGTGCCCGGCGAAAACCCATGCGGACACGGGGAGAACATGCAAACTCCACACAGAAATGCCCCTGAGCCGGGATTCGAACCTGGGCCCTTCCTGCTGTGAGGCGGCAGCGCTACCCACTACGCCACGGTGCAGCCCTATTCTAAAAGTTACCGTGTGTTTTCAAAAGTTTGGAGACCACTGTTCTACTGAATATAGTCCATCCATCCATTTTCAGAAACCGCTTACTCCTGTACAGGGTCGCGGTGAGCCGGAGCCTATCCCGGCAGACACAGGGCGCAAGGCAGGGGAACACCGAGGCTGGGAATCTCGGAGCACCTGTGGCCCACGTGTCGCTGAAGTCCCCCTCGACCACCTGTTGTTGCACGTGTCCACCATGCTGGCAACGCGTAAACGGCTAAAGATTTTAATTGGATTCGAGCTGCCAAATCATCGCAGACCGTAATAATTTTGAACGCGCGGACGATTAAACGGTTGTAAATGTGGCAATTTCTGTCCTAGTTTATTGCAGTAGTTCGTATCGTGAAGGTTAATTAATGTAATTAATACTTTGAGCTATGCGGGCAGCCTCATTCGTAACCAGGGGTTGCGTTTAATCACTCGCCAAACCTTGCTAAAGGACGTCGTGGTTTCAATTATCTGCGAGTAGGGACGAGCGGTTACGAGTGGGAGAACGAAAACGAGGCGGTGAACAGGAAGTATAGTATGGGGATGTCGGTGGGGATTATGGGACGGGTCGGGTGACAAGGGTGCATCATCTTCAGGGAAAAAAAATAAAATCAATAACAGATTCCAACACAGCTTCACGTATGTATACGTATACAAAGACAAAGATCACCCATATAGCCTTAACAGACTGTTGGGGCAAGAGCCGTTAGCGAGCACCTATGAAGATCGACACGGCACACGAGGGGGTGGGTGACCAGCACCACGCCCGGCCGCCTTTATCTCCCTAGTGGCGGTGTTTACACACCGCGCTAGGTACTCATATGAGGCTGAGTCGACCTAGGGGAGGAGGCCCAGAACCGGTTCAGAAAATCCGTGAGCGGGATGTTGGCCGTGAGCGGGATTCGAACTCGGGTCGCCAGATTCGTAGCCCAGTGCACGCTAACCACTGGGCTACCGCTCCCCACACACACACACGTGTTGAACATTTGGTCTAGTGGTTAGCATGCTGCGCTGCAAGCCTGGTGACCCGGGTTAGATTCAGGGCCGTGGCTAAAATGAGTGGAACTCCAGTCCTGCCCTCTCCCTGCTTTTCCAGGCCACGCTGACCTGATTGGTGAAGTGCGATCAACCATTAGGGGAGTCAGAACCGCTGGAACGAATTTATTTCTAATTAAATACCGTATATTTGTCACCGAATCCCCCTACAAAAAAAATGCGACGCCACGCAAAATATTCGCACAAACCTTTCTCCTTCAGCAAAATCTGACAACCACAGCTGCTTAGAAATGTCACGCCGCTCATTCCGACTGCAGGGCCATATTTCTGGCCAAGTGCTGATATCATTGTCACTGCGGGAATAACAGGCATTACCGAGTTGCAAATCTACGCTCGTGCCACATGGCTGGAAATACACGTCAACCAATCTCTTCCCCCCGGGGGGAAAAGTACGCATATGGCCAAGTAAACATAGACAAAGAATACCGTATAACTAACATAGACAGTTGGGGCAAGTGCTCTAAAGCGGGTGCCCAATTAGGCCAGCACGGGGCACCGTTGCTTCCACCCACTGCTCCAAGTGCACATAACCACATCGGGTACTTATTTAAGGCCGAGTTGACCAAGGACAGGCCCAGTGCAGGTATCATGTGCCATTGATATTAGCCATGGGAATCGAGCTAAAGTCTCCGGCGATGTCGTGTCCTACAATGACCGTTGGCGCCGCTGCTTCTAATTAAATACACGCTATGGGACAGAGATAGATACATGTTTATTGTTACAGCAGAAAATAGCCAGTGAGCTTGCAAACTCTGCAAGCGGGATTCCTGCGATCCAAAAAAACACTGGGCAGCTGCCCTCCGGTTAACCTTTTATTCTGTTAATATGTTGGCGCAACAGTCAGCCTTTGGTGACCTAGAGAACCACAAACAGCAATAAAACTGGCTCTGCACTTAAGTTGGCTAAATTCTAGCTCTGATAATTAAAATATTTGGTTGTCTGTCATGTGACACACCTCACTCTCATATTAAACTAGCATACAGTGGCCTGCGGCCGCCCACACCGCATCTGTGCCGATCGCTAGGTGGCGACGATGCGATGAGCTCCGAGCCGAGAGAACAGCCTACAGCTGATTGGCCAGATCCTCTGCAGACTCGACCAGCCAACAGGAACACTGCAAGAATGTGGAATGACAGTCCACAATGCCGCACTATACATAGACGCAGTGAGGAGTGCTGCCCTCTACCGTGCGTGGACCAGAGGTCACTTGGGTGGCAGGGTGGCCTCACGGCAAGAAGGTCCTGCCCGAGGGCAGTTCGATTCCCACCTCGGGAGCCTTTCTGCGTGGAGTTTGTGTGGTCACCCCATGTTCTGCGTGGGTTTCCTCCGGGTTCTCCGGTTTCCTCACACAACAAAAAAAACCGCACTCATTAATTAGTTGGCCGATAACATCATAATATATAGGAAGCAGTGTGTGGCTATATGGCGCCGGCAAACCGCCTGGCTGCCTCCTCCGCCTCTCTGCGCTTTCCTCGCGCCTCTGAGTGCTTCTCTCGTCAAATAAATGTCTTCGACATTGAATGTAAAGAAAAAATAATTATTTATACCTCCCGCCAAATGACAAATGGGGGTGGCACGGTGGCGCGGTGAGTAGCGCTGCCGCCTCACAGCGAGAAGGCCCCGGGTTCGAATCTCGGCCCGGGTGCCTTTCTGCGTGGAGTTTGCATGTTCTCCCCGTGCCCGCGTGGGTTTTCGCCGGGCACTCCGGTTTCCTCCCAAAGTCCAAAAACACGCTGCTTCGCAGCTTAATTGGCTTGCAGACTAAATTGCCCTCAGTGCCCTGTGCTGGGCTGCCGCCCCATCCTGGGTATAGCCTTGCCTCGCGTCCCGTGACTGCCGGGATAGGCTCCGGCTCACCGCGACCCTGTACAGGCTGAAGCGGTTTCTCACGATGGACGTAAATGTAAATGACAAACGTCTCGGCGGTGCGACGCGACGAGCCGGCCTCACCTGGCACCTGCGTCCGAGGCACGCGTCGCGCTCGTAGGGCCCGCACGGCGTGCCGTCGCGCGCCGACTCCGCCGCGAGCGTGGCGCCCTCCTTGCGCCCGGCCGTGCACAGCAGGGCGCACGGCCGCTCTGAGGGTGACGGAAAACGCCGGTTACGATAACGAACCGTCCGATGTCAAATCCCAACAACTACAATGATGAACGGTACCACTGATGGAAGGTGTTTCACGGCCGCGATGCATGATACACAGATGGATGGTTATTATTACGGCAGGAAAAATATCCGGTGAGCTTGCAGGCTCTTTACGACGGGACTCCTGCGACACAGCAAACGTGCGAATTGCTGGAAATAATAAAAATATAGGCAAGATTCATATAGAAGCAAATTTAAATCAGACTTTTGCCGCTCTTAAGATTGCCAGTTTCGCGACCTTTCAGTGTATTCGAAGCAGCCTTAATCATTTATTTTTTTGTTGCTTTGGTTTTTATTAGTTTTTTTTTCTGTCGTTGTGCAGCGCTTTGTGATCCTCGGGTGAAAGGCGCTCTATAAATTGCTATTATTATTATTATTATCTTAAGTGGGGGGAAAAGGTACAACATTTTTGCATCGAAAATTTTAGAATGCTGCCAACTGACAACCAAGGAGGCCTACCAGGCAACCATTCTAAGATTTAGCTTGTCACAGCTCTGGACAATAAAAAAAAGCAATGTTTGTGTTTCAAGTGTCTGGCCTCCGTATGGCCACCTGCTTGTAATGCCAAGTTATTTATTACAATGTTTCACGTCATGAAAACATAGCCACTGAATTTTTGGTTGTCATATATAGGTGTGCCAAGGCATAAACGAGAATGTCACGTGTTTTTCCTTCCAAGAATCTTTTTCATGTTCGTGTAACTTGCAACTGCCAACGTTTCGAGGCCGTTCGCACGACCGCAAACGAGCTTGCGCCATAACCTAAGTGGCAAAGCCTGGCACTTCACAGCGTTTTGCCGCATACAATGAGCACCGTTGTTAGGGTGCTAGAAGCGCCGCAGGTGATAAATGGGCAATCATTCCGAGGGCAAAAGCTACGACCCAAACCACTAACTCTGCAGACCCCCCACCGCAAACGTAACTTCACACACTCTGCGCATTCGTTTATTAAATTTATCGGTGCTGGCCTCTCTGGCACTTTAAACCGACGCCAATTTGCCAAGCTGCCAGTTATGGGAAGGAGAATGTAACCGTTAGCGTCCGCCGCGATCAGCGGACTAACGCCGTCTGGCTGAGAAGGTCTCCGTGGAGAGACACCGGCAGGATTTTTCCCAGCAGCCAAAGCGGACCCCCATCGCAGTCCTCTGAACGAACAAGCTTCCTGTCGGCCTGTCAATCTGTGCAGCTATCGTCGTGTCACACTCCAGGATGCATGGTGGCAGCTTGTGGAGGCTTTCATCCAGCAGTGGGTAGAGCGTAGCCGCTGATTATAGCAATGACAACCAGCACATTTACAGACGGCCATTTTGCAACCCCATTTCATCGAAGCATCAAAGCATCTACTTTGCTGTCCTGAGGGCTCAAATCTCTAGATCTAAGGGGTTGCTGGCTTAGAAGCTTGACACAGGCATTTACCGCAGCCAAGTCCACAAGACTCGACTTCTCTAGAGTCAATTATTTTTTATTCATATCTAGACCACGTATCTGTGTCTGTGATCCTATAGTTAAAGTGCACTTCAAATATTTTAAATTATAAAAGAAAATTCGAAGTAAAACACTGAACTGTGAAGGAGTCCTACTGCGTGACCGAGTGGAGGCATACAACATTTCACGACACTATCAAGGTTAAACAAACTTTAAAACAATTGTTAAACGCTAAAACACAACGAGTAACTGTCTACTCTGATTTCGTGCCTCGTGCAATTTGCTCCAGCTCTCACCCGCTAGGCATATGAGGACAGGCTGAGACACCCTTCGCTTAATTGCCACTCGTGCTAAACATCGTCCCGACATTATTCGAGATGACTGCTAAACTGTATTAGGGGGCAAAACTCCAGCAGGAGGAGTGAAGGGGGGTGGGTCTTGGTCCCCTACAGGGCTTTTGGGGGCCCGGTCAGAGGGCAGGCGGCAGGGGGTCACTTGTGGGGGGTGGCTCGGGGGACTGTGCGAACGATCATCGACAAAGACCGCCCCAAGCGATGCCACACGGTGACCAAAATCACACACTGGGGGCAGCCAGGCAAAGCCAGCGTGTCGGCGAATGCAGCCAAGCGTGTTGCACCGCTTCACCGAGTGTCACATCCGCAGCACGTGAGAGCAGACAAGCGAGTTACACGCATGCCTGCCTTGCTCACCACCCCACCCCCCACCGTCCCGTCCGCCCGGTCACCTCGGGGAGGATTAGAGCGATGGCTCTTTACGCGAGGGCGAGATTAACCGAGTGCACACGCATGCCAAAAAAGCGGGGCCCCGGAAAACCCCCATCCCATTTTCAGTAACCGCTTAATCCTGTACAGGGTCGCGGTGAGCCGGAGCCTATCCTGGCAGACACTGGGCCCAAGCCAGGGCTATGCCCAGGATTGGACGCCAGTCCATCGCAGGGCATCTGGGACAATTTTACTCAGTAGGCCAATTAACCTGGCAGCATGTCTTTGGACGGTGGGAGGAAACCGGAGTGCCCGGTGGCGAAGACCCACGCGGACACGGGGAGAACATGCGAACTCCACACAGAAAGGACTCCGAGCCGGGGATTCGAACTCGGGACCTTCTTGCTGTGAGACGGCAGCGCTATCCACTACGCCACCGTGCCGCCCCACATGTGTCTAGCGATGCTTTTATTTCTCAAGGATTTAGTTGGGGGCCAGATCTTCTCGCGGTATCCGCGTGGGGTTTTTAGCCGGGTAACTGCGGTTACCTCCCACAGTCCAAAGACATGCTACCGATGCCTGGGTCAACTGGCCTGACTCAATTGCCCCCCGGTGCCCTGTGATGGACTGGCGTCCCATCCTGGGCATGGCCCTGTCTTGCGTCCTGTGTCTGCCGGGTTAGGCTCTGCCTCACCGTGACCCGATGCAGGAATAAGTGGCAACTGATAATGAATGAATGTCGGAGTGAGGTTCGGGCAGCTGTGAACTTCAAACAGAAGCTACAGGTGGATTCTAAACTCTGTCATCAAGTACACGTGTCATGCTGTCCCCGCAACACTGAGCACTTCAAAACGTACGTAGTCCGCCATACATTCCAGGAGGCCATCCAAGTATGTAAGGTGTAACCGATGTAACCTTGCCTCCGCTGACATTCCCTTTGTTTATTTATAACTTGCCGGGTCTCGTCAAACCACTAGCGGCGCCGCCAGCTAAGAAGAAATGAGAGTTATTTGTCTTGTCTCGGACGAGGAAGAAGTGACAGGTCGGCGCATTCTCGCGAAGCTGTGTGCGTCCCTGTCTCTGTGTCCGTGTCTCCTCATGTCGCTCACCCTCCCTCCCTGTCTCCCTCCGGGTCTGTCTTTAAGGAAGTGTCGGCCATCTTAGGGGACGCTGGCAGATTTTTGCCGCTCTTAATTTTGCCAGTTTCACGATCTTTCGGTGTATTTGAAGCAGCCTTAATCGTTTAATTTTCGTTGCTTTGGTTTTTCATTCGCTGTTTTTTTTTCCTGTCGTTGTTGACAT
Organism: Geotria australis; assembly: GCA_036362915.1. Lineage (NCBI taxonomy): Eukaryota > Metazoa > Chordata > Hyperoartia > Petromyzontiformes > Geotriidae > Geotria > Geotria australis. The sequence goes on from JAZEWU010000001.1 coordinate 32,848,381, forward strand.
GCCGTTCTCTCCGCGGCCCTTGTGCAGTGCTTTGTGACCCTCGGGTGAAAGGCGCTATATAAAATGTTATTATTATTATTACTGCAAGCGACGGAGGATTAGAGGAGGGACGACAGTGTACGAAAACCTTACGTACACTGTCCCCCCCCCCACAAATGAATGAGGCTCAATTCAAGTAAATGATGATGATGCCTTGTTTCCGTGGCCAGTGGGAACAGGGCTGACTCAATGCTAACACTGGGCTGGCCGTGAGAACCCGTGTTTCCAACCTGTGTTTGTCCTGGCCGAAGCGACCCCGTGGAGCTCCAGCGCTGGTCCCTGGGCCCTGCACTGGCTCATGGTCCCAAACAACACATTTAAATCTGGACTCATCCCCACTCGAATAAACGAGTTACAGAAATGGAACAATGCATTCTCGCACAGGTCCACAATTGCTTATACTAATTGCAGGATGACGAGTTAATTATAATTCATATCAATGGAATGTACGATGTAACCGGTAACTATATTTCGTCACTGCCAGGCGTCGTTTCTGCATAACAGCCCTCCTCCATCAGGAACGCCCCATCATCATTTGGCCGATAACATCATAATATATAGGAAGCAGTGTGTGGCAATATGGCGCCGGCAACACCGCCTGGCTGCCTCCTCCGCCTCTCTGCGCTTTCCTCGCGCCTCCGAGTCGTTCTCTCGTCGAATGAGTACCTTCGACAGTGGATGAATATGTGCGCGTTATAAATGTAAAATTATTATTATTAGCACCAGCACCGACTTCTTAGGAGGTGACACTTAAAAGCTCCACCGTACTTTTCGCCCGGCTGTCGATCGGCGCTGAGCCTGGCTCCGCGCGGCCGCCGAGGGGGCAGACATCAGAGGGGTGCATTACTGACCTTCAAGGGGTCACAGTTTTATACAAATTATTGCTTGAAGAAAACCATAATAAAAGGAAAATACAATAGCTCATTGTTCGTAGTAATGTTATAGTTCATTGTTAGGGGCACAGAAATCCGGGAGAACCTCAGAGTAGAGTTTGCTACTCCTTCGGATTGAGAGGAGCAAGTTGAGGTGGTTCGGGCATCTGGTAACGATGCCCCCCGGAAGGCTCCCCTGGGGAGTCTACCAGGCACGACCCACTGGGCGGAGACCTAGAGGCCGACCCAGGACACGCTGGAAGGATTATATCCTTCGGCTGGCCTGGGAACGCCTGAGGAAAGGGATGTCTGGTCCACTCTCCTTGGACTGCTGCCACCGCGACCCTCACCAGGACGAGCGGTTTAGAAAACGGATGGCTGGGATGGGCACTCACCAGTATCGGTGACGGAGGACCATCGGCGCGGCCACGGCGCGGGGGGCCCGCTCCACTGCAGGGCCTGGCACTGGCGGTCGCGGGACGCCGGGGTCTCCTCGGCGCAGGGGATGAGCTCGCACACTCCGTACTGTACGCCGTCGCCGCGGCAATCCGCTCCGCCGGGCCGGGGCCTGGTCGCCCCGCGCGAGGACGGACACACGCGGCGCGCGTTACGAGTCGCGATCGTCACCGCCGGAGATTCGCCGACCGTCATTAGGGGTGACCGAAAAAAATATGCCGGACCGTTACCGTTCCGTTAGCCTGATGACATCTCCAACGCGGGAGGCGAAATTCTTAGGCCGTTAGCATGCGAGACTCTCTGCTCTTCGGCACGGTCACTGTAACGGTAGGTCTATTGAAATGCCTCCCTCCCCGAAGCTGGCCTTTTGCTACGAGATCTGAACGCGGAAATTACGAGTCGCTGTACGAAGCCATAGGGCAAGGAGAGGAAGAGTGTAGTTGTTTGTAGTGTTAGCAACGCCGTTTGTATATCGTAGACGTGTGTCTATTGCACTAGAGAATAGACACGCCATGCACCGTGATTGAATATATTGATCTTGAAGGATATAAGCGGCAGAAGTGTAGCGTTACAAGTATTTTTTGCACAGCTTCTTTCCATGGCCACGTTGTCCGGACATGCGGTGGTGGCATTTCGACAATTTATCGGCGTGACCTGCACCACTTGCTGGGGCCCATAGGCAGGGGTGAAAGTAACGTAAATTTCCAATTGCTAAGGTCGTATCACAAGCTCCCCCATCCCACCTATACTCTACTGAAAGATTCGACAACTTTCTTACCGATTCACCTTACCAGACCTTAGAGTATTACCTCCACCTCTGCCCCTTGGTAAAAGCCAGGCCTACAGTGGATGTGTTTTGTATTAAAACATATTAAAACAATGCATCAATGCAATTAATGCAATTGGTCTTTAACGTGTGTGTGTGTGTATGTTGTATAGGTACACAAAGTATACCTATATGCATGGACTCGATTCACGACATGCAGTCAAATTCGACCCAATGTAAAATTAAATGATTGTTTCTTGAAAATCGCCTTCCGAAGCTGCTCTTTTTGAACGCCTTTGGATGCCTCCAACATGAGAAGTGAAACATCGCGAAGGACATGGCTATCCCAAAAGAACAGCTTTGGAAAGCAATTCTCATGCATCGAGCCATGAAAACCTACATCAGTACATCGTTTCTAGAATCGGATCGACAAGCAAGAATCAAATCACTGGGGAGTAAATTGTTCCACTGCAATTATAGTTTTTTTTTCTTCTATATACTTTCAGCCCTGTGCAGCGCTTTGTGACCCTCGGGTGAAAAGCGCTCTATAAATGCTATTATTATTATAATTACACAGATTATTTGTTTAAACAAAGTGATAACTTAAAAACGACAGAAATGCCGCATCGTATTTTTAACGTGTCGTTAAAACGTCGAAGGCAGCTCGTTTTAGACAAAATATTTATATATAAAGGCACTACACAAACGTACAAATTAAACAAAGCGCAAAGAGACTGAAATCCGAGGCCAAAAATGCGTCTGCGAACCTTTCCGCCTCGCTGCCGCTAAATGGTGAGCGAACCTCTCAAGCTTAATTTACAAAAAAAAAACCTATTCCCAAGAACAGCACTGGCCCCTTGCAGCTTTTAGGCTTTACATTCAGACACTGCGAGCACATTGACCTGACGTGGGTCTAACACAATAGCCGCCGTCAAGTGACACAGCGTTACATTTTTTTGGAAAGCCAGCACACGTGCTAGAGGCTTGCCGTTTCCCAGGGAGCTTTTATGAGTAAATAGGAAACGCCACTTAAAAGGGGGAAACGAACCACATCAACCCGGACAGTGTAACCGCCACGGTCGTGCAGCAGGCCAGGAAGATGCACAAAGATAAGACCGGAGGCATCTCTCCACGGCTTTGGGATTCGGCGAAACACTCCGCCAGTTGGCAACGGCCCGTGGCTGCTGCTGCAACAAGCGTCGCCCTTCTAGATTTCAAATCCAAACTATAAACACGACGAAAAAAAACCAATCGCAGCCTGGAATGGTGTGAGCAGCGACGGCTCTCGAAAAGTTAACCGCCGGAGTTTCGGGCCAGATCGTCGTTTCGCCGAGTTAACCGGTTGATAAATAAATGCGTAAATTCATAACGTGCGCTGAATTATGAAATATGTGGATTCCACGACGCTGCATGTGGTCCTGTTTGAGTGCGTGTAGGGTGTCGAAGGATTCCCTTTGTAGTTCCATAAGCGTGTTAGTGAATAACCACGGGGAAGTGCGTTTTATTGGGTCGTTACGGCGCGAAACAGCGTACAAAATTTCCCTGCCCTCTCTATGCAGTCGGCATCAATTCAAGTCAGTAAAATGCCTTTTTATTCTATTTTCGTTATAGCCTTGCAACGCCACGGGTTTGTGTCTGTGTGTGTGTGGAGGGGGGGCGATACCATTATCATAGGGACCGCAGGGGGGGGCGTTCTGCTTTCAAAGGTTGCAGTGCTCGTTAAAATCGACGTCTCACGGCGGGTGGTCGCAGCGCCGCTGCCGGTAGCGAAGGCCCGGGCCGCAGGGCTGATTGCAGGGGCTCCAGGCTCCCCAGGGACCCCACGCCCCGTCGCGGGGCTCGGCCGGCGGCTCGGCGCTCGGACCCGCGCACTCGACCCGAGCGTCCCTGGGTGGCTCCGCGACACCACCTGCCGCGTTGGCCTCGGGGCCCCGAGCCTGACAACACAGCCGGTGGTAGGAAGCTCAGCCAAGCGGACTCAGGCGGTGCACATCTGGGCTTTTTCTCGGGTGGGTTTTTTTTTCTCTCTCTCTCTCTGTCTGTTCTTCCAGCCATCGATCCTTCCTTGCCACCGATTATAAGTGGGTTGCGAAAATGTGAATTATGAATTGCTGTAGAGAAAATAATAATAGCATTTTATATAGTGCCTTTCACCCGAGGGTCACAAAGCGCTGCACAACGACAGAAAAAAAATAACTAATAAAAACCAAAGCAACAAAAAAATGTATTAAGGCTGCTTCGAATACACTGAAAGGCCGTGAAACTGGCAATCTTAAGAGCGGCAAAAATATGCCAGCGTCCCCTAAGATGGCCGTCACTTCCTTAAAGACCAACACGGAGAGAGACAGGGAGGGTGGGCGAGCGACAGGGGGAGACATAGGGACACAGAGACAGGAAGACATGAGGAGGAAAACAACACCAATCTGTCCCGTGACCTCCTCATGCTCCTAGCCTGGCACAGCAGGCAGCCCATGTTATGTGATTTCTCCCCGCTGCGTGTGACTGCGTTCACTCACCCCTGTTTGCTGGAGGCCGTTGTCTGCCGGTTGCTCTCCCTTCGCCTGCTCTCCGGCTGCCGGGGGCTGCGGGGTTTGGGATATTTCCACGGCTGGATCCGGGTGTCCCCGTGCGGCTTGGTCAGACCGGGGGGAATGCGGTGGCTCCGTGGGTTTGTTCCCGTCCTCGCTCTGGTTTACGCACTTGCCTGCCGCACACGACTGCCGAAACACGGACGCGACAACGCTCGCGTTAAAAAGCAGAGAGAGGTAAAAGTGCGGACCTACAATTGGGCGGCAGAGTCGTGCAGCAGTTACACTCGAAGCCTCACAGCAACAACGACCTGGGTTCGATTCTCGGCTGCGGTGCCTTTCTGTGTGCAGTTTGTGTGTTCTATCCATGTCAGCGTGGGTTTTCGCCGGATACTCTGGTTTCCTCCCATAGCTATAAAAAAAGCTCACAATTTGGCTGAGGCGGCGGTGTCTAGTAAACGTTGGCACCGACTTATCGCGTGGCCTGCTTGCCCCCCTCTCTATGTGGTTCCTCGTGCCTCATTATTATTATTTTAGCTTAATATTCCACGCAAGCAAAATCCTACCACGCGTTACCTGCCGATCGACTGTGATGAACTCCTTAATACGTCTTAGTGGACAGAGGCGCTGCGGGGAATTAGTACCGTTTCAACGACCGTGCCGGCAGAACGAACCTGCGACCTCTGGATTGCGAGTCCGTTGTGCTCACCATCGCGCCACGATCACGTAATAATTGGCATATTTAATATACAGCAGTGGCACTTGAAATAGATTCGTCCCCGCTGTATTTGGATATCTTCAAGCGGCTGTACAATTGCAATGGGAGATGAGGATTGTCCCATTCTCGTTTGAGTATCGGGCAACAATGACTGTGAGTGCAGCGTGTAAATGGTCCTCGCGGTCTTAACCGGACTGCTAAGATGGATGGCCTTGATTTAAACTAGATAATTAGCTCGTCCGAGCTATAGGTCTGTCAAGAAAGACCTGGAGGTTATCTCTGGCGAAATACCATTTCACGTGGGTACAAGCGTACACAATGACTACACAGTCCAATTAACAATGACTACACAGTCCAATAAAAAAAATATTTAGAAAATACGTAGACAGCCAAATGGCATCGTACAGTGCACAAGTACAGAACTGAGAATGTATCCAAAAGCGAAAGCGAAGATTATTTTAAATAAAATACAAACGAGAGAGACGTCACGACACACCGTTCACCAATTATCCGAATTATTTTTTGAGACGGAAAAACACAAGTACGAAAAAAAAAGAATCCTCAATAATGACAGTGTAAAGGTTAAGTAACTCGTCTATCTTGTAATAAATCTATTTTCTAGCCAAAGTTATGAAAATGTTTTCGTCCAACCACCCTGAGCAAAACGACAGCTTTACGAGACGAGATAAAACGGGGCTGTGCACCAGCAGGCTGGGGCACGGTAACCTGTCACGTTGTGCCTTTACAAGCAATCTCATTAAACTTTTTCCCTTTTGTTTAACCAGCTGCTTATAAATCATACTCTAAGCCGCCAATGGCATGCCGGTGGGTCTGCCACTTACTTTCAGTCGGTGTCACGTTTGAAACGTGTATGAAATACGGTTCCACAAAAACAAAAAACCCCTAAACGCCGCCACGCAAGCCGAATGGCGGAATGTGAAATATGCGCGTGCGAAAATACCGCCTTGCTCACGACGTCAAAAAAAACCGACCGTGCTTCAGGCCGAGCTTTAAACTTGACCGTTTCAGATCACAAATCGTGTTTATACTAAAAACAGAGTTTAAAGAAGCAAATTCTGCAACCGACAAAACGATTCATTTTCGCGGCGGTGGCTTTTGCGATTACGCGGCGTAGCGCCCAGAAGTGTTATCAGGTTGTTCCGCGGGTTGTTCGGAACGACGTCTGACGTTTCTCTCCACTTGCCGGGAGCTTCTTAATTTAGTTTCTTCATTCAGCTCCGTTTCTCGAAGAAGAAGCTCATATAACTTCAGTACCTGGAGAAGCCAAGTCTATTTGTCTTTAACCACGTGAGAACTCAAGACAACCGGGAAGTTTAATTTGCAGGAGTGACCTGCTTTTCGAGAGTGAGAAGCTTCTGGCACATGGACTGAAACGTTGGACGTCGTGCCAAACAACACGCGGTACAACCCGGAAATGCGTTGGACAGCTGTGCTCATTCCACACATGCAAAGCCTTGCCTAGACACAACCTGTATACATCATGTGCTGTCAACAGCACTGTTATAAGGTGGTCACATGTAACCATGTATTTCTATGGTCAGTGATTTTTAAAAAAATGTGTATTATATTCCCTACAACTCATCGCGAATGGTGGCACAACCACGGGGCACTGCGATTTCGAGGGCCACCCTGACTCGGTGTGGTCTGTGCGAGGATAGCCCAGGGCAATGACCTCTGTTAGGTCACGGGAAATCCAACACCGCTCGTACAAATGTGATTTCAATATGGAGCGTCTCTTTTGATAGTTTTCCCCCCGAGGAAAACCTGTAACAAATGCACACAGTGCCTGTCTTTCTTTTTTTTCTCTCTCTCTCTCTCTCTGTGCCTCGCTTTTGCTTGGAGGTGTTTTCCACCCTCTTCCAGTCACTCCACTTCCTTGAAAAAGCCAATGATCATCTGCCAAGGTGCACATTAAACAAAAATCATTGGGTGGGTTTTGCCTCCACGTTTTAAGATGCTATCTCCTGTCATTCAATTTACGGTGTAATTGAACGTTTATGATTTACAACCTGCAGAGGAATTTCCTGTCGCAATAACCATCGTCTCATTCCACACGACCACAAACGACACAAGTTCATGTTCTTAAAAATTGGCTAAACTCACTGCAGTATAGCGCTACCTCCACGATCTCAAAATGTTTTGCAAAGCGTAAAAAGTTTCACTTTGCATTTCTGATCAATAATACTTTATTCTTCTTCTCAAAACTACTCGACAAACATTCCACACTTTGCTGTGAATGACACCGTGGCCATAAGCAACATAACCTTAACATTCACCTTTCAGCAGAGGCTTGGCAGCTGTCATTAATCTCAGTCTGAGCGTACACCACAAACCGTTTGAGCGCCCGTTGAAACACGACGCTACCATCCACTCAGTTAAAATCCAGACAAACCCACCGGGAGCCACTGACAGATGGGTCAATGATGGTTGCTCTTCAGAGCTGTTTCAATCGGGATAGCCGTGTCGAGCGATCTCCCTCACGAGGTTTCGCCTCCCAACGTGGGAGCCGTAACAAATGCACACAGTGCCTGTCTTTCTTTTCTCTCTCTCGCTGTCTCGCGGTCTCTTTTCTCTCTCCCACGTTGGGAGGCGAAACGTCACGAGTGAGAGAGGGAGATCGCTCGACGCGGCTATCTCGAAAGAACAGCTCTGAAGAGCAACCATCATTAATCGTGCCGTGAAAACCTACATCAGTGCAGATTGGTCAATGTCTGCACTGCCATCTATCTACTCTGTGGAAACACTGTAGCATCGGACGTGTTAACTCCTTGGCCGGATAACACTTTGGATATTAAACGCCACAGCGGTCACGTTTCCACAAACACGGTGGTACCAACCAGGGCGCTCCTGGCTTGAATCTATCTAAAGATCCGTACGATCTGTGGCACGGCCGTATTTTCCCTCACTCAAGTAATTAACAAACTAGAGTTCCCCGCCGCGGGAGATTGACACATCTGTCAATGAGAATACAACTTAAGGGGCTGTGTTGGCAGTGGTTTGTAAGAATAGTGCTGAAAGCTGTTCCAGCGCTGCCAATGCAAGGCGGTGTAAATCACAACATCGGTGGAGTGTTGTCAGCATCTGTACAATACTCTGGCATCCCAGGGCGTCCGTCCAGCACAAGCGAGGTCAAAACGCCTCCCAACACTCAAACGAATGTTCAGCAGCGCTGTAAGGAAGTGACGGCCATCTTAGGGGACGCTGGCAGATTTTGCCGCTCTTAAGATTGCCTCTTTCACGACCTTTCGGTGTATTGGAAGCAGCCTTAATCATTTAATTTTTGTTGCTTTGCTTTTTATTTGATTATTTTTTTCCTTGTTGACTTGCCGTTCTCTCCGCGGCCCTTGTGCAGCGCTCTGTGACCCTCGGGTGAAAGGCGCACTATAAAATGCTATTATTATTATTATAATGTACGTGTAGAATATACGACGTTTAACCCTTTCCGGTAATGATAAAAAATTGTTAAGATCTTTAAACACTAAATGGACACCTTTTTGCAAAGGTTCCAGTACGTGCTGATATAAGACGTGCTTATATCCAGCATCACTTTAATAATTTTCCCCTTGCCCGTCCCACTACCCCCGTTGGCACTGGCATGGCCCCCGAACCTGAATGTTTTGCGGTCGGAGGTGAGTGACGTCGCTCCTTTCCGCTTGCTGCCGCCGCTGCTGCGCGTCGCTCATGCAGGCGCTGGCCGGAGATCTGCCCAGGGAGGAGACGGACGCAGCTCAGCGAGCACAGCACCGGATGTCGACGCGCTCCACAACGGGTCTCACGGCGAGAATTCGCGGCTCTGGTGGCATTTCCTGCGTAGAGTTTGCGTGTTCTCTCCGTGGGTGTGTGGGTTTACTGCCGGGTATGCCGGTTTCCTCCCACGGCTAAAAAAATACACCCGCTATTTGGCCGATAACAGCTTAATGTATAGACGATGCAGTGTCCGGTAAATGTTGGCACTGCTGTCTTCCCCCTCTCTCGCGCCTCTGCAGTTCCTCGTTCCTCTGAGTCGTTCTCTCTCTCTCTCTCTTCAAGGGTGAACGAATACTACGCGCGTTACGTAACGTAAATTAACAAAGTTATTTGTTACATTCGATAAATTATGAGCATGAGCAAGATTCACGCCCGGGCGTAATGTGTGCTGAGTGTTTGGAACATCAGCGGTGGCTTGGGAAAGCCTTCATCCAACATTGGCCGCGGCTGATTGACGATAATAACAATGAGCAGTTCTCACCAGCAGTCCTAATGCCATTCTCACAGATGGAGCCGTGAAAATATACACCAATACAAGCTTAATAATGTTGACGAGGAAATATACTGTTTATAAACCCCGAAAAGGAACAAATGTTAAACCTTACGATTAAGTGTTTTAAAGTTCAAATCGCGATGTCCAATATATCGTGTAAATTTAAAATCTCTACCTATTGGGACTGGGTAATTTTTTCCACTGATCTATGTCCATGTACTTATGTGTATGAATTTGTTGTAATTTGTTTCCCAATAACGGCAAATAAAAATACGCAATATATCTTTATTTCACTAAATACCACCACAAAAGATATCGACCAAGGACCCCACTGAATAGTGTTTTGTGGCTCAGTGCAGCTCTCGTTGATTTATAAAGGAAAATTACATATTAATCAAGAGTGGTGGAGCAAAGAGGCTATTCTGTCTTTAATTCAATCGCTGAGGCTACGAGCATCAAATACAATTTCGTTTGAATTCATCATCTGCATTGTACACAGTGGTACATTAAGTTGGCTCATACGGCAGACACCAATTCCACTGAATCGTAACAGCCGGAAAGCCGAAGGAAACAGATGATAACTAAAATTCATTTATATTCCTTTCACAACGACTGATCAATTGAGAATCGACCGCTGTAAAGCTTCGGCTGATTAAGCAACTACTGCGGCCATTATGTTTAACTCAGCCCCGAGACATTATTAACCATGAACAATATTGATATCCGACAAGCTGACAACGCAAGCCTTTAAATAACGTTGAACACGCACTTAATTTGTTGAGGCGACCAAAGCGGCGCGCACCCAGCGAAACGCGTGTGCTTCTGGGCCCCACGACGCTCGCTTATCGTCTGAGTAGCTGTACTGCCACCGGAGGTGTCGATCTCCTTTCCCCAAGACACAGGGCAGAGCCTTTCCCCCACGAGCGATCTCACCGGTCCGGCTGCCCGCCGCTCCCGATTCGGATCGATCCAGGGTTTTAATGAGGACCGGTGTTTAGCTTACGCGCTATGACAAGAATGTCGCCCGACTCAAGTTTCAACCGCGCAACTTGATGCGTTCGTTCATTGCGAGCTAAGTGAAAATGTAGATAGCTTTTGTAAATACACCCTGACGTTTGCAAATGTCGTTTTAAATAAAATAAGCACATATCTGTCCGTCCAGTTAATTTTTGTTTGTTTACACATTCCATCAAATACAACACGGCCTTCTGGGAGCACGTAATTACATCGGCGTCAGGTCAATTGAAATATAAAATAATTATCCACATCATTCAGATTTATTTTTTAATGGAAGCGGTTGGTGGGGTGATTAGTGCACTGGGCTATGAATTTCGCGCAGTATACCCGAGTTTGATTCCCAGCCGTGGCTATCATCAGTGGCGAACAATATCTGAATACAGGACCACCCGTCTCGCCAACACCACCCCTTGCCCCCTTCACCAACCCAAACTAATCAGCACGGTGAAGTACATTCGAACAACTCGCATGACTGGCGTGACAGCGAATTTACAAAGAGCTCAACATTATTATTATTATTACAGTACGGCATTACTGTTATACGCACGACATGGCCTGAGGCCATTCTACATTACTAGCGTATAACCCCACCCATGCCGATCTGAAAACCAGGTGTTGTTGCATTCCAGCGGTAGCTTTGTGCGTAATTAGCGCGAGACATTTCAGACCCTTTTTTTCCACGAGGAAACAGAGGGGGAATTAGTATTTGAGTGACGGTCGGTGGAAGGATTTGAACGAATAACTGTTTTTTTTGCTCCGCAGCTGTGTCCCGGCCGGATTTGCCGTGTCGTGGATCTTTTGTCTGAAGTGCCACAGCCTGGGTTTACCGTGAGGGCATAATGTTGGCTCTGTCCGTTTTTGGGGATAAGCTGAGATTATCCTTCAAAAATTTCTGCGGTCTGGGGCAAGAATGAAAAAGAAGCGATAAGCCCGAAAACTGTTGATTGTCAAGCGTCACTAAAACGTGGGTTTAGCCGCAATGGACGTGGCGCGTTTTGGTGTGCGCAAGCATGCAAAGAGACAGAGACAAAGGTGCCCTGTTTAGCCTTCAGCAGGCTGTTGGGGCAAGTGCTGTTAGCGAGCGGCTATTAACAAGGCCGTCCGTCACGGCAGACATGAAGGTGGCGTGTCTAGCACCAAAGCCTGGGCCACCTTTTCCTCCTCAAGCACATGCTTTCACACACAGCATCACGTAATCATTTAAGGCTCAGCTGACCTAGAGGAGGTCCGGCATTGGTTTCAGATAATGTTCACCGCTCGTATTAGCCACGGTTAGGAATTGAACTCGGGTTATCAGGTTCCGAGTGCAGTACACGAGCTTACTATTGAATGCAAAAAACGTTGTTGGAAAATTCGTTCCACTTTTGGACAACGCACGGCGCGGCGTGTTGTGTTATAATCTGGGATTATATCACGTAAAGAAGCTTATTAGAATCCTCCTTCCCCCCCCGTGTCGCATAAACACATCAATGTTTGTGAGTCGCTGTGCTCCCCCCTTATCGCCTGTGCGCACACAGACACAAGGCGAACGAAAACACAAACAAGACTTCGCCCGTGCGGGTCAAAGAGGTCACGAAACCACACGAGATGAAAGCCTTCATTTCCTTTGCCTCGGGGCTGAAAACAAATCCCGTGGCAAGTTAGATATAACAAACGAATAAACCTTTCCTGGCAAAACAGACCCTGCATTCATAGCCTTCTAGAAAAGTGGCTTCACAAGTATGCAAAATCCCCCACTATAAAACCCACAACACAAAAAAACCCGACATGCTCTAGGTATCATTATTAAATATTGTCTTACATTGAAGTGTGTTCTAAATCTTACTTAGCATCTATATTTTCATTTGCACTCAAGGAAGAATGTACATACAGAGGAACGGGATGCGTTTAGTCGTGCCTGGCAGATGCTTTGTACATACAATCTCATGACAAATCGCATGTGTGTGTTAAGCTGCCAAGAGTATGTTTAGAAAGAGGGTCTCTTTTTTTTGCTATTGTCCATCTTCGTAATTATAGGTTGTTTGCGACATGTATATGAGATTAACCAAACACTGCAATTATCGTGGAATAGATCCAATATACTGGAAGTTAAACTTCAGAACGTTGACAATAAAACGTCAGCCCAATTATTGCAGGCGTCGGCTGTTAAATTGGAGCCATCCCTCTTTGAGCAGAGACGGCAGCGAGAAGCGGGAATGTCTCAGTGAGAAAAACAAGTTTCCAACAAAAAAAACCCAACAGGCCCTAACAACCACGACACACTGGGACAATTTCAGGGCAATCGTTTCCGGCAATCTTCACAGGCAGCACATTTGCTCTGAGCGACTATGTCAACTTTGGACGGCAGTGACACGGAGTGACGGAGTTGTGTTTTGCCAGTTAAATCGGAGACTGTTTAAAAGTGTGTTTGATGAGCAGTGATTGGTCTTACGGAGCACACACAACCAAGGGTAGTCACGGGTACACTGTCCATGACCTCACTGGAAGTTACCGTCCCAGTAATTATGTGACAATAATAATAATAAACCACGCTTACATCATACCTTTCTTTGTGAAACTACTCCAAGATGACCTATAGGAGGGTTTCCCAAACCACGTCCCTCCGAACCCACCACGTATATCTCAGAGAGTTCACCGATTTAGCTCCGTTCAAACACGGATCAAGCCGTTACACGCTGCGTGCGCTTTACGATTGCTAAACCTCGTACGATGTACAGAACATTGATTCATTTCATTTAAAAAAATGTTGTTCCTTTTGTTTTAATTGGTTGGTTTTTTTCATTGTTGACATGCCGTTCTCTTCGCGGCCCTTGTGCAGCGCTTTGTGACCCTCGGGTGAAAGGCGCTCTATAAATACTATTATTATTATTATACTGCCATCGTGTGTCATTTCCACCTGCACATCAGCAACATGGCCGATTTAATTGACATCGTGCCTGTAGTGCTGCTCCGTTCCATCCCATTCCTTATTCTTAAGGCTGAATTAGATTTATTAAATACTTACCTGTACATCTACATGTATAAAAGGTTTAGGCGTGCATCGGTTTACCCATAATGTCCTGGCCTCTCGTTAGTTGACAGCGTTCGCGACCTCACAACCAGCCCACTCGAGGGCGTACGGAAAATCTTGAATTTATTTTAGTTATTCTATTTCTCTCATCATTATACTTATTAACATTACTTTATTACTACCCTGGTTTGTCATGTGAAAACTCTGCAGAGGATCTGGCCAATCAGCTGCAGGCTGTTCTCTCGGCTCGGAGCTGATCGCATCGTCGCCATCGAGAGGTCAGCGCCAGATCTGGCCTAGGCGGCCACAAGCCACCATAAATGCCAGTATTATTAACACAATCTTAACAGAGGCAGGCGGGGGGGATAGATGGATGTTTATTATTATTACAGCAGAAAAGATACCCAGTGAGCTTGCAAGCTCTTTACGGGACTCCTGCTACAAAAAAATAAAATATATACAAGATTATCCATCCATCCATTTTCAGAAACCGCTTAATCCTGTACAGGGTCGCGGTGAGCCGGAGCCTATCCCGGCAGACACAGGGCGCAAGGCAGGGGAACACCGAGCATGGGAAGCCAGTCCATCGCAGGGCGCCTGGGGAAATTTAGTCAGCATGTCTTTGGACGGTGGGAGGAAACCGGAGTGCCCGACGAAAACCACGCGGACACGGGGAGAACATGCAAACTCCACGCAGAAAAGGCCCCCCGAGCCGAGATTCGAACCCGGGACCTTCTTTCTGTGAGGCGGCAGAGCTACCCACTACGCCACCGTGCCGCCCTATACAAGATCATAAATAACCAAAAAAAATGTAAATCAACCAAAAAAAAAAGCCATTTACACAGCATCGCAGGCGATGCTGGGTATATGCGAAAGCAGCCCGTGTGCCTGGCTCCCACACGCCACATCGCGAGCCTTCTGACCTGAGGAACTCCTGGAGCTCCAGGCGGCTGCAGGGAGACCAGCTGAGCTCGCTGCCGTTGCTCCCGCGCACCCACTCGCCGGCCATGATGCTGGGCCCCGGGCCGCACGCCGAGTTGTCGTCGTCGTGGCCCATGCCCATGCTGGCGCGGGAGGGCCACGCGGATTCGGGCCCGGGGTGGCACAACGCCGCGGCGGCACGAGGGACGATCGGGCCACAGCGAGAGGCCCGGCGTGAACCCACGAGCGGAGCCGCGTCAACGCGCACACACACGCACACACGCACGCACACACAAAAAACACGGCGAGGGTGAGAAACGTAAAGTGTATCCCGACGAGGGGCGGCATGGCGGCGCAGTGGGTGGCACCGTCGCGTCACAGCGAGAACAGCCTGGGTTCGACTTCCCGGCTCGGAGGCCTTTCTGCGCGCGGAGTTTGCTGCCCGTGTCGCAGCGTGGGTTTTCGCCGCGTACTCCGGATTTCTCCCGGCGTCCAAACGCATGCCGTCTCGGTTAATTTGCTTGAAAAAAAATATCCGTCCTGTGCCCTGTGGTGGACTGGCGTCCCGTCGGGTGTATAGCCCTACCGCGCGCCCTGTGTCCGCCGGGATAGGATCCAGGTCGCCCTGACGACCCTCCACGGGATTAAGCTGGTACGGATAACGAACGGTCGAGCGTATATATCCCGACAGGCGGCAGAGCTCAGCTGCTTTGGCAGCTCTTGGCATTGGCGAGCGCCGAGAGATGGACAAAATTAACTTACCGAAGAAGCTGTCGGCACGTGGAGCGAAACATCGGATATCACGCCGAACAACACGCGATACGACCCGAAAGCACATGGGCGAGCTTTGCGGCGCGACCGCGAAAAGCCGCGCAGTAGTGAAGATTGGTCACGCCACACGTGCGCGGAGGCTCGAACCGGGAGCGCGGGGAATGCTACGCGATGTTGCGACTCACTTGTGTCCGAGCTCGTGAGCGATGGTGAACGCCAGGCCCAGGCCGTTCTCCTCGGCGATGACGCATTTCCTCACGTCGCTGCACATCCCGCCGAGGTAGGCGATTCCTGCAGAACATCGCGCGTCGAGCGGTCAGCGCGCCCCAGGCCCCAGACTAGGGTTGCGACGGTCCTGCTTTTGCCAGCAATGAGCGGATCTCCGCTCCGCTGGAATTGTGATATATAGAATTCTTATTCCAGTGACGCGTCCGGGGTTTTTGTACCTCGAAGGTGGCAACTCTACACCCAGGAGTTCCGACCAACCTGCCTGCAGCTGGTAAACAAGTCAGCTTGTTGTTAGTTTCGGATTCCAACAAGAGCTCTGTTTGGCAATTGAGAAAGGTGATAGTTTTCCTCCACAATTAAATCCAGAATGTGCTCTTTGTGTCGCGATAAAATGACGACATTTTATATTTGAAACTCATAAACAAGTGCAACATCTCCCCATATTAGAGAACAGCTTCTAAATGATAATAATAATAATAATAAGAGCATTTTATAGAGCGCCTTTTACCCGAGGGTCACAAAGCGCTGCACAAGGGCATCGGAGAGAACACATTGCATGGCCTTCACACGGCAGGTGCAGCCACCCATTACACCGGTGAAAGATGAAAAGCAGCCCCTGCATTGCGACTGGATATTGGAAACAAACCGTGGAACAGACCGTCCAACAATGACCGAAACCTCGCTGATTCACTGGCAGTGTCTCAGGTACTCACTAGAGTGCTTCCCCGAATATCCCTCAACTGGCATCCTTGACATCGACACATAACGTTGCTAATGACCCTGCCATACAAAAGGAGAAGATTAGATGGCAATCAAACTAGAAATAATT
Organism: Geotria australis; assembly: GCA_036362915.1. NCBI lineage: Eukaryota > Metazoa > Chordata > Hyperoartia > Petromyzontiformes > Geotriidae > Geotria > Geotria australis. Next base: position 32,864,797 of record JAZEWU010000001.1, read on the forward strand.
TAATTCTCACAGCTGGAATATGGTGAATTAAGTGGAAAATAAATTGAATAATAAACATGGGAGATTTGTTGTGCAATCATTGGAGGCCTGGCTAAGAGCACCACATTTCTAAACTTGAAAACTCAGTTTATTTATGGGTGATTGCCCGAATTTTAACGCAGAATCTATGCGGTGGCAGCTCGGTTCCCTGACATGATATTAACCCCTGAGCCACCTGGCCACCACTGAGAATAATCAAATCAAGTATTTAATAAGAAACACCACATGGCAGAGAGGAGTAGGAAAATATTCGATCATCATATAGCCACAGAACGCAATTCACTGTCGCCATTATAATGAATGGTAATAACTTTTACCCCATTTGTCAATTTACTGTAGGATGAAGGTGTTGCCAAAAAAAAAAACTTGTCAGTCATACGGGTTACTTTTACCAGTACCAATTCATTGATGTAGGTGTTCATGGCTTCATTTATGAGATTTGGAGGCATTATCAGGATAACGATGCCTCCAACATGGGAGGCGAAATGTCGCAAAGGAGAGAATGAGGAACAACTCAACACGGCTATCCTGAGAGCAACTCTCAGTACCAATTCAGATATCACTCACGGCTGATGCCACCTGTCACTGAGACTTGAACTCAGGGAGATGGCTTCGTAGCACAGTGCCGATAGTCACTGTGCCACCGCTCCCGCGCACACTATCGCGGTTGTCACCAGCCATTCTCTACACATTCCTGGATAAGGCTATTTGAACGCAGCGACCTCACTCACATCCTATGACTTCACCGCTCCGTCACCCCCGCTGCACAGCTCCTGAACCGTGTCACCCAGACGCTGACTGCCGAAGTGACGCAGACGATTCTTTACGGCAAATCTGTCGGTGCAGCTGCGAAATATCACTGACGTTACCTTATGAGCAAAACTTAGTTTGGGAGGAAAAATGAAGGGCACGTCCGAGTTCTGCACGCGACCTCACGGCCGCGAACAAACTCTGGAGGCGTGCAAACTCGCCTTCACGCGAGCGCTAGGACGGAACCGGCAAATTGAGTTTCGCGAGGCACGTCTCGCCAGTGGCTTCCAAAGTTTAAAACCTAAAATGTTGGCTTTCGAAAAGTTTAATAACGGAAACAATGTCCGAGTACACTGCAGGTACATTTGACGGGTTCCTTGGAGGTCGCCGCACTCTCAGTAGAGATGTTTTATTGCGGACCTGACGGTGAGCACAGGCCGGACGACGTGACCGAAGCTGCCAAACACAACAGCGCGGCGATGCCTGGCCCCGGACCTAATGAAAACACGCGCTGCCAGCATTCCACCCTCCCTGTAACGCGCGCCCCCAACGCCAGAGCCAAGCGGTAAATGTGGGAAAACGGTTATGTCAGACTACGTGGGTCGCTTTCGATTGAAAAGTTTAACTTTTCCAATAACGGTTGTTACGCACGAGAATCAGAAGCAGAATAACAACAAACAACACGTCCACGTCTCCCCTCCTCCTCTCTGAAGAACGAAAATACTAATTTCAGATGAACATTTTGCGGTTGAACGGTTGTTCCGTTGAGTGCTTTTAGGTTTACAGCGCTTGATCTCTCCACCACAGCAAGGCGTTTTATTTGTACATAGTAGTATTATTTTCTTGACCGAAATGTTGCCTGCATTATATACATATTTACAGAACTGAGACAAATTGGAAACAGTGTGTATGACATCACGTTTTACCACCATGATGTGCGTGTGTTTTTTTATATATATGTAATAAAATATAGCATTCCATTTTTCTTGAAAGTTAAAAAAATAATCTTGTTACACTGATTCGTCATGATTAAGAATCATCCATCTCACAGACCGCAATGTGAAGGGGAAATAAAAGAAAGACCAACTGCAGCTGGTTACAGCGTGGGATTGTTCGTGCCAAGCGATTGTGCCATCCCTGTGAAGTGGCACGAGCCAGGATAAAGGAGTGCATTTTCTAGTCTCATGTTTGGACAAATAAGTGGCTGTTTGCCAAGTGGCTTGGAAAGAATCTCTCTATCAAGAGCCAGCACACAAGCCAGCCAGCAGGCCAGCCAGGCAACCTACGCACCAGCCAGCACACCGCAAGCTCACCAGCCAACTGAGCCTCCTCCTCTGCAGCCCAGCCCCCTTCCTCCGTGCCCCGATTCCAAATGTTTTTGGCTGCCAACTGTTGAATAGCTTAAAGATGTGCAGGGCCATGCTTCCTCCGACATACAATAACCACACTGTTTAATTCAATCCAAATGACAGAGGTCTTTTGCTGGACAGATGCAAAAAAAACAAACCACATTGTCTCGTTCTTTTTTCACATTAATCAAGCGCCTAGTTGTGATAAGCGCCTTACAGCTAATGTACAAATACGACGAGCGCACACTCAATGAGATGATAAAAAAAATGCCAAGTTTTTGCTCACTTCGAAAAGTATTTCACATCAACGATCCCAACCCAGCACATGCTAAAATGTATGTCACGTAATATTCCCAACTGAACAGAAATAATGACTGGCTACCCTACGCATACCTCCGAATGTTTAAATCCTTGCGTACCTTGGCTTGTGAGGGAGACACATCGTGCACCTAAAGTACATTTCATCGAATGTATCTCCGTTTTTTCAGTCTCTATAATCGACAGGCCGGAATGTTTCTAATTGCTTGCATATGCTGGAACTAATTCAAATTTTAAAGAGTAAGAATAAAATTTACAAAGCAACCAGCGTTCCTCCCCCCCCCCCAAAAAAATGTGTCCAAGTAACCGGCCGGAATGACTCTCATAACCGCTTTACAGTTGGAAATCAGCTTGCGTAAGTGTGTGAAGCCGAGCTGAAAGACAACGATGTCCAGAAACTGACCATCGTGCTTCGAAGAATCGCAAAGAAGAAGAGTGTGTGATTAGTCCACCGCTCGGCCTTGCAACGGAGGGAGTTTGCGTTTGGTGGCCGAACGTGCAACCGTTCGCGTGCTCAGCGATAATCTCGCGAAACAACTACCAGGACTCGATGGCACACGGAGGGCTGTGACTCAATGCCAGAGGTACTCGGGAAATAACGGCGCTTTCATCATCCACAGACTGTGCCGCTTGTATTTCTGAGAGGGGAAAAAAAAAGTCTTGTTTGTCCCGAAACAAAATTCTCGCCATCTGCAACTGATTTTCTTTTACAAAGTAAACTCTCATGGAATTACGTGAAGAAGAATAAAACAAAAGTTATACGTAGTACAGTTCTTTAAGCTTCGGTGTTTTAACTGATCCAATTAAGTTGGCACTGTAAGCAAGTTACATCCTGTGACAGACGATGAGAGGAGTACGGAGCATAGCTCGCTAAACTTGCCACAGCTTTATATGTTTTAAAGACGTTCATAGTTTATGTTTTTCGCTTTTCAATTATTTGAAAGTAAAACAAACGAGGAACAAGTGTGTTTTCCGGTATGTATTGAAGGCTCACTTACCAACAGTGTCACAAGGTTCATCCGTGTGCACGCAGAAATCTGTCCTAGATACACAAAAATATAAGAAAACAAATTGTCAAAGATGAAAATTGGCACAAGTGGCAATCATTGCTTCACGTTATTCAAAAAGGGCACTTATTTGAATTTCGCATTTGGGCCATGTTGACTTTCATACTGGAACTGAATGGAACAAGTTAGTACGACCTGATTAGATTTGTGGGAACAGTAAAATTATCTTCATTCAGGCACCACTTTTTACCTCGCAACATTTTTTACTTTGACCATAATATTGTTTTTAAATCATGTTTTAAATAACAATGTACGTACATGCAGCACACTACCTGCTGTGTTTACATTCGTGAAATAATAATTTACGTGAAAAATAAATAAATTAAATTGCTATGAATTGTTAAACTGGTTAAATCATTTAATGCCTCCACTGAAGACAAACTGACGAGCACAGGCCATGTCACCACTAACCAAAAGCAAGCCAGCAAGGACGTCATATCATCTTGACAATCAGTAACCACCCACTTGCAGTGAAATAAAAAGCCTTCAACAACTTAACGTGTAATTGTCTCCATGCGAAATTACAGTTTTTAGGTCATACAATGATAACTGTAATGATTATAGGATTACAATTATCTTTGAACATTCCTATCAATGTTCCAGATCCAAAAGCTCTCATTCCATCAGCGTGTACCTTCTAATTTAAAACCACTTCATGCTAACATGCCGACCGACCATTATGGAAAGGAAATAGTTGATACAATGATGGAATTATACGTCTCCTTGTGTTTTATTACTGCCATTTGAAGAGAATTCCTTATTGCAAACAACCTAAACAAAGATGACTTTTATTGTGTGAAACAAGTCTAATATGGGCCTTGGTGGTAAGCACTGAAGCCAAAACAAATCACACATCTGCCACTTTTTTATAACCTGTTATAAACCACCCATATGATTCTGTTGATTGCTAAGACAGCATCCAGCAACTTCAAGACTCTCCCAAGATAACATCTCTTCCTGTTTGGCCTCTATTTTTACATCTCTGACGCCAAACCCAATCAGTCAATGCACATCTTTAATTTTACAAATGAAAAAGCTCCACTGTACGTTCAAATGCAGTTGCTGTTTCTCCGCATCACTCGAGGCATTTTATCGGTTATAGACATTACATCCACCATGTACTAAACCATGCGTTCACACGGGCTAATTTCTATCTAATGTAACAACTTGGATGGTTCAACGGTTTAACAAAAACACTTTGCGCAAGTCAATTAAGCCGCATATGCACGGTAATTTTGCAGCTCGTCGCTGGTTTTAGCTCGTAGCTAAACCATTTTGTTCAGGTCAGCACTCGGCGCGGATTAGAATCTGGGAGAAAGCCGACCGCTTCAAAAAGGGCACGACACAAAAGGGCGAGCGAGGCCAACATTGCCGGAATAAAAGTGGGATTAGGCCGGTCGCGCCGATTCAATCACGTGCGGGATTCAGCCCGCAAGTGCCCCGGAGTCTCAGCACAACAGCATCCGCGCTAAGTGATTGGCGGACTTAACAAGAGGGGGTCAAAGCGGACCCGCAGACGAGACGTTCATTTGGCAACTCTATTAATTAATCCTTCTGTTTATCCGCCACGTTAGTCGCTGTGCACGGCGGACCGAAACAAATCGTGCCGAAGCCTCGGGAATCCACGCTGGGATGCGCGAGTGTAAAGTTATTTAAGCAGTACTAAAAACTGCTGGGCACTGACAAAACACGGGCTGTTTTATGCGTCTCAATGGGGCTACACGCCAAAAGCACATGGGCGCCGCACGTTTAAAAGTGAGCTTTGGCTCCAGGATGTGACAGATTTGTGTGTAATGTTGCAATTGTTAATTTCCGGGATGTAAGCCAGTAACAGCATAAGTCAAATTTTCCCTCTTGGCAGAATCTGATGCCTATCAAAATTAGAGTTTATAAAATGGCACGACTCCAATTGTAAAAATGTTTGATTACTGAGCTGGGATTTGCGGCACTGTTTGGATATTGCTGCGCGAGATTTATCGTAACAAAAAAAAACAACCAAGATGTTGTTTCGTTATTGAGCAAGATCAAGCCGCTGTCTTTGAGTCCACGGGGAATCCAAGATGGGTGAATGCGATTAAACGTCGCCTCTATGCTGCGATCCACAAGAGAAATGTACAGTCTATAACATAAATAGGCATAAAATGTGCTTTTCAGTTAACATTTCTCAGATTGTAAATGTATCACCGATCAGAATGTGTAAGAAAGACAACACGCTGTTTCCTCTAAAAAAAGTGACATCAACATTGTGCTGATAGTTTGCCATCTAAGGAAACATGAAAACAATAAATGTGTTTTTCGTCGAAGATAATGAAACTATAGGCTTAGGTTGGCCTTCATCCAGCAGTAGATTGACCATGGCTGATTGATGATGTTGCGATTATATCACAGGTATAGATATTTTTATTTAAACGCAAGTTTAAACCACATTAGCAGTTACAATGTACCGGTGTAGGTTTTCACGGCTCGATGCATGACAGTTGCTTTTACAAAGCTGTTCTTAGGGATGGCCGTGACTAGCAGAGAAGAAAGAGGGAGCGCTCGACACGGCTATCCCAAAAAAAGATCTTTGAAAAGCAACTATCATTATCAGTTTCAGTCAATCTTGAAACACATTTCGGAATGCAGTCTTCAAAGACCAGCGGTGATTGTAGCTGACGTCCGTCTCCTTCCCAACGCCCTTTAATCAAGCCTGCTAGCCTCGTGGGTGGGCAACTCCTGAATGTCGATTGATCGTAACACACTTCCACCCTGCACCCACAGCCCACTAACACTTCTGACAATTCTGGAAAGCGTCACCCTCCTACCATTCCTTCGGAAACGTAATAAAACCTTACATATTTTGCCAGGTCATGATGCCGGCAGCAGTTGTGCTACTAGAACATATAGTCAGAATGACCAAATATTGACAATAGCGTTTTTATATAAACGGTACATACTATTAGCACACTGATGAACAACCGAATTGGTTTGTTAGACCATTTGGAAAAAAAAAAAAATTGCATTTTGTATAGCACCTTTCACCCGAGGGTCACAAAACGCTGCACAAGGGCCGCGGAGAGAACGGCATGTCATCAACGACAGAAAAAAATCATCGTACAACAACGCGTGAAGTTCTAGTCCAAGTAGCAAACTAGTCAAGTGAGTGCTGGGTGGTGCCCATGTCTGTTTGTGACTTTGGTCGAGTGGTAGAAATTCCATATTCTTATGGGTGGGGGCCTGTCTCGTCTAGGATAACCACCGTTGACTTTCCACAAAGGACTGCTCTTTTCATCGACAGAGGACGAATCGGTGTCGACACGCGGCCGGGTCTTCAACTCAAAAGTGTCCAGTTGTCAATAAAGCGACCGACGCGCACTTCGCCGCGCATTAGTGAAATAATTGTGTTAAGGTCGTGCAGGGTGAGCGTACCTGGTCACAAAGATTGCAGCGTCAAATGGGGGCCCCTGGCCCGTCTCACCGTTCTGCCAGCGGCAAAAGCTCTGCAGGGTCCTCTCTCCATGGTGGCCCACGTACAAACTCTCCTGCAGACATGGGGAAGGCAAAATGTAAAGGTGCAGCCCTGCAACGGCTTCCTCATGCCACCACTGGCGGAACAGCCTTTACTACAGAACACCATCCAGAGGATATCATTGGATTAATCCGCTGATGTAGGCTTTCACGGCTCGATTCATGATGGTTGCTCTTCAGAGCTGTTCTTTCGGGATAGCCGCGTTGAGTGCTCTCCCTCGCAACGTTTCGCCTCCACGTTGGATGCATCGTTAGGCCTGATGATGCTTGCAACGGTTATCCCGAATGAACAGCTCTGAAGAGCAACTATCAGTTGGACTAATCGCCCACACTGTGGGAATACCCACACTTTAATCCACCACACATGACCTGCTTATGACTAAACGTACTCTAACCATTTATTGTATGCAGAAGGACCTCGCCGACTGTGACGGTTGCGTTCCTGGAAAAGCAGTTCGTGTTAAACGTGTGAGATGATAAGAATAATAGCATTTATAGAGCGCCTTTCACCCGAGGGTCACAAAGCGCTGCACAGGGCTGCGGAGAGAACGACAAATCGACAACGACAGAGATAAGTCAAATCCGCGAATGGGAAAGACTCGGGGCAGCGAGATTCTCCTGTCCTCCTGGGTGTACAAACACTGGGGAGGTTTCAACTGCTGTGCCGGGAAGTTACATTGAACCGTTGAGCCCTGCACTGCAAGTCCAGTGCATGGACCATCATTACACCACGGCAGAGCCCCCGCTCGCAGGCAAGGGAAAAGTCGGAATTGCAAAACAGTCCGTAAATTAATTGGCACAATGAAACCCTCACCTTATCCAAATAGCACGGCTGACTGACAAGTGATTTGGAAAAAATCGTGAGTTTGAGTTAATTAAGTTGGGGTCTGTTGATGTCGTTGGTGAGCCAAGTTTCGAAAAACACCACTTTACAACAACCACGGCTGCACTGTTCTCGTGACAAATGTGAATGTTGATTTATTTTCTTTTTCTAACATTTTGACATAAACTCCATTCGAGCACAACTCAATGTTAGAATTAATATCTCGGAAATTTCCTGAGATGCGGGAATGTGAG
>JAZEWU010000001.1:32873008-32884843 GCA_036362915.1 Geotria australis
AACGTGAAATTACAAAGCACATCCTCAGCAATAATACGTCCAATGTACTTGCACTTGTGATCGCAACTTTACAGAAGGTAGGAGCGTTCACGTCGCGATCCCCGTCAGGTAATACTTGGCATTGCCTGCGAATCCTACCAAACACTTCGAGGCCGAGCTGAAAGACAACGATGTCCAGAAGCTAACCATCGCGCTTCGAAGAATCGCAAAGAAGGAGAAGTTGAGAATGTATCGTTAAGAAATTAGAACATATTGAGAGATAAAAACCCACCGAAATTTAAACAATTACATCCAAGATAATTAACATTCATTAGCATGGATTGCTAAAGGTCCAAGGTTATTCAAATACAGCTTCCAGGCCCAACCAACACAAGCTGTTGAACTTGGAATATCTACAGAAAGAACATTAACTAAAGACAACCATTATCATAACTGTGCTCGTCCAATACTGTGCTAAGCCCCAGTTATTACAGCATTGTTATTTCACATTAGCTTGTTGTCTCTTACTCATACATGGAGGAAAGCCCACATTTTCATTAATGTATTATCAGTAACCGTTTAATCCTAGAAAGGGTCACGGAGGAACTGAAGCCTTTCTCAGCGGATACAGTACACAAGGCAGGGCTATATCCAGGATGGGATACCGGTCCATCGCAGAGCACTAGGGGCAATTGAGGCTGGCCAATTAACCTAGGAAGATGTAATGTGGAGACAATGTATATACTGTACTGATGTAGGTTTTCACAGCTCAATATATGAGAATTGTTGTGTCAGGATCGCCGTGTAAAGTGTTCCTTCTCTCCCCTTCGCGACATTTTGCCTCCTACTTTGGAGGCATCAGCAGGCTTTCCGAGAAAGCCTGATGATGCCTTCAATGTAGGAGGCGAAACGTCGCGAGAGAGGGAGATCGCTCGACACGGCTATCCCCAAAGAACAGCTCTGAAGAGCAACCATCATGAATCGAGCCGTGAAAAAAACCTACATCTGTCCAGTTTTATTTCATGAAATACAGTAATCCTGAAGAAATAACTCTCCGCAAATTGTTATATTCAACCACCTGCAGGTGTCACCTGAATCTGGAAATTCAGTGCTAGAGTCGGGGCTGGGCCTAGCCCGTGTTCTGTCACCTGGAAAATATTTCCACACCCTGGCACAGCACGTGCAAGTATACCTTTCGGTATGCCTTCAGCTACTCGTCACGTGCCTACTCCAGTTTACCAGCGGCCCTGAAAAAAATCTTCAGCGAGTAATTAAGCTGGAGGATAGAGTAATTTGTACCCAGTAACGGGAGCCAAGGGACGCTACTGGAAAATATCGTCAAATGCCTTAGGTGAACTGGCCCGGAGAACACGGCTCTATTTTGAAGAGCCCTTCTCTCCTGGCAGAAAACTGGCTAATACGGCCAAAGGATGACCTAATGTATTTAATGAAGCCTCAAGCCATGAAGTGGTGATTATGCATCTATCTATGTATTCCTTATTTCAAGTGCTCGACTGTAATGGTGAAGCAACTGTTTGGTTTGGCCAGGTTTCCGGGGATTAGTAAGACGTTCTCTCCGTGCGTTTCATATTTTTAGCCCATAATACTCCGTCGTGATTAAGCGTTCGTGGACTGATGAGAGCCACGCAGGCAGGCACAAACAGTGACTGAAACGTAATAAGTATGGGTTACCATCAAGATGTTAGCCGAACGCATTAGGGCTTGTTATAAAACCATATTGCATTTCAAAACTGACTAATCCTATTGTTAACGGGGAATATATCGTTTCTAAGAACACAGTGCCAAAACACGCACGGCTTAAACCTGCCACTCGTGGCAATTGAACAAATATTACATAAAGTGTGGCACAGGAACAAACAATTGTTAGGTTCAAGGAGCACAAGGCCGTGTCGTAAATGGTAACGGTGTTGCAATCAACTCGTACGGTATAAAAACATGGTCAAGCCAGCGTGACACATCGTTGGGCATTGTTTTGAAGAAGCCCTCTAACGTAAGCCTGGCGGCATTCGCTTTGACACGTTGCCTTTCAGTAGAGTACTTCAATCTGTCCCCTTCTCTTTACAGGCAGTCGCCGAATTACGAACGTCTGAATTACACAACGCTCGTACAGACAAATGCTCTCCCATAAGATACTATTGGATACTATTAATTGCAATTGTGAAGAGATAAAACTTAAGCCATAATCATCAGGTAAATAGTAATACACAGCATTTGAGAAAACAAAAAGGATGTTTATAAAGTTATCATCCACGAACGCAAAATCATAATTCGACAGGATTTTTCATTGCACGGTTGAACGTTGATGTGTGAAATATATAGCTTATGGCGAAAAAAAAAATCTTGAGCGATCTTCAGCAGCGCATTAGAGAAGCATAAGAATCAATCGCACTTGAGACATTGACGAACACTCAAATTATCGATGTGATGTGTCTCACAAATGCCACGGTGGACTTGTGGAGCCTTAGAGCGATTCAAAGTTATTTTCTGCTCAAATGAGTATTGAGGCAGGTATTCCTCCACCGTTCACAGCCCCAAGCTATGGTGGAGATTCCTCAATCTTGTTATAGGGGCGAGTCGATCCAAGGAAAAACAACTGCTGAGTTCATTGCGTACTACTGTTATCTTGCGACAATGCCAATGATGTAATGATGTAGGTTTCCAAGGCTTAAAATATTAAAATTGCTCTCCATGAACGAGTCGAGCATTTTTCCTCTCTTATTCGTATCATCATCAGAGGCAGCAGCAGCACGCGTCGGAAGCCTGACCATGCCTCCAACGTGGGAGGCGAAACGTCGCGAAGGAGAGAGGAGGAATGCGCGACACGGCTATACTGACAAAGCAGCTCTTAAGAGCAATTCTCAATGTCAACAACGGTTAATACGAGGGCATTGGAGCCCAGAGAATGTGGGTCTTTTAGGACGAGTGGCTTGAAAGTGACGCTTACCGGGTGCTCATGAAGCAGGACCAGTCGGGCCAGGCGCACGTGTATGGGGATGGCCAGGCTTGAGTGCTGGAAGATGTTGTACACCTGAAGGAAAGCACAACGCATTTCGCAAAAACGCTCAATGCAACCAACGCATGTGTGTACGGTAGCTCAGTGGTTAGCGCGATGGGCTGCAAACCTCGCGACCCGAGTTGGAATCTCGCTCACGGCCAACACCAGTAACGGTTTTCTGAACCGGTCCTGGGTCTCCCCTAGAACGACTCGGCCTCAAATGATCACCTAATGCGGTGTGTAAACATTGCCACTAGGGAGACAAAGGCGGCCGGGCGTGGTGCTGGTCACCCACCTCCTCGTGTGCCGTGTCGACTTTCATAGGTGCTCGCTAACGGCACTTGCCCCTACAGTCTGTTAAGGCTATACGGGGGATCTTTGTCTTTATCTTTGTATTCACATACGTGCACCAGTGAGGAGCTGTCCCCCAAGGAGCACTCACCACACTGCGGGTTTATCGCAACCTATTCATCTTTAAACGTGTGCCTTCTTGCAGTGGCGCAGTGGGGAAAATTACAATCTGCTCATTCGTAATGCCCATAAATGCGATCAAAGCATTTTATGAATTTGTTGTCGGTTTATCCGCGGAGAGATGCGGAGAGAGACACGCGGGATATAAACACCCACAGTGCCTTTTGATACCCTTCACAAAAACTAAAAATAAAGACACACCGATCTAGCATGATATTTTCTTTTAAGCCAGACAAATCCTTACGATTTCTCTGCCAACAAAAACAGATTTTTTTTTTTACAAGCCATCTCCAGCAGTACGTGCACATCTACACACACATCAGCAGAGATCTGAGACAAGTTTGAAGCCTTGTGAAATCTTTCAATTAATTTCTGTGATAAATAACAAAACTTTGAAAGTTTATAAAGTATACTTCTAGAAACATGTTACGGCATGCTGGAAGACTTGCCACTAAAAACATGTGTTTCTTTATTTTGTTTCAAGCCTGACGACTTAAAATGCACTCGCTGCTATGAACCAGAAAGGGAAAAAAAAACTACTCGCATCTCGTGGAAATATACACAAACAATGAAAAATAAGCTAAGACAAAGAAATATGATTTCGTCTTATAGACTCTTGATAAGAGACTTTCACACTACAGTGTAGTTACTGTGTTGACCGCAAGTAGGGATTGAACTCGGGATGCTGGGTTCGTAGCGCGGCACGGCAGCCGCTGCACTACGGCTACAACATCAACCACCATTCACCACCAAGTGGCAGCGACGTCACCATGGTGCTCGTGACAGGCCATGTGCACCGTGAGGTCGCGTGAAGTTGTCGAAGGCTCACGGGACAAACCCAGGTGCCGTGGACTGACTGACTCATACGACTGGCTTCACCGCTGGGTACCACACACACACACACAGACCGCAACCGCCGCCGGACATACCATGCTCATGACCGTGAGCAGCAGCTTGGTGCTGCCCTCGGTGCCGTGTTCCTCCACCACGTCGCGCGCCGCCACCACCAGCGTCTCGACGGCGTACTCGCGGGCCGGCGGCCGGATGGCGTTGCGTCGGCCGCGCGGGCCCTCCTCCTGCCTGGCGCCCCTGTCCGTCTTCTTGCCTGGTCCATCGGATCACACGGAACGTCGCGGAGGGGACGCGCGAGGTTTGTATCCGTCGACGGTGCCGCCTGCCCCCCCGCGCTCACGGGGAAAGCGGCGATGATTTCACGCCGCCGATTTCGAGCGAGCTCCGTCGCCGGCCGTTCGACGCGTTGCCGATTGCACTTTTGGCGTCGTCGCCAATAAATAAACCGATCAAATTAATGTCGGGGGCTCGACGGATCGAAGTGCCGTTGCTCAGCGCGTCGAGTTGGATGCGTTTAGCAATCGTCGCGAGCGTGCGGCGAGGAACGAGTTAATTTGCGCGTGAATGGCGAGGGGAGTAAGTTGGTGAACGCAGAGAGACGTAGCGCGGTGGTGGGTCGCGAGGACAGGCGTTTGGGAAACCCTGACGTAACCTGTTGCGGACATCCAACACAAACAATTCAAGTTCATGCTCCCAAGGCCGAAATAAAAAAAAATATACCCCTCTATATTTTTCCAAGTTTTTACGAAATGTTTTGTGTCTTTATTTCACAGAGTGTGTATCTCAACAAAAATAAAGTCCTCTTTATTGCCTCACGTAATGGCATGACCCTAAGTTCTGGTAAGTGGAACCACTTCAAGCAGTAATGAGGAGAGCTCCATTGGGATCGCAATAATTACGGCAAAAATGCAGCCAATGCTGGAGGAGAGATAGGTAACACTGCTGCCTTTCTTGATCTAGGATTTCAGGAAGTGACTTCAGTTTGTTGTAGTTATAATTTGTTATTTTTTCCGTAAGCATTGTTTAAGCTGAATATACAGTTTTTGTTACCGCAGGTGGTTTTGTTATTTTGACCTGACGTGAGAATTCAGGCCGACAGCCAAACCTCCGACCACCGCCGACCTCCCCCTCACAACACACCTTCCACAGAAATGCAACGACTCTACCCTAACTATAAAGTTTATTTTGAAATATAGCTACTTTGGCAGTTTAAGCGTGTCCAATTTTAAATCTATTAATGCTGGATTAAATAGATTCACATCGGGTTTGAACAAACGAAGGAAATATTCAATCTGGAAGAAGAAAAAAATAATCGGTGTAAAAAAATAAGTGATGTGCCTCTAACTATTGGTGATTGACCCGCTACCCTCTTGCGCAATCGATTCAAGAGTCAATTTTATATATCGCCATCACGGGTGAAATGTAGCACCTCCGGTGTCTGTTTGGATCACATGAACCCATTATATATAACATCCACAAATATCACGTCCTGTAAGCTATTGTTGCTCGCACAGTGTGACGCATGTACTGTGGGCGTAAGAATCAATCGATGGATCACCTCCGTGATGAATCGCTCCATGCCAGTAGTTATGCTGTGAATTCGTTTCAACCCTTAGCGCCGCATTGTAAAGTTAAAACACTGCAATCGTGAAATGAAGAAAAAACACATTTCCACATTGTACATCACGAAAGTTCGTTTTTTTTACTTGCGCAATGCCTTTTAAACTGTCAGTACCGACAAATAAAAAGCCACAAAATGCCATAGAAAATTGTGCGAGATAGGCCCATATTCCAGATGCCCGAGCCAGTGAAGTAATAGCTAGCAGCTTCAGCCAAAAATACCTGGCACGTGTGAGAGGTCCAGCCCAAATGTCCCATTGTGTTAGCATTTGTCCATACCCCCCCCAACCACAACCTCCCCCCCCAAACCTTCCCCCTTTCCCCCCAGAAAAATTGTTATTTGGCAAGTATGCCGGTCGCTAACGTTAACCCTTCACTCATTAATTTTAACCTCTAACTCAAACACTGGCTCCTAATTATAAATGTGGCCCATGGAAGCCGAATGCGTAACCTCGATTCTGCCCAATCCGCGGGCGTGCGGAGGAAGAGGAAAATTCTCACGACAATGGGGTCAAGCTAATCACGATGGGGTGAAATTCCAGCTGAGCTCCAGAATGCATGTGCAATCATCAAGATCGAACATCAAGAATCCTAATTGATTCATTACAAACTCCACAAAAATGCAGACTAAATGTTATGCCTGGAGGGATTTGGCAATTGCCTAATTCCCGGGTAAAGAAACATAATTTATGTAATACATTTACGTAATACAGTGCATCTTTAATACCAGAATACTCAAACTGAAGGTGTATGAGTATCTGTCTAAAAATATAATCTTGTCGTTGCGACGGGCGGCACGGTGGCGTAGTGGGTAGCGCTGCCGCCTTACAGCAAGAAGGACCTGGGTTCGAATCTCGGCTCAGGGGCCTTTCTCTGTTGAGTTTGCATGTTCTCCCCGTGTCCGCGTGCGTTTTCGCTGGGCACTCCGGTTTCCTCCCACCGTCCAAAGACATGCTGCCAGGTTAATTGGCGTACTGACTAAATTTCCCTAGGTGCCCTGCGTTGGACTGGCGTCCCATCCTCGGTGTTCCCCTGCCTTGCGCCCTGTGTCTGCCGGTATAAGCTCCAGCTCACCGCGACCCTGTACAGGATTAAGCGGTTTCTGAAAATGGATGGATGTCTTTGCGACGAGGACATTACACACTGAATGTGATCGAACTTCCACAATCGCCTGCACTGCAGTGAAGCAGTATGTGTTTGCGTGCGTGGGTGTACTGTCCTCCCATAAAATAATCCCCGGAACATTTTCCTGATGCCTGGTCTCATAAATGTGTTCTGTCCTTGACAATGAACTCTAAGGCTCCCAAGTGTTTTGTCAATAATACAAAAAAAACTAATAACTTAAATATATAGCGGTCTTTGTGGCTGTACAAGTTGTTTATCTATAATCCCTGCAAGCTAAGATGTATGCATTGGAGGTTGCTGGGTGACTTAAAGGCCAGAGCACTGAGCTGACATCACGGAGATCCTATGATTTGATTCCGTGTAGCCGCCCGTCATTAAACCGGGTTCTCACACGCAGTATGGTGTTAGTTTGCCTGGTAACCAATGACTGCGCAAAAAAAAAAACCGACCATAATAAAATCGTGTTTTACTTACTTTGGCTACGTGCCAGCTCTGAGAATTAAAAATGATGAGTTTGTGACGAAAATTGTTCTTTAGCAAGAACACGTGTGAACGAGTAGAGCCCGCCCCGTCCCACCACTAACATTTGGTCACTTGAGATTTCACAAGTAGTTCTGTGATATCTCCTTCCGTTGGCCAAAAAAGAAATGACACATTCTTTAAGCGTATATATATTTAATACCTATGGTTTTATTTTGCCCCCCAGTTGTATGCCAATTGCGCTATCAGCGAGCATCATGTCATGAGACAAACTATCCATTCGCATCTCTAACGGAGCACCGCGACCTTTCGCGTTAGAGAACGGTCCACATTAGCGGGTACCGCAGGACCACATCTGAGATCCATTCACGTGACCTCCGGTCAACACGGTAAACGGCGGCACTTTCCCACCCACTCTGCACGCGGGAGTAATATTCTTCGCGTGAAACTCTCAATGATATGTTTATTCTCAGAGCTAAAGTGTAGTGAAATTTAAGCGCCCATCCAAATTTTAGCGGAGGGTTTTTTGGGTGCGGTTACTGGTGACTAGGCTGCGACCATCTACTCCCAAGAGCCGTGCCGTGTACGCCATGCCAACAACTAGGCACATCACTTGCAATGGAACATTTAATTGGGCTCTAAGCAAGCCTAGCAGACTGGGCAGCATAGGGTAAGTGGCTGGCAGGCAATCTAGAGCACCATTGCTCGGCCCCCCCGCTTAAGCCAAGACCAACACGGTGCACAGTTTCAATTGGAAAAATACTTTAATAATCTGAGCGTCTAATGTCTGTGTCAACAATATATTTACGTCGGGTAAAGCTGGTGGCTCTGTTTTAATGACTGGCAGGGCTATAAATGCACTACATCTGCAATACAGCATGGGGCGAGCTCTAATTTCCATGTGACTGTATGCTAGGCATGTTATTACCCAACTGATCCTGGATACCACCACTGCACCAGCCCTCATTGGCCAGCCTGGTAGCAACGTTCACAATTGAAAGGTGCGTGGAAGGCCTTCATCCAGCAGTAGATCGACAAACGGCCATACAGTTTCTATATTAGGCGTATTAAAATTTCCACACCACCGATATTCTTTCTTTAGAAATGAATTGTTACAAATAAAATCACAATTAGATTCAATAATTAATTCTATTTATTACGCGGCACCTTAGTTTTGCCTCTAGTGGCAGCAGGGATGACATGCATTAACGTCTTATTCAGCTCTTGATTACCCTTCTCAAAGTTCTTAGAGCCAGCAGCAATATTCCCAGAAAAGACATCAGGAAGAAATCCAAGACCAACCACAAAACGTCGTCAACAAGAGACGTCAGACGAACGTGTTGCACGCTTGGAAACAAGATCGTCCATAGGACGGGTACTCTGCCAGTGCAAGTGAATAAGGTTGGTTTAATAATTAAATAAAACATTTATAACGCGCACATATTCATTCAACGTCGAAGATATTCATTCGACGAGAGAACGACTCAGAGGCGCGAGGAAAGTGCAGAGAGGCGGAGGAGGCAGCCAGGCGGTTTTGCCAGCACCATATTGCCACACCCTGCTTCCTATACATTATGATGTTATCGGGCAAACTAATTAACGAGTGTTTTTTTTTAAAGTTGTGGGAGGAAACCGGAGAACCCGGAGGAAACCCACGCAGAACATGGGGAGAACACACAAACTCCACACAGAAAGGGCGCCCAAGGCCGGGAATCGAAGCGCCTCGGGCAAGGGGGTTAGCGGCCCGCGCACGTGCAAGGCTTTGGAGCGGTTCGTTTCGCTGCTGGGTTTACTCAACGACGAAGCATGCGGGCCGCGGAACGGGAACGGTGGGAAGCTGTCGCTGGACAGCTGCAAACCGACTTGCTCAAACTTGAAAGCAAACTCTGGATATACTGTTCGCCCAGTGTAATCCTTTATATTTTGGCTGGATGTCAAGAGACGACCATAATAAATATAATGTAATGAGGCTCAAACTTTTCTAATTGTTTGGCCATGGGAGACTGGAAAGAGAGTGCGTTTGTGTGTGTGGCGAGCGGTAGTTTAGGGTTCTAGCGGGCAGCACCCGTGAATTCGGTGACAAGAGTTTGATTCCCAAACACGGCCAGCACCAGTGACAGTTATCGGAACCAGTCACTGGGCTTGCTCTAGGTCCACTCAGCCTTAAATGAGTACCCGGTGTGACGTGTTAACATCACCACTACGACGACAAAGGGGGACAAGGCATCGTGCTGTCCAACCACCCCCTCGTGTGCTGTGTTGGCCCTCATAGCTGCTCACTAACAGCACCTGCCTCAACAGTCTGTTAAGGCTAACACAGGGGATCTTTGCCTTTTCTCTTTAAACCAGCATGTGACAGGCAAATATTGTTTACAGGAAACAGTTGCATTACAATCACGGCTCCACTCGCTGAATCCTCAGCAACACATAACACTGCCCTAACGGGCATCGGAACTCGGCTTAAACGTCTCGAAGGCCAACCCAACCTTAAACGGGGACCCGGTAGGTTGGCAAACGGTGACAGCGCCAGCACGTGGGGGGGAAACAACGACAGCCACATTTGGCGCTGGCCGCAACACCGCCGGTCCTCAATGTTCCGTGACAAGCTCCCCGGATGCTCGCTTTGAGAAAAGTTGGCTTTTACGATGTACAATCCTCAACGGGGGAGCTTCGCCTTTTGCTAGCCGTGTGCGTGCGTGCGTGCATGGGGCTTATGCTCAGCGTACTTGAGATGATCTTGCAGTATTTGCTGGAGGACAGGCGGCGAGGCCAGGATGCGAGTTTCATCGATCGTCTCGCTCGCCCGGAGGCGGCCCGGCCCCCTGGCGTGACGGCCTGTGAGGGATGAGACACAGAGGCGGTGGAGGCGGACCGATGCTTCACAATGACGGAGTGCTCCGCGACAATACGCGAGCGCGTTCATGTTTCATGTCCGACGTTTCCGAAAGATATGAGAGAAAAAAAACACGTTGTCCTTTACGCCCCGTGTCGTCTCCTTGGGGCATTTCTGTGCGCAGCCGGGGCCTTCTTGCGCCTCATAGCAAGAAGGCCCCGGGGTTCGAATCTCGGCCCGAGCCGAGATTCTGTGTGGAGTTTGTGTGTTCTTGCCCATTATCTGCGTGGGGTTTCCTCCGGGTTCTCCGGTTTCCTCCCACAACTTAAAAAAAACCACTCATTAATTATTTGGCCGATAACATTATAATATATAGGAAGCAGCGTGTGGCAATATGTTGGCGCCGGCAAACCGCCTGGCTGCCTCCTCCGCCTCTGCGATTTCCTCGCGCCTCTGAGTCGTTCTCTCGTCGAATGCATACCTTCGACAGTGAATGAATACGTGCGCGTTATAAATGTAAAATTATTATTATTAAGACCAGTGATAGCTCCCTTCACACACCCGCGTGGTCAAATATGTGGATCAGTTGCACGGTAGTTCGTGTAAAGAGCTGAAATCCCAGCAATCCCCGTTCCATTCCCAGCCTCGAATCAGAACCAGTCCTGGGCCACCCCTTTCATCAACCCGCGTGGCTTCTATCCATTAGTGAATTGACGAAGGGCTGTAAATTGTTTACGTATTTGTTAGTTTGTGTAAGTGCACTGCAATGGTCTTAATTCCCTTACTTGTCAATAAAAACAACATTTATCATTGTGTTGTAACATTAAGAAAAAGACTGGAGCGTTATGTGCTTAAAGTATGCCACCGACACCACTGTTAAAGTGTTCTTATGATCGAGACAGAGAGCCTGGCCGGTCAATGTCTCTATCAGAGGTGAAGAGCAGGTTGCGGAATTTCCACATTCCTATGCCTGAATGAGAAAGATTTTCAATCAGCGCGCGCTGACAGCCATGACATACGGATCACCAGCAGAAGAAGAGATAATGGACACTGACAAAGAAAAAGAAACAAAAGCTGCAGCGTGCACAAAGAAGGGTGGAGAAGACTGGCTTGGATTTACTCAACAGACGTAGACTAAAACACCGCTCGCATATCGGGGGAACAAACACAAACCAGAGGCATCGCACTGACTGTCGAGGAAAGTAATGAGCTTCGACAGAACACGTTACGAGAACGAGATGATAACCGATGGACACGAGTAGTGACAGACTCGCTGCCAATGGAAAAAAAAAACCACTTTAGATAAACGCCGGCCGTTGCAATGAGGTCGGTCCATGTGCAGGAGATGGATGAAACGTGGCATTCTGGGCTGTGAGGAATGGTGACGGTGTAGGCAGGCCTTCAGCCAGCAGTGGATAAATAATTGGATGATGGTGAAGAGGCACAGCATTCTTCCCAA
>JAZEWU010000001.1:32884935-32895627 GCA_036362915.1 Geotria australis
CTCTGGTGGTAAACTCTTTCACAGAACCCGCGCTGAGTCAACCCTGGAGAGATTTAACTTCTGCTGTGATTCGAAGCCCTGTCTGTACTGAATTCTACTCTGGCCAAAGAAAAACAACAGGTCAATAAAAAAATTACAAACGGGTTTAGTGTTTGTGTTTTTTCTGTCTCTGGCCTTCTTTAGCTAAAGGTGAGTTGGTCAAAACCTCAAGAACTTCCTTTCCACTCAGTGACAATAACAAAAAAAACACCTGTTATTTTTAAATAACCTCTTTATTACGACGTTATCGGCCAATTAATTAATTAATGAGTGTTATCAGACAATAATGCATTAATAAGTGAAACCGGAGAACCCAGAGGAAACCCAAGCAGGACTGGGGAAGAAAACACAAACGCAACACAGAAAGGCGCACACCTCGGCGGGGATGAAACTGCCTCGGGCAGGACTTTCTTTTGCGAGGGTGCGGATGTTACCACAGCACCACAGCCTTATTCATTTAATTTTTAGTTGCGTTGGTTTATATTAGTTTTTTTCTGTCGTTGTGCAGCGCTTTGTGACCCTCGGGTGAAAGGCGCTATATAAAATGCTATTATTATTATTACGGGAGTTAAGAACCGCTGAGGAGTCAGGTGGGAATGGAAGGCGGTTCATGGAGAGGACAGCTTTGGTAGGTTCAAACTCAAGAGGGCCCTCTTTCTCAACATTGAGGGTCACTTCTCCAGCAAAAACAGCTTTCGTCCCCAGAGGTTCCGACTGACTCGCTTACCTGTGGGTCGTGGCTGGACTCGGGGTGAAGGCCGGACCTCCTGCTCACCAGATGCGGGACGCCCAGCGAGGCAGGTGCAGCTGGCCCTGCGAGGGGTTCGATAAACAGCTGCTCTTCCCCAAAACGGATGAATCCCAGCTGTCGGAGGTGAAAAAAAATAAATAGACGAGCAAAATGTTAACGGGTTGGCGGGCGGGAGTGGGATGCTTTATATATATATATATATGTGTTTTCCCGAACATCGTTTTACGCAACTTAATTAGCCGGAATATAATGATTGTGTGAAGCAGCACAATATCGTAACGTTGTTTCGTAATTGATCGCGGGAATGCGAGCCATAAATAGCGCACCGTGTGTAACTCACACTCTTGTCGCGTTCCTGGTTAATTGGTCGATTTAGCCGCAGCTTAGGTTGTCACACTCGCCCATTGTCTTACAAAACCAAGGCATTTTTTTTCTCTAAGGGACCGGTTGGTTTCTGCTTATTTAATGCGGAGGTGAAAGTAAGCCGGTGCGGTCCGGTACAGTGTACCGCTAAGAAAGTGGCCAAAGCAGTCCGTGCAAATTGGTGGATTGGGGGGCTGCGATACGACCGTACTGCTAAGAAATGTCAAGTTACTTTGACCCCCAATGTAATTTGACCTCTTCATTCCAAACACCTCGAGCGAGTTGCAGTAAAGTTGCATGGGATACTACTTACATCGATTCAACCGGTAGTGATAGGTCCAGCAGCCATGCAGCGGAGACAACAATGCAAGCAACTGCTTCAAACAATAATAATATTGTTCCACATCGATTTGTCAACGCATTGCTGAATCAAGACCTCCTTATGCTGTTATCAGCCCTGCCAGTTAGTGTAACATACTTGCCCACACTTGGCAGTGCAGGTTTGGAGAAAGTGGGTCGAGAGCCCAGGACCGGTTCTAATATCACCCACCACTGATGCTAAGCCATGGCCAGGTTTCACACTGGGGTCGCTAGGTTCACGGCACATGCAATCCTCTTCGCGGCCCTTGTGCAGCGATGTGTGACCCTCGGGTGAAAGGCGCTATATAAATTGATATTATATTATATTGCACTATCCACTGTGCCTCGGCTGCCACTCCCCCCTCATTGGAATCACAGCAATTTAAACACCGCTCTTGAAACCCGGTGCAAGGATATAAGACTTTCAATCAACATTCCTTTAACCTTGGAGCCGAAGTTAAAATTACAAGGCAAGCAAGGTTGTGTTTAAACTTGATTTTCAATCAAGAATTTTTGATCAAGCAGCTTCACCCAGTGAGCCATTAATTTGACCTCCCAAGGGGGCCTCGGCAAAGGGGAGCCAGAGGGAGACTTCAAACGTATTCCATTTCCACTTGATTAAAAGGAACTTAATCACAGCAGACTGTAGTGTACTTGTTTGTTGGCGGGAAAAAAAAAAGGGGGCTTTACTAATTCAGCTTTCTCCCTGCAGACACAATTCATCCAGCGAGTTATATTTATAGCAAAGAGGCCAGAGCCTGGGTGAAACCGTAGACCGCGCATTTCAACAATGTGCGCTCAATGAAATTAATATGTATTTTGTGATCGCATTATGTGTGATTATGTACCAGCTACTCTTTTCGTGAAAAGCGCACACGCACCTACCTACCACTACTACTACACATGGGACACGAATACAAAGATCCCGCGTGTAGTCTTAACAGCCTGTCAGGGGTCAAGTGCTGTCAGCGAGCACCTACGAAGGCCAGCATGGCACAACATGGGGTGGGTGGCCAGCACCACGCCCGGCCGTCTTTGTCTCCCTAGTGGCGATGTTTACACACCGCACTAGGTACTCATTTTAGGCTGAGTCGACGTAGGGGAGGCCCAGGACCGGTTCAGAAAATCGTCACTGTTGTTGGCCGTGAGCGGGATTCGAACTCGGGTCGCCAGGTTTGTAGCCCAGCGCACTAACCACTGAGCTACCGCTCCCCTAATAGGGCAAAGACACACACACACAAACGTTTGCACGCTCTCTCTCGCACAAAACACACACACACACACATCATTGACCAGCCAGCAAGGGGCTTCTCGAAAAGCTATTTAAAGTCATTTCCAACGTCATCGCCTCCGACCACACTTTTTGATCTAGGAAACCTCGCAAACTAACCTGACGGCTTGAAATAATCTTTTTCAGTGTCGTGGATCACAGCAGAAAACGAGTGAATGTGATCCCACGAAACTACAACGGGGCCGAGAAGCTGAAGAGGCAGGGACCGCCACTGCTGGCTGTCACGGTCTGGCACTCCCACAATGCTGGCCTGCCGCCAAGTCGGCTAGATTTGCTCTCTACTTAAACCTGTTGGCTGATATTATTAACACATGCAGCAATATCCCCAGCAATTACCTCGCTCGCCCACACTCGGCTCCCCCCTCCACACACAGCACAGCATCCCGTTGACCCCTGTTTTCTACCCTTCTAAGCAGCGGCACTCCTACACACCCCGTTTCTCGTCCTAACCCGGGCTCCAACCCCGTCCCTACCAACACCCCCCCGAAATGACCCTTATACCCCACCGCATGCTTGCGAGGTGAATTAAACCCTTTCAGAAGGCAGAAGTGTCACTTTAAAGACCTTACTTATCTCGCGGAGGTGTCCAAGATTCACGCCGCTCAAAACAAAGTTTCCATGGATACAAATACCCGTCAGCTCAAGGTGCTGCAACAGCTTTCAATATAGCATCACTTAGCGTCGGCAATTGCCGTGTCAACTTAAGGCAAACACTTTTGACCGTTCTGCTGATGTAGGTTTTCACGGCTCGATTCACCATGGTCGCTCTTCTGACAGATAGATAGAGCGTTATTTCGGGATAGTGGGGGAGAGCGCTCGACACGGCTATCGCGACAGAACAGCTCTGAAGAGCAACCATTACTTTAGAGTGTAAAGTAATGGGGAACGTCCGGCCCGCGGGCCGCATGAGGCCCGCAAAACAATTTGGTCTGGCCGACGCAAACCTGGAAAAGAAGTCGCGAGTAGCGACATCATCAATCCCAGCTGACATCACACGCCTCACCAAAGAGAATCAGTTCCAGCCATCACAATAGGGGTGAGTTAATTAAATGTTTGACCAAATATAGCAGGCTAATTTTTAAGTTGATAATTTTGCATGGCCCGCGAATGATGTTATAAATATCCAAATGGCCGTTGGCAGAAAAAATGTTCGCCACCCCTGCTTCAGATCACCCTCGTCGTTTAGTACTCCTGGCGATAACGATACGCGCCACTCACCAGGCCGTTACACACATTCAGCGTGACGGCGGAGCTGCGCTGGCCGTGCACGAACCCGCTGTAAAAGCACAGTTTCTCCTCCTCCGTCAGCACATTGTGGACATCTCCGAAGCCCGAGTTGTTTTTGGCCGCCGATCCGCCATCCCCCGACAAATCTCCATCGCCGGGCGCGATTTTCGCCGAAGCGCCGGGTCCGTTTCCGTGGCCGTTTCCGTGCCCGTCGTTCGCTTGTCGCCGATCCTCTTCCTCCTCCGTCGGAGCGCTTGCCGACGTGCGCGCTCCGGGCGGCCCGGCGCTCTCCGAGCCCCGCGAAGCCCGGCGGCCCCCGGACGGGGGGTCCGCCCTGCCGGAAGCCGGGTCGCGGGCCTCGATCGAGAACCCCTCGGCGAGGAACCGAGCGTCCCGTCGCAGGACGAGCACCATGGTTCGTCCGAACGGCGAGAGCCGCACGCGTAACCTCTCCCCCCGAGCCGCGGCGCTGTCGGCCGAATGAGCGGCGCTTCGCGAGGAACTCGGCGAGTTGGATCCGGGCCGGGGGGCTGCCGAGAGCGAAGCCGGGTAATTTTCGCGCACGGAGGAGGTTGCGGCGTGGCCCTGGATGGTTTTCGCGTCGGCGAGAGCGTGCCTCTGCGGGCCAACACTGGCAGCCGCTCGGGAAGACTCTTCTCCAGACGCACTGGGCTGAAAATGCACCAAGACAGGAGTGACCACGTCAGTCTGCCGGCGTCGCGGCACGTTATTCAGCGGCCTCGCCGAGTCTGAAAAAATGCAGACACGTCACTTGTTATGGGGTGATGATTGTTATCGGTTATTATTATTATTTGGAAAATATGTGCTGCACAACTGTATTGTCCGCCATTCGTTCACGGCGCGCGGTTTTTTAGAAGAATAAAAAAAAAACCCAGAAAAAAACACTGCCAGGCGCGCACATGCGCCGGCTCGGCAGTAGACTTATGGTTTTATTGGAACGAGGAACACGCAAAGCAAGAATGACAAAATTGCAGGAAGAAATCCCCAGATGAAAAATCCCGAGCAGTGAACCGTCAGAACCCACGCGGCTCCAGCCTCTCGGCAGGGTCCTCGTGTTATTGTTATTGTAATAAAATCCTTTATAGCGGAACAGGTGCGACGTACACTTGGAACCCGGGCAGGCTGTTAGGGGCTTTAGAGCAAAAGCAGTATAGCCGGGACTAATTTGACAATTTAGTTTTTTCTTAATCGAAAATGAACACGTGAATTGCTAATTTGCCACCAAAAAAACTGGGGGAAGGTTGGACGTAGGGGGTGGAGGGGTGTGTTGGGGAAAGAGAAAGTTGCACTTTTTCCAGAGTGCATACTTTATTTTATAGAACATTACACTGGACTGGAAACAAAAACGGAATTCTTTTCGAAGAATGTTACTGTGCCTTCGTTTGGTTCTACGAGCCCCACATGGTGAACTGAATCTTAACAATCCTCAACAATCACAACTAAGACTAACAATGTTCCATATAAACGCGCGTAACTGTACATCCACCGATGCACACGTCTTGTTAAAAAAAAAACTTCACAGGATATAGCAAAATAATTGTGCAATAAAATCTAACATTAAACCGTAATTATGTTCAACAACAACTGGCAACAATTGTAAAAATGTACACGCAGTACTGTATAATTGTTTACATTTACATTCGTCACTGTACTGTAGCCAAACTTGCAAAGCATCTATAACCCGCAGGGTTGACCAACGAGCTCAGAAGACATTGTTGGATAAAACGGGCCATCATCATCATCATCGCCGTGAATCTCATACCTCCAGTGACTCCACAGAAGAAGCAGCTGATCCAGAGCAGCACAGCCACTGTCACCCGCAGCGTGAGCAGGCAAGGTGGCCTTCCTCCCGCAACTTGCATTTTGCTGAATTTGCCTTTATAAAATAATTAGAAAAAAAACCCAAAACACAGAGAGAGAGTGAGTGAGTGAGAGACAAAACAGATAAAAGAAGCAAAATAACCCAGCCCCCTGCACCAATCCGCGAGAGACTGCGGCAAGATGGTTCTGAGCCGTGCGCTCAAAACTAAATGCAAAGCAAAAAAGGCTTTTTGGACAAAATTATATGACACCGCTGGAGTTACCACCCCACGACAACCCACCCCTCTTCTTCACCCAGTCCCCGCCAGCTCTCCCCTCCGCCCAGCCCCCCCCAAACCCAGCCACCCCTAATCCCGCCCCATGCACACACACACACAGAGAGAGAGAGAGCCCCAGCAACGTGAGCTTTTACACAGAAACACCAATGCTGAAATCAGGTGCCGCTTTGGAGCCCGTCCCGGCCAGTGTTACGTAAAGATTTCAACTTTGTTATTTTTCGTTCCACCACACACCGCCCCTCCCCGATCCACCACCTCTTCCCCTCTGTATTGTTCTATTCTCTCTCGATCACTATCTCTCTAGGTTAATTGTCTTGACTAAATTGCCCGCGGTTGCCCTGAGATGTTGTAACTTGCGTTGGATAACTGTTAAAAAAAAAAGCTACGTAGCTCAACGGTTCCTTCCAGCTAAAAACGAACTGCCTGACGCTCCCTGTGATGGTTAGAGAGATACCTTTCGCTGATCTTTAGGCAGTAACGAGAGCGCGGCGTAGATTGGCTCCTGACGCCGGTGCTGGCGGAGGGACTTCCACAAGAGAAGAGAGTTCTAGGAGAGAGTCCCTCTCGAGGTTATTTTGGCCTATTCTCTGCTCCACTCTCGCCAGACGCCTTTATTATAGCCCCGCTAAATCTGGATTTCCCAGGAGTCGAACTTGGGTTGAGTCATGCACGGGATTCTAAAGTAAAGTTGTAAGAAGTGAATAAATGAGAAAATAATATCTATGTTAAACTAATGTTAAATCGTAAATCACCTATTAGAATTTACTTGGCTCAATAGGCGCACCTTTAACCTATTCACATATTTTTTGTCTTGAAATAAAACCCTCTCGCAAACAAATGTTAAAGTGATTTATACGTAATTGCAAGAATCTATAACCACGTTGTTACATAATGAACCGCATATACTGTACTGTATACATACCTTACACGCTGGCTAAAGCACACACAGTACTGGTGCCGTGATTAATACATCTACGTGTACATTCTAAACAAACTGACAATGCACTAACAACTCCCCCTCTTGCAGACTCGTCTCTAGAGATCAGCGATCTGCTGGATTTTCTGCAGCTCCGAAGCACCCACGAAGCGTAACATGATGATGGTGTCAATATTATGATGATGATAATGACAATTGCAATGTGCAGATGGTGGATGGGTGCTGACAATCGATTTTGGTGACTTCGTGACGATGTTGCTGAAGATTTTGTTCGTGATGGTGCTCGCGACGACAATGATGACAAGAATGATTAGAATGACAAGAACGATTACTAATACAAAACTTGACACAATGAAAATGTGGCGATGTTAGTGACAATTATCGTGGTGATAACAATGATACAATGATGTTGCTGGTGATGATGACAACGCTAGACTGATGATGATGATGTTGCTGGTGATGGTTTAGTGATGTTGGTGATGTTGGTGACGATGATGATGGAGCGACCTCTGTTCGATAGCAGGCGGAGTGCCGCTCTGCACGAGTGCGCGGAGCACACACGGTCGCAGCTTCCATCCCCCACTGAGGCCCCGGGGCTTCCCCGCTGCAGGTGATTGGACGATGCCTCAAACATTCATCTCCTGCCTGAACACGCACGCTCACACACGTGGACACACACACACAGATTACAAAGATCCCCCGTATAGCCTTAACCAGACTGTAGAGGCAAGTGCCGTTAGGGAGCACGTATGAATGTCGACACGGCACACGAGGGGGTGGGTGACCGGCACCACGCCCGGCCGCCTTTGTCTCCCTTAGTGGCAATGTTTACACACTGCACTAGCTACTCGTTTGAGGCTGAGTCGACCTAGGGGAGGCCCAGGACCGATTCAGAAAATCGTCACTGGTGTTGTCCGTGAGCGGGATTCGAGCTCAGGTCGCCAGATTTGTAGCCCAGCACGCTAACCATTGAGCCACCGCTCCCCACACACACACACGCAGCCACATACTATACACATGCACACACGTCACCCTAACTGCCAACCCACCGCTCCACGCTCCTTACGCTCACAATGAAGCAGCTGAGCAACGACAAAAACTGCCAACTTTTAAAAATATAAATTCCTCGATTGTAGAATCATGTCAGCATTTGTAATATCCCCGCCGTTTAACCGATATCCTGAAAAAGGGCCAGCCAGCCTAAACGTCCAGATCTTCATTTCCCCTCAATGACAGGAGTAAACAAAACTTATTATTTGCCATTAATGGAATGTTATGTTTGATTTCATTAATTAAATTCGTACGTCTCAGTGAAGTGTAGTGAACTATTTCTTGCTTAAAATGTTCACAAATATAAAATATTAAATACTCACGGATAGGTGATATGCATTCAGTTAATAGTGCAACAAATTACATTATACACTGAAAGAGTAACCCTTCAGGCCGACATGCCTTTCAATGAAATATGATGCATTGACAATTGTGCCTGCTGGTTTTGCGTTATCAGTTCTCATCAGTGAGCCACAAAAGGCACGGCACTCTCGCGAGTGAAGAGCAGGGCCAAGCAATGGGCAGCAGGGGGCAGTACAGCAAAAAACCCCATGGTTGAATCGCATATCCATGCCTCCAATCAGACACGTCAGCAGAGGTGAAAGTAAGCCGGTACAGTGGAAAGATAAGTGGATGAAGCATTCAGTGCAGTACTGGTGGGAACTGGGGTTGCGATACAACAGTACCGCTAAGAAATGTTAGTTACTTTCACCCCAGCACGTCAGTGAGAGCTGGTGCAGGTGATTTTAACATAAAGTATTGGAGTTCGCACAGACTGCATTAACATATAAACACATACAGCACTGCAGAGCGTACATAAAGAATGTTAACGCAACAAGTCAGGCGTATCAAAGGGGCCTCTGACCACTATGGAATGTGCGAAAATGAGCAAACCCTCATCATTAGCACTCCAGGATATGCGACAATTATCAACACAAGGAAATCAAATGACTCACGAGCCACTCTCGAACATGCGTCAATCAGCGTCACAAGAACACAATCGCTCGTGTAGAACACACTTCAGCTGGGTCATGTGAAGGTGTGTAAGTGAAGTGCACCCGTCGATATACCGGAGCAAACGAAAGAGCACAAATCTCACTAACCTCAAAAGATGGTATCGACGTTTCGCTGGCCTTATCTCGACGGGTGCACTTCACTTACACACCTTCACATGACCTAAACTCACAAACGGAACCTCACTATGAATAACATTGGTCACGAAAGCCTTCGAGTTAATTTCACACTTCAGCTGGCCTACACAGACCCTGAGGTTGCCTCCAACGCGGGAGGCGAAACGTCGCTAAGGAGAGAAATAAAAGGCTCGCTATGGCTATCCCAAAAGAATAGCTCTTAAGAGCAATTGTCATGCATCGAGAGGTGAAAACCAACATCGCATGTTTGTTGTGTCGCAGGAATCCCGTAAAGAACTTGCAAGCCTCACTGGGTATTTGTCTGCTGTAATAATAAACATCTCTCTATGTATCAATACATGTATTGGGGGTCAAGGTAGAAGCGTTCACGTCGCGATCCCTGTCAGGTAATACTTGGTGTTGCCTGCGATTTCTACCAAACACTTCTAAGCCGAGCTGAAAGACAACGATGTCCAGAAGCTGACCATCGTGCTTCGAAGAATCGCAAAGAAGAAGAAGAATACATCGTTTAAACCCTCCATTCTCAACCGGTGGGCTGTGGCCCACCAGTGAGCTGCGATCGCCATCTAGCGGTCCGTGGAGACCACACCAAAGTGGGAGAAGGTGCAAACGGTTGAGAATCCCTGTATTAAAATATTCTCAAATAACTCCCCCATGATGCCCACTTTGTGGGGTGGCGCTCATCCAGCAATGCACTTATATCTGAACAGGTAGGGCTTGCCTTCATTTCGAGGTTCAATCAAACCCACACGCGCTTACGCTGGCATACAAAACTCTTGACACACACGTTCGAGTACATCCACCGTGAATGCTGCCCATAGCGTGATGGTTATCACAGGTTATCACACTGGATCACCAGTTTGATCTCCCGGGACAGCGGTTGAAACGATGGTGCAAATTACCCAACTCCTGTTCACCGAAGTATATACGGGATTACGTTACCACGTTTGAACGGCAGGTTGCGAGCAGTAGAGCGAAGTGTGGGCGCTCCCACCTCTTGCAAGATGTGGTCTGACGAGCGTGGGTGAGACGGGGATCTACAGGACGCTAGCTATCCAGCCATCCTGTGTCAGAAATCGCTTTCTCCGATACAGGGCCGAGGTGAGCTGGAGCCTATCCCGGCAGACACAGGGCGCAAGGCAGAGATATTACCCATGATGGGACGCCAGTCCATCATAGGGCACCGGGAGCAATTTAGTCCGCAGGCCGATTAACTTATGCAGCAGCATGTATTTGGACTGTGGTAGGAAATCGGAGTGCCCGGCGAAAACCCACGCATACACGGGAAGAACATGCAAACTCCACACAGAAAGGCACGAGCTGGGATTCGAACCGGGAACCTCCTTGCTGCTATTCACCACGACACCGTGCCGCCCAACGCTCGCGAGAAGATGCCTTTCTGC
>JAZEWU010000001.1:32902800-32913936 GCA_036362915.1 Geotria australis
GTTTTTTTTTACTTGTGGGAGGAAACCGGAGAACCCGGAGGAAACCTACGCAGAACAGGGGGAGAACACACAAACTCCACACAGAGATTCGAACCCGGGACCTTCTTGCTGCGAGGCGCTGATGTTCAAACGCGCACATATTCATTCAATATCACTGGCCACTGGTGTTGGTCGTGGCTGGGAATCAAACTCAGGTGGGACACATAGCGCAGTGCCGCTTGACTGTAATCAGACACTTCTGGTTGCCCTTCGAGTCTGCTCTGCAGTGCCGCTGCCTGAAGCATTATACTACTTATCTGTTCGAACTAACAGCAGTGTTAATCACAATGGTTGTGATTTGTCTCAAAACGTGCTTGTACAAAGATTCCCCCCCCCAGATAGCCTTAAGAGACTGTAGGGTCAAGTGTTGTTAGCGATCACCTATGAAGCCCTGCACTGCACAATAAGGGGGTGGGTGGCCAGCACCACGCCTGGCCGCCTTTGTCTCCCGAGTGACAATGTTTGCACGCCGCAACAGGTACTCATTTGAGGCCGAGTCTACCTAGGTGGGGGTCCAGGAACCAGTTCAGAAAATCGTCGCTGGTGCTGGCCGTGAGCGAGATTTGAACTCGGGTCGCCGGGTTCGTAGCGCAGCACGCTAACTCGCGATTCAACGGCTGGCTACACTATCGCTTCCGCACAGTCCCTTCAAGTATACTTGAATGTGTGCTTTCATGGAGGGATACAGCGAGGTGATGTGGAAGATGGGGGCATTGTGGAGAGGGAGAGGGTGGCGGTGTTAGGGTTGAGAGGATCAGGATTTTGCGGCAGGCTTCGAGGGTTAAGGGGTTGCAACATCTGAGCAGGCAGGCAAGCTGGCTCTGTGTAAACCAAAAATCAGCCTGTTATTCCAGCTGAGCAGCCATGAGGATTACACAAAACATCCCGGCCATCACTCATATCAGGGCAGCGGCTCCTGAACAAGGTCTCGTGGCGAGAAACGACAAGGCCGGCAGACACAACAGCTCATCCCGTGCACTGGCTGGAATGCAAGAAGGAAAGGTGGGAGTGGGGGGAGGTTGTGGGCAGATGGGAGGGACAGGAGGGGTGGACAGAGTGAAGAGAGTGGGGGACCGGTGGCTCAGTGGTTAGCGCGCTGGGCTACAAACCTGGCCACCCGAGTTCGAATCCCGCTCACGGCCAACACCAGTGACGATTTTGTAAACCGATCCTGGGCCTCCCCGAGGTCGACTCAGCCTCAAATGAGTACCTGGTGCGGTGTGTAGACATTGCCACGAGAGAGAGACAAAGGCGGCCGGGCGTCGTGCTGGTGACCCACCTCCTCAGGGGAGGGGGGGCAGAGAGGAGGGGAGGCTTCACATTTGGGAAGTTGGGACGAGGCGACGTCATTGGGAGTCCGGGCCGAGTCTCTCTACCGTTACCCCTCATTCGAGGCACGAACCAGAATTTCTTCCAGTGAAAAATTGCTCTATTTAAAACAAAAAATGAAAAACAAGTTACAAAGGTTACAAGAAAAATGGATGTCAAATAAATGTTTCCTTTATGAAAAATGAATGAACACTCTTCAATTCAGCTCTTTCATTTATAGCGCAATTTTAGCATTTTTATTCTGTTTTTAAAACAAGCGTTCGAAGCATGAAGTCACCATTAGTTTTTTTGAAAGTCAATACAAGGGCATGTGGATAAAATTACGGTACACTAGGACCTTGGGGATAAAAAAAAACCCGTATATGTCCTTTAAAAGGAGGGGGACAGACACAATGTTGTGTAAACTCTCAACCCCAACACATTGTCCATTAAATAGTGGAAATCATGTGAATTGCATCTGTAGTACGCGGACGGCACGAGGGAGGAAATGCATGTGCTACATAAACAATCTCATGGACAGTCCAACGGCACAAATCCGACCGTCCCATGACCACCCTGAACGACTAAGCGCCCAGACCCAGTACGGCATTTCTCCGTGGTGTACCCGTCATGTTCCATAATTCGACCCAGTCCCGCACGTGGGTTTTCCCTAATCTCGCGCACACTCGCTGACTTCTAAAGCACGGTTAAGCATGTGCCCCCCGCTTAAAGCAGTTTGCGTTTTAGTGTTGTCCGGTAGAAATTGTAACCATCAATAATTCACTCTCGGTTATTCTGTCTTGATGTTATCGACATGCTGTTCTCTCCACAGCTCGGATATAAAAAAACCCTAAAAAAAATGTTGCTGATTTTCCGTTCTGTCATTGACATGCCGTTCTATCCGCAGCCCTGTGCAGCGCTTTGTAACCCTCGGGTGAAAAGCGCTCTATAAATGATATTATTATAATTACAGGTTAAACGGCGCCTTTCGGAAAATCTCACGGTGCTATTCAACTATGGAAATGTAGGGATTTTGGTAATAAGTGGCTTAGTTAAAATATGAAATCCCTTCTGAAAAAGATATGTCTTTAGGTGGGAATTGAAAATCGCTACCGAACCAAACGTAATGACAGCCTTCGGTAGAGATTTACAGAAATATCTGCAGAGATTTCCACAGTTCAGGGGGCCACAGAAGCAACGTTCAGGTCGCTCATGGATTTGAACTTCATTACAGGGATGCGGAAGAGCTCCAAGTCTGCCGACCTCAGAGTTGTTATCGGACCTAGGGACTCAGTCGCAGCTCATAACTATACGGAGGTGCCAGATAAAACCGGCGTAGTGTAACAGTCATTATTTACAGATGTTCACATATCCAACCGTCTGACATATCTGCCTGTACTTCGGCCCTTGTCGGATATGCGACGTTATACTATAACATCAGCCGAGATGCCATCCTAGTGGCAAATATAAATTATTATTTTTCCGCAGGTAGCTTGAAGCTGACACGCGCGGGTCCATTCAAGCTCATTTCCTGCACTCAAGTTAAACAAGCTCGCGTAAGTGTAAAACCCATGCTCCCGTTTCAAAACCGCTAGCTAGTGTCACGCTTTATTATGCTTTCCAAATAAAGCAGCAACGTTTAACGCTCTACTCTGGGAACCTTTATAGGACAACCGTGGCAACACGCACGCACGCACGCGTAAAGCCATCATCACTGTTTGATGACTTTTCGCGCTCTACCTAAAAATCTTGCCAACGCGTGTCAGAATCGTCGCTCGCAAATAGGCCTTCAAACGAATCCAGCTTTTAACGAGCGTCGGGTCGCACTCTCAAAAGAGCCCCGGTGCCGTTTTATCACAACGTGTCTCAGCTGCTTTTAACGCCGTTTCATCACGTCGCCAGACAGCTGGCCTTGCCTTCGTCGCCTCCGGCTGTAAATATGGCAGGGCCCCGGAGCTAACCGAAACACGATGAATAGTGACCCCGACGGCCCGAGGAACCCCGGCATGGTCACCTCAATCCAGAGCGTCCACACCACCGGCAGCGGCCCTTCCAAACCACCCTCAACCTGACAAGCCACGATCAACCGTGAAAAAGCGTTCGATTGAAAACTCGACAAATCCAAAGTGTGCTCTGACGGATGGGGAAAAAAAGCACATCTTCCCTCTGTCAGACTGCCCGGGTGTTGCAGCAGATAATGCTGTGGTAGACATCCATCCATGCATCATTTTCTGAAACCGCTTAATCCCATACCGGATCGCGGTGAGCCGGAGCCTGTCCCGGCAGACACAGGGCGCAAGGCAGGGGTATACCGAGGATGGGACGCCAGTCCATCGCAGGGTACCTGCGACAATTTTACTCAGTAGGCTAATTAACCTGGCAGCATGTCTTTTGACGGTGGGAGGAAACCGGAGTGCCCGGCGAAAACCCACGCAGACACGGGGAGAACATGCAAACGCCACACAGAAAGGCCCCCGAGCCGGGATTCGAACCGGGGACCTTCTGTGTTGTGATCCGGCAGCGCTACCCACTACGCCACCATGCCGCCGCTGTGGTAGACATGCAGGAGACTTGCACGTATATTTTGACGTGAAAAGGAATGCATGCTAAATGCCATTTCGGTAAACGAGCATTACCGTCGAGCTGACTGCGAAACCGGCCACATCTGGGAACCGCTGGATGTGACCCGCCCGGGTGGAGAGATTGATTACGGTCGAAATCGTGCTTTTCGCGTGCCCTGTACTGCTTGTGTGACACCGGCGTCCGTGCCACGGAGCCCAACGAATATAAATCATTAAAATGAAGCAGCGTGGCTATTTATTTTCCTTTTTTTTTGGTGGTGGGGGTCAGCGCAATCTGCAGTCATTGTAAAATTGTGGGGGGTAGGGGTGGTGCTTGCATCGTGCACGATTAATGGAAGAACAAAAATAATTATTTCAATGCCTCTTACAGTTTGCAGCTCATTACATGTAAATTTGATTTATGATTATTTTCGTTACGAAAAAAATTGTTTTTTTTTTTAAATCAAGTATTCATCACTGGAATTTTCTGCCATGATAAATGTTAATGACTGGTGGTGGCAGAAGGGAGACAAACTGAACATCTTGGGAAACTTGCCGGCCAATCTCTACGCGGAGGACAGATGTTGGACAAAGTGTTTAACGTAATAGAGGAAAATGTTACGTTGTACGTGCAGCGAACGCACGATTAAATCTGCGCGTCTTCAAAATAAAATATAAAACAAAACCCTTTGCAACCAATTATAGCAACCGGGGCTTGTCTTTTACCGGAAGTTCAAGGTTACATGATACAGATAATTCAGTTTAATGGGTCCAGTGGGATCCAATTTCTTTGAATTCTTTAACCACACAACATCTGGAAATGACATTGAACACTACTCGGTCCCCGTTGTTTGCAGCCTGGTATGCAACGTGGGCAATGCCAAACCCGTCGCGCTGTAATGTAAGAATTCCCTGTACCCTCCCAATTCCAATTCTTTGAAGCAACAGCCGCCAATTGAGTTTCACCACCTAGTTCAGCAATGCACAACAATGTCGGCGTTGATCAGCGTCACGGTGAACCTCACTCGTGTTTGCATTAATAGCCGAATGCCAATAGTGTGCAAGTAGCGTTTCTTTTTGCTTCCACGCGACTGGCGGCCAAATAAAGTGCTCCCGGCCCTTCCGCGCGAAGTGGAAACCGATACCTTTATTAAGAACCTTACGGAAGAAAGCTGTCTGCTGATGTCACGTCTTTTGCACGAGGCCCACGCGGCGTTTGCCTCGGCGAGAAACTACCGAATCCCCCCGAAAGGTCCCAATGCAAGCTCTCATGTGGCTTTAGTCAAATTGGAAGGCATGCATATTAAATTAGCTAAAGAGAGAGCGAGAGAAAAAAAAACGCGTCTACAAATTTCACTAAACAAAACCACATTTAAGATAGTTTAGCAACCAAAAAGAGACTGCCCCGTTTTTGGACACCAGTTCGTACGTAGAAAAAAGGAATATGGCCAAGACCTACAAAAAGTACGTTGCGAGAGTTTAGTTTATCTGACCCCTCCGATGCTAAGCCGGATCCCGGCGAGCACATGGCGGCCAGGGGGGGTAATTTTCAGTTTCGCCATTATCATCACGGCATCCGTTCCACAAGGCTCCATAAAAATCCCAGCTCCGTGACTCTGCGGCACGTGAGGTCGGAAATCGGTGATTAATCTGCTTTTTTTTTTTTTACAAGTGCTCGGAGACATCGTCGCGAAGTTGTAGGTCCTCTCAAACGGACCACATCTGGAACGGTCGCCCGACGCTTGAGCGAGCACGGGAGTAAGTGCGCTGTACTTCTACCTCGCCTTAAACGTGCCCGGGCCGGTTTACCTTAATTCCCCAAGCAATTAGGTGCTTATGTAAATGATTAAAAAACACACACTTGCAACCCTCGCTCCGCTCCGAGTTAATCTGCATGTGCTTTGACCTTGGCGTTCCGTCGCAAGAACTGAACGCAACATCGCGAACTGCCGCTCTGCGCAGTTTCCACCCCCCCCCCCACACACACACACACACGAGCTATTTTTTTTTGTGATGGGCAAAGTGCTGGAGTGTGCGCGTGTGATCATGGAGTCCCAACAGATGTGGCCAGCTGTGATTGAAGTTCTGGGCGTTTATCAAAAGGAACACTTCTCGGTAAATGCCCGAGCGATGGCTTTTTACTTGCACGGTTGATCAAAGGGTGATTTGAAATCAACAACAAAAAAATCTGATGCATTAAAGACATGTAACGCTGAAACAAAACTGCAGGGGCAACGCGAGTGCGGTCATCGTCACCGTTTGCATCTTCAGGAGATGAAATGTTTACATGTTTATTTTTACTGCAGAAAAATACCCAGTGAGCTTGCAAGCTCCTCACGGGACTCCTGCGACACAGAAAACGTGCTCTATCTCAGGGATGGGTTCCTCGCGGTTCTCTGCTCGTAGAAAATGCGGCTATTATGAGCACACGTAAAATGTTGCATTTTTAAGAAATGCTCCGTTAATATGTCGTCGTCTATTACGCGTTTCGCCTTCTGTGTTGTATGCATTTAAACCTTTACCAGACTGCTGAATTCTGACCGGCATGAATGCACCCAATATTATTTTCCAATCGCATATCTTGTAATACACATACGCGAACATATAAAAGGTACTCTTGGCAGCATCTATAGCTATTTTTTGGCTCAGTCTACACGACTGGTTAGCCACCCCTGCTCTATCCACTGCTGGATGAAGACCTCCCCAAGCCATCGCTATGGCTTACGGTCTTGCGTTGCAACAATCCGTCCATCTCTGTCTGGCACATGAGCTGGTGGACGCTTCCTCCTTTGGCCACCACTTCATGGTTTATCCTCAACCGCTGGCCATCATTCGTCTAGCGATGTGTCCTGCCCAAACCCACTACTAATGCGGTATCAATCCAAAACGTCTTCGAGCCAAAACAACATTGATGCATGCATAGTACTTGCAAGACTCCTAAGCTCTCTCTCTCCAGGCAGACGACAGTGTATGCATTTTCCCATTGTGATATCTATCTTCTTGCCTTTGAGCCTCTTAGGCTTAAAATGTAAGTGAGTACCATTGACTGCAATCTTTGTTCTGCAGCCCGACCAGGCTTTCAAAGATATCCGGGCATGTCTTTGAAGATTATTTGTGCTCTGGAGTGGAGAATTGAGTTTCCCAGTGGTGCAGGGTTATTGCACGACGCTGAAAGCCATAGAATGAAAAAAATGCAAAAGCCAAAAGTCACACTCTTTAAATCAGCCGCAGAAGCACTGAAACAATTGGAAATACCACTTCGACCATGAATGGAAAACAACGTTGGCACGATACAAATCATACTGCACGTTGGCGCAATGACGACACGAAACGTAGTATCATAGCCAATAATGCCTCCCTCCTCACCATTTGCTCACTCTGTGGCACCGATCAATTTTGATTATATTGGTTTCAAAGGAAACCATCCTTTTTAAATAATGAAGAGGGTGGGGCAGTGGGATAATGGTGCAGTGCACAGCACTCTAAACCCAGAAACCTGAATTTGATCCCTGACCACGGCTTACCTCGGGGAGGACTGATATCCGAACTAGTCCTGAGTACACCATTCTTACAGCTATACTGCTAAACTACCGTTGAACAGGCCTCACGGCCGTCATCCAGTAATGGATTAAAAAGGGCTCTGAATTATTATTATTATTGCTACTACATAAACAAAAATAAACAAAGAAAATGTGACGAGAAGTAAGCAGCAATATTTTACCATACGCGCTTCTGAGAAAAGCGTTAATGCTCTAATGCAATGTTTCCATCCATCCATTTTCAGAAACCGCTTAATCCTGTACAGGGTCGCGGCGAACCGGAGCCTATCCCGGCATACACAGGGCGCAAGGCAGGGCTATACCAATGATGGGACGCCAGTCCATCGCAGGGCACTAATGCAATTTATTAATCAATGAAAGCAGAACTGCTAATAAAAAGTTCACTCTGTTCGTATAGGGATGTTTGGCCAATACCATTAACGAGTGACAGGATCCATTTGGGAAAAAACTCTAGTCACCCGCCAGGCATACGAGGGGGTGACACTCATCCCTACATCTCCTGGTCAAGCTGCCTTCTCCACACCTCCAGCAGCCGGCAAGCCCTGGTGATATAATAATAGCATTTATACAGCGCCTTTCACCCGAGGGTCACAAAGCACTGTACAGGGCTGTGGAGAGAGCGGCATGTCAGTAACATCATTGAGAGTCAAGCAATAGTGACAAATTATAGGACAAGAAGACAACAGCCATCCTCGTGATAAGCAGGCCCCAACCGTGCGTGGCTTCTGGCACCTGACAGAATTCTGCACATTCACGGTCTTTCACTCGCAGGCAATGTATTTTATTAACGCCTGCTGGTTAATATACTTGATAAATCCACGAATCAGATTTACGTTCCGTGATAAAAGTTGAAGGGCGCGCATTTAAATTTTAAGTACAAACAGTTCTCTCGTAACGACTGTACTCGAATATCAAACGCCCCCGGTAGAACGCGCGTTTGTAGTTTAATCGTGACACTAATGATCACAATATGGCCATTACAATCGCAATACCGTTCACGGTCTTGGCAACTGTCATTGCAATGTACCGCGGAAAGGAGGAAGCAAACGAACGCAAGTGAACACAAACGTCAAACCGCGCATTCGAACCTCACACTAACGACGTTCACGCAGGTCAGATGGGGAAGGGGGAAGAGAGGAAAAACCCCAAGCAAAAACAACAAAAAAGGGAAAACCATTAATCTCTGTTGAGTTGTGAACTTTGAAGCATAAAAACAACCCTCTTGACGAGAGGCTATCTGATAACCCACTTCCAGTCAAACTGCACTTATGCCATCATCACTCATAATCACGTTTAAAGACGCCTTCCACTTCAGACCTTGCGGCAGCGGGGCCCCTTGTAAGGCACGCCCCGAGAGGCGAGGGCATCGTGCTGTCTGCACGTCGTGCTGTCCGCACAACTATTTCAGCGACACCCTATAGCACAGCCGCATACACTAAAGTCGGTACCCACACATAAGAATTTCCTTTGGACTGTTACAACTATTAAATGCCGTGTACGGTATCACGACGCCGCATAACCAGCCATCACATATCCACCTTGACCATTTAACCGCCCGCACCTAGGGGCAGTGTAACTGTCGTTTTCAACAGACGTTCACAAACGCGACCTTCTCTCAGACACTAATGTGTGCTCGCTCACGCATACGTTCTCTTGAACGACACCGAAGTATTGTCCCACGTTTAAATACGTTTCCGTTTCATTTTTATCCAATGACAAACCTGTGTACGGGTGTCACTGTCATGTTCTCTGGGTGTTCACATATCCGACCCTTCAATATATCCGCCTACATCTCAGTCCACAGCGAGTCAGATAAGCGACGTACTATACATCGCAAATGGGGGAGCGATGGCGCACTAGTTATCGCGCTGTACTACAAACCCACCGGTCAGAGTTCGATTTCCGAGCAATGCCAACACCGGAGGCAAATTACAGCCCGAACAAGTCCTGAGCCTCCCCTTCATAAACCCCACACTGACCATTGTGGTGAAATATGGTCATATACAGCCTCAGACAGGCATGTCATGTCCATTAGTAGTCAGACGTTACCACCGGTTGCTTTGTAGTTAAACTGTTTCCTATCAAAGCAATTGGATTAGGGCTGTCGGTGGAAATCAATACCACTCCACTACTCAATTAATCATTAAGACACTGACTAGCTCTTTCATACTTACAGACTACGTACTAAATGCATTCACTGTGCACCTCTATGCAATCATCATATACAGTACACACGTATGCCGCGCGTGTGTGTGCGTAGTACACTACACGTCTTTATTCCAGCTTAATTCATTAATGCGTATCATTATGCGGTGATTTTCCAACTTTCAAAAGACATTAAGGACAACATTTGAAACATTTAAAATCAATGTAAATGAGCTGTTCTTTTAAGGGCCCCACAGAGACTCGGTTGAGCACACACGAGTACAAACGGCAATTCATGAGCGCCAAGGCAGCCACGGGTGGCATGCAAATCGAGAAGAATGCCCACCACTACTCCAACGTGGGAGGCGACACGTCGCGAAGGAGAGAGGACGAGCGCTCGACACGGCTAGCCTCGAAAGAACAGCTTTGCAACGCACTTCTCCTGCATGAAGCCGTGAAAACCATCCATTCATTCATTGTCAGAAACCGCTTACTCCTGTACAGGGTCACGGTGAGCCGGAGCCTATCCTGGCAGACACAGGGCGCAAGGCAGGGCTACACCTAGGATGGTACGCCAGTCCATCACAGGGCACCGGGGGGCAATTTAGTCCGCAGGCCAATTAACCAATTACAGCAGCAGCAGCAAAAATCCACGCGGGCACGGGGAGAACATGCAAACGCGACAGAAAAAAAGGCACCCAAACCGGGATTCGAACCCGGGAACCTTCTCGCTGCGAGGCGGCAGCGCTACTCAGCGCTCCACCACTGTGGCGCCCACCGTGAAAACCTACGGCGGTAAATGAAGTCCATCACTGCGCGTCTCCCGACTCGCGGCCAAAC
The DNA here is from genome assembly GCA_036362915.1 of Geotria australis. Classification (NCBI taxonomy): domain Eukaryota; kingdom Metazoa; phylum Chordata; class Hyperoartia; order Petromyzontiformes; family Geotriidae; genus Geotria; species Geotria australis. The sequence continues at coordinate 32,913,254 of JAZEWU010000001.1, forward strand.
ACCAACAAAGGCTGGTCCCGCCCGGCACGGTGGCGTAGTGGGTAGCGCTGTCGCCTCACAGCAAGAAAACCCGGGTTCGAATCTCTGCTCGGGCGCCTTTCTGTGCGGAGTTTGCATGTTCTCCCCGCGTCCGCGTGGGTTATCGCCGGGCACTCCGGTTTCCTTCCACCGTCAAAAGACATGCTGCCAGGTTAATTGGCCTCCTGAGTAAATCGCCCCAGGTGCCGTGCGATTGACTGGCGTCCCATCATGGGGATATAGCCCTGCCTCGCGCCCTGTGTCTGCCGGGATAGGCTCCGGTTCACCGCGACCCTGTACAGGATTAAGCGGTTTCTGAAAGTGGATGGATGGCTGTCTGGCCGAGTCACGCGCTACCACGGGACAACGTGATTTAACGACGGCGGGTGCCAGGCGACGCAAATGCGAGATGGATCGCTGGATGCGGCCCTTCAAAAGCTGCGCCTGCTAAGGTCTGGCTTTTACCGAGGATCCGGTTGCCGCGAATGAAATGGCTTTACCGTTTGAGGCGCTCAGCGCGAGGGTGATGCACCACCGATGGGAATGCCGAGAATGGGACGCCAGTCCATCGCAGGGCACCTGGGGAAATTTACTCAGGAGGCCGATTAACCTGGCAGCATGTCTTTGGACGGTGGGAGGAAACCGGAGTGCCCGGCGAAAACCCA
>JAZEWU010000001.1:32913998-32933340 GCA_036362915.1 Geotria australis
GCCACCGTGCCGCCCCCTGTCCCTGCACACCACGCGCTAAAAGGAATGAGAGGCAGCGAGGGATTGCAACCAGGGTAGAGACGCACTGTGGAAGTTGGGGGCTGTCAGATACTACTGGCGCGTTGTTATTAGTCAGATTACAGACAGGATCAGTGAGGTTTGCTCGTCACTTCGGTCCGGATAAAAGACGAGTTCTACTTTACTGCGAATAGATTCTACACAACTACCGAGTCGGGACAACCGATCACGCGGTCACGGTGCGCATAAATATTTCACTATCCGAAAAGTATGCGCTTATGTCACCTTGTTGGAAGGGATTAAAAACGCCATCTCAAACAAACCCATGACTTTTGTTCCAAAATGTGTTGGTGTCTCTTCGCTACGGCTACACGCGACGGGACGTACCAGACACGAACGAATCTCACAGCAACCGCACCTCCGGATTGCGAAACCAAGCACGGCCTGTGTTCAATACACTCTTTCGGTGACGTTCGAAGACGCAACTGCAATCATCTAGATTAGTACCAGAGCCGGCGGCGAAGCAGAACGACAAGAAAGTAAACGTAAATTGACGATAATGTAATATTTCATGAGTGCGCATTTCGTACAATCACCCGAGCGTTTTATTACAGTGAGTGGTGACATTTTTATAATGACTTATGAGTGGAAATGTTTCATGGATTTACGTGAAGCGTTCACCACTGCATTTGGAGAAATCTGAACATTTTACAGAAACATATTGCGTCCTGTTTAATAGGATATAAATACCCAATGGGCAGCCAAGATATTTAGAGAATGAGATTATTAACTACTCGAAGTTGTCAACGCTTTAATCTTATTTAAAATCCGCTTTGACGCAGTAAATCCCACGCAAATTTTGGGATAATCCTATTTAAATACGCCTTCCAACATCGTGGCATTGTTAATGTTGGCACGGTGTGTTGAAAAATTAAGTAATAATGATTAAATTGTGTCCACGTATTAATGCAGGCACAAAAGCTATTGTCAACCCACGCTGGATGAAGGCCTCCCCTATGCTGTCCAGGTCAAATCAGCCCTACTTTACAACACCGGCCATCGTGGGTTGGTGAATCGAAGGCCAAGGACCGGTTCAGGAATCGCAATGACTTAAGCTGCGGCCGGTAATCAAACTCAGGTGTCCAAGTCCCCAGCACGGTGCCCCAAGAACTTCACCACTGCAACTCCCCGCTCCGCAAACAATACCCCCTTTTTAAATCTCTTTGCATCTCATATACGTATTACACACATATACCATGGGTCTGTACCACGGCCAGCAGAAAAAAAATTAATACTCAGGAATATAATAAAGGTGACCCCCACGGAAGGGTACGCTCCCTCAGGATTACCGCGATTTGCCACAAGACAGATGTGTGTTTCGCAACACACAAACCACAGGCACATGTTTCCATGCCACCAGGGGGTTTGATACGAATGTACACTCAGAAGCCGTTTCCTTGGCCCCAGCAGAGAAATCATGCGGGGACTTGCAAATGCCCCGTAGCTGACTGCATAGTTTGTGGTAGGCAATTATTGTTCAGCAAGAGAGAGAAATACTTTTCTTGGAACACGTTTTGCATACCTTTGCAAAACATTTTTTTTTTAGCTAACAGAATTGCTTTGCAAAGCTGTTCTTTCGGGATAGCCGTGTCGAGCGCTCCCCGTCTCTCCCTCACGACGTTTTGCCTCTCACGTTGTCTAAGGATGCCCCCAATGTGGGAGGTGAAACGTCGCCAAGGAGAAACGGATATAAGCTCGACAACGGCTATGCCTAAAGAAGAGCTTTGAAAAGCAATTCTCAAATATCGAGCCGTGAAAACCTACATCAGTAAAAAAAAACAAGCTTTTTTCTTGTGTTTTTTTCTTAAAGTTGCACGATACTAAGGGCAGATATTCAGCGCTTTAATAAAATGTCGTTATGAGGCCTTGCTAAAGGAGCTCTGAAATGGTGTGTACCCGGCAAGCCTAGATGTGCATGTGGCATTGATGAAGGACTATCGTTAAAAGAACGACTCGTGATGTGATTTGTTTTTTTCTTGAGCCACTTGCAATTGCTCTTTATGTTTTCTCACAAACCAGGAAAAGCTGATCCTGCAATAAGGATGACTTGCTGCAATTGACTTTTGCTATCGCCGTGAATTTCCCACAGATTGTGGATAACCAGCTCTGCAGTCTATTTTCTTGCCTTGATCGAAAAACAACTTTGTTTCAACACCTCATTTCGTCCTCACTATCCACGTTGGCCCAACTCTTGCAAATGCGTAACAATTCGGTTTTTGAAAAACATCTATCAGCATCATTTAAATTGTAAATACCAGCTGAGTACTGGCCCTATGGGCCATTTTGTTCCAATCATCATCCATCCATTTTCAGAAACCGCTTAATCCTGTGCAGGGTCGCGGTGAGCCGGAGCCTATCCCAGCAGACATAAGGCGCAAGGCAGGGATATACCAAGTATAGGACGCCAGTCCGTCATAGGGGACAATTTAGTCCGTAGGCCAATTAACCCATGCAGCAGCAGCAACATGGCTTTGGACGGTGGGAGGAAAACCGGAGTGCCCGTCGAAAACCCACGCAGACATGGAGAGAACATGCAAACTCCACACAGAAAGGCACCCGAGCCGCGATTCAAACCCGGGACTTTAATGCTTGTGCGGCGGCAGCACTACACACCGCGCCGCCCATATTTAGATTTTTGTCAATTAATTCCCACTGCTTTTCTGTGCGGAGCCAGTTGAGGTAGTTCGGGCATCTGGTAAGGATGGCCCCTGGAAGGCTCCCCCGGGACGTCGACCAGGCACGGCCCACTGGGCGGAGACCTAGAGGCCGACCCAGGACACGCTGGAGGGATTATATCCTTCAGCTGGCCTGGGAATCCGCCAGGAAGAGCTGGAATCTGTTGCGGAGGAAATGGATGTCTGGTCCACTCTCCTTGGACTGCTGCCACCGCGACCCCCACCAGGACAAGCGGTTTAGAAAATGGATGGATGCTTTTCTGTGCCCGCGTCAGCCCTATCACTTTAAACAGGACGCCATCAGGTCAGGCGCTCAGAATGTCAGCAATCCATCCGCTGCAGCCCAGACAACAATTGCGCTCTGTTGACATTCCGAGCAGGTATTTTTAAAAGTGTTTATAAACAAATATCTCGTGCTGACAACGGGCTGTCAGATTACAGTGGAAGTAACAGCTTCAGGAATACGAGTTTAGTGCAACAGCTCTACGCCAAAATTAGAGCCTGGATTTTTTTTTTTTAATACATCTAACGTTTTGTAACATCTAACGTAACACAAAAGTGACTGTTTTCTCTCATGTTTGAGTGAGGAATAGCAGGCTACAGACAAAAAAAAATGAGAATCAACATATTGCATCAATATGAGTGACATTTAAAACAACCATATATTTATTCGGCCTGGAAAAACATCATTAATGTTTAAAGAAAATCCTCTGGAATTCATATTTTACCAAATCCTGCGCGCACGCCTGCCCGAGTCATAAATGAAAAACGCGAAAGGTGAAGCATCAAACGTGTTACGAAGCCAACATGGAAGAAACATGAGGGCGCCACGGTGGTGCAGTGACTAATCCTGCCGCCTCACAGCAAGAAGGCCCTGGGTTCGTTTCGCGGGGTCGTATAGCTTACTGTGCGGAGTTTGCATGCTCTCCCCGAGTCCGCGTGGGTTTTCGCCAGACAATCCAGTTTCCTCCCACAAAGATATGCTGCCGAGGTTAATTGACCCGACTAAATTTCACCCGGTGCCCTGCAATGGAATGGCGTCCCATCCTTGCGCCCTGTGTCTGCACAGACAGGATGCGGCCCCTCACAATCCTGTACAGGATGGAGCGGATATCAATAATAAACGAATGAAGACACATGGCACACCTTGCGGCAGTGGTGCTCGTCACATATGGTGGTGCTTTATGAAGTGCGTTTAACAACGGGTTTATTTATGGCATGCTCACGGTTTCACTGACCTGCTCATGCCAGTGATGGCGATGATTTGTGTTACCGTGGATGTAACAGATTTCACTTCACAGACAGATAAACCAGAGTCACACGTGGATGCACGTGTTGGACATTACAGTTTAACCTTTTCCTCACCAATGCTGAAGATTCAGCGGAAGAACAAGCAGCAATTACAACTCTGCACACGGTCGTTAACACATTGGGCTGTAAACCGAGCGACCTGATTTTGATTCCAGGCCATTGCTAACACGAGTGGCGAGCGGTAACTGAACTGGTCCTGGGCACCTCCCGTTCACAAATCCGACACCAGCAGCGTGGTGAAGTATGGTCAAAGCAGCAACGTTACCAGCAGAGAGCGTTTGGAGGCCTGAATTCAGCAGTGGCTGGAAATAGTCCCTCATTTTATTTAACTAACATTACTGGATAGCTAACATTACTGCACAGTGTTATCAACAGGTCAAGCAATTTCAATATTTGGATTTAGTAATGCTGTTCCTATCTGCATCGTAATAGTAATTGTTGTAGCACTACCAGTGTAATGTGTGAGTTGCTTGATAATAATCACCTCCTTGCTTTGCTCACCTTCAGGCAGAGCTTCATTAAAACCGTGTAGCGTCCTCCCTGTGTAAGGTGGTAATGAGCCGTAAACAAACTATTTTTGTTTTGTTCAAATTCGCTGACAACATGCTACTTCTATTGAGCATTCCAATTACGAGAAGTAAGCCCAGATAATTACACCCTCATAAAAGGTGGCACGTTAAATGTCCAGCTAAATAGCAAATCGAAAAAGACCAATTATTTCGTATATACAAAATATTAAGGCGCAATTACAGAATCAATTGTCTACCTTCAATAAAAAAATGGTACATCTTTATTTCGTGGTTGTATTGTGTGTGAATACGAGTGACCGTTTTTTAACCCTTTGTAAAGCTGTTAATGGGAGAATGGCGCGGTGAGTAGCGCTGCCGTCTCACAGGAAGAAGAACCTGGGTTCGAATCCCGGCTCGGGTGCCTTCCTATGTAGCGTTTGCATGTTCTCCCCCGTGTCCGCGTGGGTTTTCGCCGGGCACTCCGGTTTCCTCCCAGAGCCCAAAAACATGCTGCATAGTTTAATCGGCCTGCGGACTAAATTGCCCCGGTGCCCTGTGATGTACTTGGCGTACCATCCTGGGTATCGCCCTGCCTGCAACCCTGTACAGGGTTAAGCAGTTTCTGACGATTATTGAATGCAGACCATCGCCTGCACCCTCATCGCCAGCCGCTTTGACTACTGCAACGCAAAACTCACAGGAATCACGAAACAGAGCGCCAAACTGCAACGTCTTCAGAACAACCTAGCAGGTGTAGTCCTCAACATCAAAGCGTGCCACCAACCAACCACAAAATGCATGGAGACTCTACACTGGCTACCCATCCACAAACGCATCACTTATAAAACTGCAATAATATGCCATACAGGACACCCTAAATACCTCGCATCACTACTCCGGCCACTCGCATCAACACAATCCCGTACTCTGCGCAGTTCATCACGGCACCTGCTACACACACCGCGCTCACGTACAACCTTCGCGAAACGACGATTCTCGGTCGCGGCACCCACAACCTGGAACAGCCTGCCACACCTATTGCGTCAAACACAGTCCCCCACAAGTAGATTATTATTGTCTCCATACCTCACCACGCTGATCATCGCAAGTTGGTGAAAGTCGGGCTCGGGACCGGTCCATGAATCCCTCGTTCCCGATATCAGCCACGACCGGGAATCAAACTGGTTAATAGCGCGGTGCGCTAACCACTGTCCCACCGCTCCACCAGGAAAAACAGGTTTATCATGATCTAAATGAAGGCCATAATTAAATCAACAGACAATGGGTTTATAGGTGAAACAGGATTCTGGCTCACCGCTGTTTTAAATGTACATTACGCACAATGCGAAACAGCTGATCTGAATGCACACCGACACACATGTCTCCGCTTATGTCTATTTGGACCAACACAGCACGTAAGGGGGGCTTTGGGGCCAGAGTCATGAATGCCTGGCCGCCTTTGTCTCCCGGTGTGCTGATGTTGACACAACACAGCCGGTATTCATTTTAGGCCGAGTTAACCTAGACGGGAGGCAGCGTACATGTTGAAATATCAATTGCAAATGTGCGACCAAACAGTGAAACCCCCGTGAGTGGCATTACAGTGCGGCGCTGTGACTTGCCACGTGCAGGCAGATTCAATCACACTGTAATGCTCTATAGGTCTAAACAGGGTGATCCAGTTATAGATAACCAATTGTTTTCTAATTTCCCTCTTATTTACTTCTGCGATTGAATCAGGCCGGCTAATTTGAACACAGTCTATCGGAAGAGCGTTAAAATACAATTACAGCGAGATTAGTTACCGGCTGCTTCAGATGTCTTGTGACCCACGTTTAATTGACCTCTAAGATATTTTGTTTCCATTGCTCATTCATTCCTGTTTACAAAAATCACCATTATTTATTTCAGATGGCTCATACTGGTTCATATACTATTGAAGAACGGCCTAGTAGCGAGGAGTATATCGGCTCATGAAAGATCGCAAAACGGAAAAACTATGAAATAGGTGTGACAACACGTGTGGAACCACCCTGTACAGAGACATATTGGAGCTGAACAGTTGTTTTGTGTTTCCGTATTATGTTGATGGGACATCTACAGATGGATCACCCCGTTCATATTGACTTTTCACTTAATAGACAAACACAAACGTAGTATAATATACGAGGTTTAACCCTAGTATGTTCCATATCGGGTTTTTTTTTATCAACACCGGATTATAAGATGCTGCAGAAATAAATAAGGGTTAATTTTCCCCAAAGTATGTGCCGTGTCAAGACAGAAAATGTATACAAATACGCTCAAGTACAACCATCTTTCCATACATTATCAGAAACAGCGAAATCCTATGCAGGGTTGTGGGGAGCCGGTGCCTATCCCGGCAGACACAGGGCGCCAGTCCAACCACATAATGGCGGTTCTACACCCATGATTGGACGTTAGTCCAACCACATGCCGAATTATAAGTGTCACTCCCCAACGCTGGCTTGAAAGTACACTTGGCGCGGTCATCAATGGAGAGAGAAACACGCAAAGCAGGCCTGCCATCTGCTGGGCATCAGCCACGATCATATGCATTGCTCAGCAGGGAATGAGCAACATTATCATTTAAAATATCCCCCGGTGCCCTGTGATGGACTGGCGTACCATCCTGGGTATAGCCCTTCCTTGCGCCCTGTGTCTGCCGGGATAGGCTCCGGCCTGTACAGGATGAACCCCTTAATCCTGTACAGACAGGGTCGCGGTGAGCCGGAGCCTATCCCGGCAAACACAGAGCGCAAGGAAGGGCTGTTCCCAGGATGGTACACCAGTCAATGAGAGGGCACCGGGGCAATTTAGTCCGCAGGCCAATTAACCTGTGCAGCAGCATGTCTTTGGACTGTGGGAGGAAACCGGAGTGCCCGGTGAAAACCCACGCGGACACGGGGAGAACATGCCAAACTTCACACAGAAAGGCACCCGAGCCGAGATTCGAACTTGGGACCTTCTTGGTGTGAGGCGGCAGCGCTATTCACCACGCCACTGTGCCACCCCCGATGGATACCGTGCAGGATACATTTATGGTGCTAAAACCCACGACTACACAACGTGAAGCGATGCATTCCTCACCGCTTTCACAATAGGTGTGGACGTGATGTCCCTCGTGTATCTTGACCTTAGTAACTTGGGGGTGGTGGAGAGAGGACCAGTATTCTTGACTGTTGATGTGTGTGTGTGTGGGGGGTTCGCCACACCGTAAAGGTTGAGAGCCACTGAAATAGAGCTTACGGGGAAAAAAAGCTGGTGACTTTTTCTGGATCCAGAGGAAAAACAAATGTCAAAAAGCCTCTTTTTTTTTCGATTACCCTTCATCGCCTCGCTCATGAATTGTGCATCGCAGTCGAGGGAAATGAACCCTCAGAAAGTGCACATGTTGCTCTCCGTGTCAAACCGAGTAATTAAAATGTACTGCGAGTGCAGCAAGTGTGCTTTCATCCCCAACATAAAGCATTTGGCTGCTGTTTATTCAGATGCTTACACTCAACACTGGTCCAAAAACCGAGGAACTTGTCACGGCAAAACACATGTCAAAGAAGTCTCCTGCCCTCTGGTTTTTCTTTTAATAACAATGTTCTTGTAAAATCAACAAAATATGCACTATTTGCAACAGACCCAAGGTTTCACTTCAGGCGGAGACGCGCGGGGCTGCACTCCAGAAAATGTTACCGCGTTCCCACCGATGCTCTCGGGGGTAGTTTGGGGGGCCAGGGGGTAGTTTGGGGGGGCCTTGGGGGTAGTTTGGGGGGTCAGTGGGGAGTTGTGGGGGTGCAGGAGGAACGAGTTTTGAGATGCGGAAAATTAGGGAGGGAGGGAGAGACCACAGACAATGTACAATGAGAAATTACAGCCCTGCAACAACATTCACAACAACAAGAACGACCGTTCGCCACTGTGTGGCGGTGACGTCCCCAATGGCGTTCGTGCCAGGCCAGGTACACCTTGAGCCCACGTGAAGTGTCGAAAGCTCGCTGACAGCTGGTCGGAGGGACAGAACCCACATGCCAGCAACATACACACCAACAACAATGTAAACACCAACAACATACAGACGCGCGGTTGAGTTATTTTTTTTATACATTTGCACACACATACTGTTCCCCCCCAAGGCCCTTGTCATCAGAGGCTAACACGGTCGCTCAGAAACGACCCGGAGAGCGCACCTAACGGAACAGATTTCCCAGTGTAACGGTGGAGCAGCTCACGGGACAAATGGGAATTCTCACAGTGGCTGTGTCAGCACGAGACGCGTACAGTGCGTGAGGACATGCAAAAAAACCACCGGCAGCATCATTCTGTGCTGAGCGAGCACTGCTGTGTCGGGTGCTGTCGAGGCAAAAGCGTCCCCCCGAATGTGTAATAAAACCCCCACAAAAAAATTGCTACTGATTCTCCGTTCTCTGTCGTTGTTCACATGCCGTTCTCTCCGCAGCCCTGTGCGGCGCTTTGTGACCCTCGGGTGAGAAGCGCTCTATAAATGCTGCTGCTATTATTAACAATAACACCACCTCTGTGTGTATTCCCGACGGCCCGATGGTATTGTGGAAATAATATTATAACGATATCTCACGGAGCTTTCGTCAGTCGACTGCTGGATGAAGGCCTTCCCACGCTCCGTCTGGTCGTTGTGGATTTCGGGACCGCACGGAGCGTACCACCGCGACCCTCACCAGGACAAGCGGTTTAGAAAATGGATGGATGGATGGACGGAGCGTACCGCGGCACATCGGCTCGATCGAGCCGCGTTCAAGAATCAATTCGGTCTTTGTAGTGATGCGGGTATCCACGGCTCGATTCACGATGGTTGCCCCTTCAGGGCTGTTCGTTCGGGATAGCCGTGTCGAGCGATCTGCCTCTCCCACCTCGCGACGTTTCACCTTTGATGACGCTTCCAACGTGGGAGGCGAAACGTCGCAAGGTGGGAGCGGGAGATCGCTCGACGCGGCTATCCCGAAAGAACGGCTCGGAAGAGCGACCGTCAATTCGGTCTCTTTCGTGTGCGCCGTGGAAAATGCAACGGGTCAACGTTACGCTGTGCAGATGCTCCTACAGAGTCGTGCCAGGGTAATGCGTACTGACACGACGATGAGGCATAAGCAGACATAAGCGTGCGCCGCAGAATACGGATCAGATTTTAAGAGATTGCCAGCACAGGGAGGTCCGAGCCGTGAACGCTGCACATGTACTACAAATGCACAGCCAAAGAATGAAACATGTCAGAGGGTTACCCCTCCGGGGAGATGGAGCGATGAAATTGGCTCGTGCGTTTGCCGGGTGGGTTATTACATCTGACGTTCGTGAGAAGTGCTGACAGCTTGGAAGCCTTCGTCCAGCGGTGGAATAAACATTGCTGATGATGATGAACACGATATGTATGTGAGGATCCAGCAATCATAGCCTCCTTGCAGACTGTTGTGGCCTGTGCTGTTAGCAATCATCTATGTAGGCCGGAGCCATGTGTGGTCAGCTCTTTGCCTCCCAAGTGCTGATGTTACCACGCTGCAGAATTCTATGCTGCGTTGACCTACAGGGAGCACAGGCCAGGCCCAGATATTGATATTTTTTCCCATGCTATTAGTCATGGATGGAATTACAGCATACTGCAGTAATGTCGACAGCACCACTCACGATATGCATACCATCATAGACGTATAGGGCATGTAAACAGTCTGTCGCAAACATATTTCGAAATTCCTGTCAAATATACCAGTACCCTATTTTCCGTTACAGTCTTTAGAATGAATTTGATACACATATTGGCGGTTGCTTTTCAGAGCTGTTCTTTCGGGATAGCCGTGTACAGCGATCTCCATCTCTCCCTCGCGACGTTTCGCATCCCACGCTGGAGGCATCCTCAGGCGTTCCTGAGTTCAGTTGATCTCAAGAACGCCTGCACTCCAACAACTCATATATATTTGTCAATGCATATTTACGGTATTTATCAACTCTTCTTCTTCTTTGCGATTCTTCGAAGCGCGATGGTCAGCTTCTGGACATCGTTGTCTTTCAGCTCGGCTTCAAAGTGTTTGGTAGAATTCGCAGGCAACACCAAGTATTACCTGACAGGGATCGCGACGTGAACGCTTCTACCTTGACCCCCTATCAACTCTTGATAACCACTGTATTTATACACGGTTTAGATTAAGCCCATGTGAGTGCGCACCAGCCTGTCCTGTTCCTCTCTAGCCCTGGATCGTAACGAGAGACCAGCCCATACCGGCTACTCTCACAATACATGCGTCAAATTGCATCTGTAAGAATCGATATATTTTTGTCATTTGCATATAATGAAAGTCTAGACTTTAAGTGATCCCTTCGGTCATTACAGGCCCCTATATTTACCACAATGTAATTAATTCATAAATGCGACCCTGAATCGCGAAAATTCAATGTGTCAAGGACGTGGTGAATCGCCGCCCTTCTAGCAAGCTGTATCTCCATCCATCCACTGACAGATGGATGGATGCCTATCCCAGCAGACACAGGGCGCAAGGCAGGGCTACAGCCAGGATGGGACGCCAGTCCATCACAGGGCACCGGGAGAAATTTAGTCCGCAGGCAAATTAACCTGTGCAGCAGCATGTCTTTGGACTGTGGGAGGACCCGGGGTTCCCAGCGAAAACCCACGCGGACATGGGGAGAACATATGCAAACTCCACACAGAAAGGCACCCGAGCCGGGATTCGAACCCGCGAGTTTCTTGCTGTGAGGCGGCAGCGCTACTCACCGCGCTACCATGCCGCCCACCTCGTAAGCTGTATCTTGCATCTCGTTATTGAGATATGCATTTGCTCTTAGAGAGCATAACGTTGTTGCCGCATTAAACGCCGGTATCCAGGATGACCCCCGGTGGTGGAGCTATTGGAGCAGAATGCTACGGCCTGATGCCATCCTCCTTTAGTTGGAGGAAAAAACATAGCGCAAAGATGACAACGATTTTCTCACAAAGCTGATTTATATTACAATACATTTTAAATAGAAAACCCTTGGGTGCACTTCATTAAGTATTTAGTCTCAGGTTTACTTTAAAATAAAAAATGCATAAACTACATTGGTTAATCGTTTACTGTATAATTTCATCTTTGCGTGTTAAATTGAAGCGGTTTGTGTGTAAATCCCCAATGACACTTGTGAGAAAAAAACGATGCTAAGTAAGAAAAAATGTTAAATGTATTTCTACAATGACCACTAAAAAGGACGCATTCCAGTGGGTTAAATAATCTGTTAACCTAAATAGAAACAGCACATCCATCCATCCATTTTCTAAACCGCTTGTCCTGGTGAGGGTCGCGGTGGCAGCAGTCCAAGGAGAGTGGACCAGACATCACATGCCAAGTAAAAATAATGCACTCTTTCATTTTAAAGAGCCAGAACCACATTTGTACAGTACGCCGTTAAATCTATATTTAAAAAAATACATAGTTAATTTGTGTTATTATTTAGGACGATAGTCTCTATACATAATGGAGCAAGTGTGTTATGTATTTATGTATGTCCGCACTGAGGTCCTGGGTTTGAATCCTTCATAAATACACATTTTATTTGCACAACACCAAGGCTATAATATCTTATTTCAGCTTTACTGATTCATATTCTTCAATTTTCACTGTTGCGCGAGTACCATCAACCTTCTTAAGAACTCTCCCACCTTTATCATGACTTCAGAAGAACGTGTTACACACTTGGAACGAGGTCGCAGGTACTAGGCTAGTAACAATAATAAAGTTACAGTGGTACAACGCTACAGCGGTTAGCAAACCCGGCCACCTCTGTTCAATTCAAAAAGACACTTGATTTCAGCGAAAAATAATGTGAACCGATCCTGTGTCTTCCCACCATGCCACTCACGCATCTGCCTTCGTCAACATGTCAGGGTGGTGAAGTATGATTGAAAAAAAGTACACATCTCCCAAGATTCACGTGACCTGGGGAAGTCATCATTCCGCAGTGTACTGATGCAAGTCTGAATATTATCATGACGAGTGATAATAATAAAATGTCGTAAACAAAGCACCGAAATACCCAAGCACCCTTATTCAGAAGCACCACCCATGGCATCTGTAGTGTTGTGCGTCTATCCCTGTAATGGTGCAATTGCGACCAAAATATATATAAGAAGAAGGGCTCCCTTAAAGCCACGCAGGCAAGTTTTCGTCCAAATGTTGGGCAATAAAGACACCGGGTGGTAGGCAGCATTTTCTGCAGGGTAATGTCAACATTCATGGGTCCCTGTTGACGGTGGAGAACACCGAACCCAGCTCTTTGTCTTTATTAACTCGGGTGATGAATTGTGATGCTCATATTTACTGGCGTGGACAAATATTGTTTGTTGTTCCAAATTAAATTGCTTGTTGTACTGAATTAAGCACATGTTTTACTTATTTATCAAGGACAGGCACGCTGAGCTGCAAGGGCTCTTTTTCTCGGAGCGTCGTGCATTCTGTTCTTATTTTAAGACCTTATCTGCCAATTAACGACGCTTGTTTACAAGTGGGAGAAAACCAGCGTGCACGGATAGAACACTTTATCCGCGTATAGATGTAAACAGACGGCGATTATCACTCTGCTATTCAGATCTGTTCTTTCGGGATAGCCGTGTCGAGCGACCTCGCTCTCTCCCTTGCGACGTTTCACCTCCCACGTTGGAAGCACCATCAGGCGTGGGAGGAGAGAAGGAGATCGCTCGACACAGCTATCCCGAAAGAACAGCCCTGAAGAGCAACCATCATGAATCCATCCATTTTCAGAAAACGATTAATCCTGTACAGGGTCGCGGTGAGCCGGAGTCTATCCCGGCAGACACAGAGCGCAAGGCAGGGGAGCACCGAGGATGGGACGCCAGTCCATCGCAGGGCGCCTGGGGAAATTTAGTCAGTAGGCCAATTAACCTGGCAGCATGTCTTTGGTCGGTGGGAGGAAACCGGAGTGCCCGGCGAAAACCCACGCGGACAAGGGGAGAACATGCAAACTCCGCACAGAAAGGCCCCCGGAGCCGAGATTCGAACCCGGTCCCTTCTTGCTGTGAGGCGGCAGCGCTGCCCACTACGCAACCGTGCCGCCCACCATCATCAGTACAGATGGCGATCAGTCCGCTTGCTGTACTGCATTTCTTCTCACGACCCACCTCGATGGTCACAGGAAGGGGGTTTCAGAACATTTCAGAAATGCCCCGCCATCCTTCGCCTCCACGGCGCTAGGTTACGGGCGTGAATTGCCACCGCCGCCCGACACTAATGGTGACGTGTGAAGCAGCGTGGGGATAACGATTTGCCATCGTCACGGTTCAATGAATCGGGGAGAATCTGGATCGCTATTTGATTTATGAATAGTTTTTTTGTTTTACATTATGATGAATGTACCGGGCTTTTGGTGGCCGAATTGGGTGCTTATGCCCATTTAATTCAGTCGGTAAGTTTTTATTCAATCTGGATAAATAGCATTTATATAGAGCGCTTTTCAGCCGAAGGTCACAACGCGCTGCACAGGGCTGCGGAGAGAACGACATGTCAACAACGGCAGAGAACGGAAAATCAGCACCGGGTGCAATTTAGTCAGGATAATTAACATAGGCAACAGCATGTCTTTGGACTGTGGGAGGAAAACGGAGTACCCAGCGAAAAGCCACACGGACACAGGAAGAACATGCAAACGCCGCACCAAAAGCCACCGTGCCGCCCCGAATGAATAAATGCAACGTATGAACGAAACACATCAATTCTCACGCACGCTGTTTGACGCGTGTCTTGTAAGCTTACAAACTGATACCACGTGCCTGATATGCAGTGTGCAGATCTTTGAGTTCATTACCCGATGAAGCTCAAAGAGGTTTGAGCAAAGCGTCGTCGTACGTTGATGTTAAATTTATTCATGGAAGGTCAGAATTTGATCAATGCGCGTATAACTAATATCTGTGTAAACGTGACAAGCTTTTCGGCTGGTCGAGGGTTAATGGCAAAAACATTTGGCACAAAACTACCACGTGGATTAAGCCATGAACAAAACGGATCGCTGTTTAAGTGGCTCAATGTCATAAAACGTCAATAATATATATATAAAGTACAGTATTATGGTACTGTACATATTTACTACTTATAAGAGAACGTGTGTAGTTTATGCATTTAAAAAAATGGCAAGAGAAAATCTACTCAGTAGGCCAATTAACCTGGCAGCATGTCTTTGGACGGTGGGAAGAAACCGGAGTGCCTGGCAAAAACCCACGCGGACACGGGGAGTACATGCAAACTCCACACAGAACGGCACCCGAGCCGAGATTCGAACCCGGGGCCTTCTTGCTGTGAGGCGGAAGCGATACCCACTGCGCCACCGTGCCGCCCGCGTTATAAAATGTAGTATTATTATCAATTAGTTATAACTGCTATTGATTGTAACTAAGTTTCGGTACTGTATAAGATCTGTATTGTCACGGGATGCAGTGGGCTTACGGCTCACTGGGCCGTAACAAATCTCCATGGAGCAGCACAGATCCAGATTTTGCACAGCTGATAGCTGCGGGTCTCTCAGTCGCGAGATAATTCATCTGGACCTTCTGTCAGCTCATTAGCGACGATGGGTCCGAGCGATTTCCTTCACGGTTTTCTTTCTTCAGCAAGTATTTACTGCTTCGTTCAGTCTCATTCCTTTCTCTTCAGTGTCTGTCACCGCTCCATCCTATTTCACTGGGTTTTCTGTCTGTCTCTGCACCCGTGTATTCCGTTTGTGGAGTCTGCGGCAATGCCAAGTGGGAGATCCAGTCCGGACTCAGTCTCAGACATGATGCCTCTTTACAAACTGCATATGCTCAGTGTTTTTTGTCCAGCATGCATAGATGTGGCCGCATTTGGTTACGGTATAAATGCAGTGAAATCTCGATGTAACGGACATCTGATTCAATGGACTCTGGAAGCAGTGGACGCTGTCCGTCACTTCCGAGACAGCGGTCTGCATTGAAAAGGATGAAAGTAATATGTTGTATTTTAGTGTTTTTATTGCGGCATCGGTAATAAAGTAATATTTTTTTTATATTAGCGTTTATATTGCTGCTATTAGATACATGTATTCCTCTGTTTATTGGTGTTCATAATAGATAGGTTGTTATAAGATATGATCATTACTCTATATATGCAAGATCATGATACGAACATCCGGATTTAATGGACACCCTTTCCCCCAGGTCGTCCGTTAAATCGATGTCTTACTGTACGCATTATAACGGCATTAAATTTGCCACCTAACTCATCTAACTGCAGTAGATTGAGGGAAGCTTATGACAGGCACACATCTAAAATAAAACATACCAAGCCAAAACCATTCATCGCAATCTCGTACGAGCGCAACCCATATCAGTGATAATTGGGTGTCATAATGTTTCAGAAGATAAACCCAGGGGATTAGAAAACAAAAAATATCTATGACTCACTTTTAATGTTCCAATGTTCCGCGTTTATTTCGGGCCGTGACAAAGTTTCATCTGAATACAGAATTAGTTAAGAAATGTGTGTAAATGAATGCAAATGTGTCATCGATTCTTAGGACTCCACTCTGGGATCTGCCAAGCACACGATGCAAATCACAAATCTCACGCGGCTTTGTACGGTTTAAGCATCGCATTTAAAGCACTAATGTGAAATATTATTGCGAACGCAACGCAGCTGGGTTTCTAACGGAGCGTTGTTTAACGGTGTAAATTGTGTTCTTGCAGCAACCCACTTAAAAGTCATCCATTCTGCTGAAAGTAAAAGTATAAATATTAATGACTATCTAGTAAGATAGGCAAGAATAACTAATGAGTGGCAGCCAAAGGAGAGAATATGTCCAAGTGGATGCCTGCCGTGGAGATGGAGCTATGAGATTGATACTTGTTAAGGTGCTCGGTAAATTGATGCATTCAGATCCCTTGAAGGTTGGTATCAACTTAGGAAAGCCTTCATCCGGCAGTGTATTGATCATGCCTGGTGATGATGATGTTGACTACGTACTGATGTAGGTTTTCACGGCTCGATTCATGATGGTTGCTCTTCAGAGCTGTTCTTTCGGCATAGCCGTGTCGAACGCTCTGCCTCGCTCCCTCGCGACGTTTCGCCTCCCACGTTAACGATGCTTCCAACGTGGTAGGCAAAGCGTCGCGAGGGAGAGCGCTCGACACGGCTATCCCGAAAGAACAGTTCTAAAGAGCAACCGTGATGATGACTACCTCCAGAGAATAATGTTATATCAATTGCAATCTCGCTGTCGACTTAAAACCATCGGTTTAACCCAACACTATAAGTCTCTCGGAGTTTAAGTGTCTGGACCGCTTACACAATATAGATTGTGAGATTGGAAAATTGGGAGCTCAGACTCTGTGGCCAGAAAGGTGTGTTCAGCTCAGTTTGAGGATTGCTGCTGGTATCGTAAGCGGCGACTTGAGAGCCGCTGACCTCGTTGATGGCTCTCCTAGGCAATCACGGACCGCCGGTCTTTCATGGATTGCTATTGGCCACAAGGGCCATACCACTAACAGAAATTGCCTCCTGGATTTGGCTCCAGGTCTATAGTTCCAGACCCCATATTGCCCCATTTTTGTGGACGGTGACCTCAGCCACAACAACAATAACAGCAATTGAAGAGGCATCTCTGCTTTCATTTAGTTACCGTACAGGTATTGGAATTTTCATTCTTATTCCAGGGGCGGAACAGTGGCCGTGGGTTTGATTCCTGGAAAATATTGCATGGAGTTTGCATGTTCTCCCCTGTGCCCGACAGGGTTTTTGCTGGGTATTCCTGTTTCCTCACTCCAAAGTCATGCTGCTTAGGTGAATTGATCGGGTTAAATTTCCACCGTTGCCCTTCATATCGACTGGCTTACCATCCTTGCGCCCTGTGTCTGTCAGGATAGGCTCCAGCCCCCCACGACCCTTCACGGGATGAAGCGGGTACTGATTGTGATGATGATGATTCTGATACCACGCACAAGGGATGCTGCCTGCCGGAACCGTGCACTGGAGCTGCAATCCAGTCGTCGCTGGATCGCCCCCCTGGCGCAACAGTGGAAATCGAAGTGTACGTTTCTTAAATCCTCCTCGCCTCTGTCGAAACAGCTTTTTTAAATCGGCACACCAGCATGTGATCAATTGGCAGGTCACACGTGGTCGAGTAAAGTGTGGGTACTCCCCAGGAGTGAAAAAAAGTAACTTATATTTCTTACTGGTAACGTCGCATCGCGACCTCCTTTCTATCTCCATGCAGCCATCCATTTCCAGAAACCGCTCAATCCTGTAGAGGGTCGCGGTGAGCCGGAGCCCATCCCGGCAGACACTGGGCGCAAGGCAGGGGAACACCGACGATGGGACGCCAGTCCATCGCAGAGCGCCTGGGGAAATTCAGTCAGCACGCCGATTAACCTGGCCGCATGTCTTTGGACGGTGGGAGGAAACCGGAGTGCCCGGCGAAAACCCACGCGGACACGGGGAGCACATGCAGACTCCACAGAGAAAGGCCCCCGAGCCGAGATTCGAACCCGGGACCCTTCTTGCTGTGAGGCGGCAGCGCTACCCACTACGCCACCGTGCCGCCCCCCGTTCTACCTGTACTATAATCATTTATTCTGCCACTTTCCTACCGGTACGGCGTACAGGACCATGCCGGCTTACTTTCACCTCTAGTCCTCCCACTTCTTCGAAGATGTCCGGCCAGTGGTGGAAAAATCGGCAAAAACGAGCCTCTCTGGAGCTCCCTCTCGTGCGGGCCCTTTCGCCAGCAGCTGTGCGAGCAATCAATTGCAGGGCAACACAATTTACCTCTTTATCATCCGCAGTGCCTCGTTCGGCTAATTGGACTGCTGTGTATGTCCACTGCTGGATAACTTCCAGTAGTCCTCTTTCTCTCTGCATCTCGCGGAGTCTACTTTACAATCAAATCCTGTCTCCGTGCAGATCATTACGCACCGTAAACTATGTGGAACGCTGCCCCATTTCACTCACCCCCTTTTTCGTACGTTAATGTACTAGACGTATTACGTTAATGCTATGGGAGAACGCCAATCAACCGGTACACTATTTGCATGATGAATACGCGTCATACGAATGCACAAGCAGGGTGCCTGTTCCAGGAGATAGCAGTCAAATGTACTTTTATATAATCGCGTCTTTGCTCAATGTCAAACATTTCCCAGTGAACCGCGTTGCAGGCATTTGTACAAATGGTTTCGAGGCTGCCTGCCAAATGAACCGTACAATTAAAGTATAACTGTACCTAACGCTGGGCCTGCCCATTGCCGCAGGACCTTACAAGACACATGCCTCCAAAAACAATCTCCGCTAATACCGCGCGTCTGTTATTCACACGTCGTTGCTTCCCAAAGATTATAAAGGGTTTACACGTGTATCGGAGATACGAAACAGGAGCGTGCAATGTATTCTGTCTGTTTCCTGAAACATTTCTTGTCAAGCAATGATATTTTCTTTCAGTTACAAAAAGTGTTTGAAAAAATAATGTAAAGGAGCAACCCTGCAATATCTTGCTTCGTGCCATTGCTTGCGGAATGGCCTGCGCTAGTGGGGGATTTAGAGCACCCCTCTGGATGGGTCGTTTTGGTCTAATCTTCCACACTCGCCAGATGGCTTGCGGGAGATGTGGGAGTAATTGCAATTGCTTCCCACACCACTGCTGGTGGAAGGGCTTCCTTTAAAGGAAGCTGGAGGGAGAGACTTGTAGAGATTATTTTGGCCTACTCTTTCACACTAGCCTGACGAC
>JAZEWU010000001.1:32933441-32946618 GCA_036362915.1 Geotria australis
ACACGGGGAGAACATGCAAACTCCACACAGAAAGGCACCCCGAGCCGAGATTCGAACCCGGGACCTTCTTGCTGTGAGGCGGAAGCGCTACCCACTTCACTGCACATCACTGAGTTCAAATTGGATTACATCCCACAGACACGAAAGTAAGAAAGTAAGCATACAGTACGTAATGCAATTATACACGTTGTGTTGGTCCATCCATCCATTTTCTAAACCGCTTGTCCTGGTGAGGGTCGCGGTGACAGCAGTCCAAGGAGAGTGGACCAGACATCCCTTTCCTCAGCAACAGACTCCAGCTCTTCCCAGCCGTTCCCAGGCAAGTCGAAGGATATAATCCCTCCAACGTATCCTAGGTCGGCCTCTAGGTCTCTCACGTTGTGTTGGTGTAATACACAAACGTTTCATCCTGCTTGCTTCGTGACACCACACGCAGGAGCTTGGCCAGGCCTTCATACTGCAGTGGAGTGACCATGACTGATGATAAGGATGATGAATTTCCGTTCTCTGTCGATTTTCCGTTCTCTGATGTTCCGTTCTCTGTCGTTGTTGACATGTCGTTCTCTCCAGAGCCTTGTGCAGCGCTTTCTGACCCTCGGGTGAAAGGCGCTATATAAATGCTATTATTATTATTATGTTTGTTCTAATCGTATGTGAAATATCCTGATCATCAACGCACATGTGCATTCATGTCCTCATACATAGTTGTGTACATGTGATGGCTGGGTGAAGAATGTTAAAAAAGATAAAAATCTAACAGCTTGGAATGTTTGCTCGACATTTACATTCTAGTTTTACCTGTTAGACAAAATAATGAACCACAAACAAAACATGTAGAATGTGGATTTGTGCATTAAGTCGCAATTGTATTGATGCAAGTCATGTATGACAATTGCTGTCCATGGCTGTTATTTCGGGATAGCTGTGTCGAGTGTTCCTTCTCTGTCCTCAACATTTCGCCTCCCACGTTGGAGGCATCATCAGTATGTTGACATGTCATTCTCTCTGCAGCTTTGTGCAGCGCTTTGTGACCCTCGGGTGAAAGGCGCTATATAAATGCTATTATTATTACGTAGGTTATGTAGGTTAATATGTGAATCAAACATACATATTCAAGTTAACCTTTACACAAATAAACCAGCGTCTTCGTGTCACATCTCATGAGACAATATGATGTAGTAGTATAAGCATGTGACACCACGACTTTATAATTCTCCTTTCGTATTGAGGTTTATGTGATAACTGGCTTTTAATGGACCAGGGACCGAATACATAGTCTGGAGAAAATGTCAAAAACCTGCATAACAAGAACACTGGGTGGTGACGCTCAATCATTACGATCATTTCATCACGATGTAGTGAGCATTGTCAAAAAATTAGGTCGAGGAACTTTGCCAAGACAAATGTGAAATGTCTCGAATTTGAATGAAACTGGGGTCTCAAGGAATAAACAATTTACTTTATAGGAAATAGTTTTCAGTAACTTTCTACTGGTTGCATTTACTTTATGCGACGGCCCTGATGTGGCATGGATAATTAAAGTAATTCAATAAAGCTCTCTCGTATTACACAGTTGTAGCCAGTTTAGCACACTCCTGTAAAAGTATTCATCAAATTGTCCATTTTATTTCCTGCTTATTTAACCAATATCGGGCCATGTGCTATAGTGTCGCCAGGATCAAACTGGGTGTGAGATTTTTTTTTTTCCTAAACGTGATCGGCGGGGACAGCATTGGTTGTGCAGTGGCTTATTTTTTGTGTGAATTGGTATTGATTCTCAGTCTCTGAGAACGCCTTCCACATCATTAATTTCATAAAATGTTTCCAGCAGTCACGGCCACGTTTCGACAAAAAATAAAAATAAAGGAGCATGATTTTAAATCATAAGATCAATTACTATATTAATAGATGCCACTCGAATTGCCGCGTGTGTCTATTGACCCAACAGTTTGCAATATTGTTTAATATTAAATACTGCAGTGGTGCAGTGGTAACATCTGTGCCTCACAGAAAGAAGGTCCTGCCCGAGGCAGTTCGATACCTGCCTCGGGCATATTTCTGTGTGGAGGTCGTGAGTTCTCCCTCTGTTCTGGGTGGGTTTCCTCCATGTTCTCCGGTTTCTTCCCACAACTAAAAAACGCGCAATTAATTGGACGATATCATCAATATATTTTGTACGCAGTATCTGGTGGGTTGGCGCCGGCTAACCACGTGATTGTGTCCCCTCCACCTCTCTGTGGTTTCCTGCAGCACCTTGCGACCTCTGAGTCTTCTTCTTTGCGATTCTTCGAAGCGCGATGTTAAATTACAGTTTCCCATTTTCTTACACAGACCTCTGAGTGAAAGGCCCTATATAAATGTATTACATTATTATTGGAATACAACAGGGTTATCCATATCAGTCAGGCAGTTTTTATATAAGCTGGGACGAACCTTAGAGCTATGTAGCTCTTTTTAACAGTTGTCCACCGGGGAGGGGTAAGCCAGTTACAACATCTCACGGCACCGGGGGCAATATAGTCGAGACAATTAACCTAGGCAGCATGTCTTTGTACTGTGGGAGAAAACCGGAGTACCCGGCAAAAGCCACGCGGACACAGGGAGAACACGCAAACGCCACACAAAAAAGCAACCCAGCCAGGAATCGCAGCTGGGACTTTCTTGCTCTGAGGCGGCAGCGCTGCTCACTGTGCCAGCGTGCCGCCCTACTGTTATACTACCGTTACATACTACCATCCATCCATCCATTTTCTAAACCGCTTGTCCTGGTGAGGGTCGCGGGTTACATACTACCGTTACTTGCAATAAAAACATTTAGGCCTCTTTGTTAGATAAATATCCCCAATGAGAGCACCATTGCACGAAATAAATATTCATGCTGATGGAGATGATCATTTCACGCAGAAGATCTTGACTCGAATTAGAAATTTGACTTTGAAAGTCCTGCCTTCAAATTAGCATATGCGGGATGTTCATGGATAGTTAACTTTGGATCAGGTGGCCAAGAAACACCAGATGTTTTAATTGTGACCAATTTTCTATGTATTATGGTAATCAGTGTGAAGACAGATGAACCTTAATGCCATGTAATTAAGGCTTCGTATACAGGGTGAGTCACAGCAGTGATTGAAATACTTTCTAAGCTGCGTTTATGGTGTTTTCCACTTTCTGTAAAATGTTCAATGCAATTCACATCCCTTTGTTAAGTCACTGTTGGAATGACAAAGTAATATTTTGGTGTCAGCTGAGGTGAGTTGTTAATACACGGGTGACTGTTAGTTGGTGCACGTCCCAATTAAACCTCACTTTCTTGACAACTCTCCAATTCTGATATTATTATGGTGCATAACGTCTATTTGCGTTATATGGGCTGTTCTGTTTCTGCCATTGTTGCCCTCTCACATTCCTTATGCCATCTGTTTTTGTTGTTTGCCGGTTTGAACGAGCGCTATCCAGCTTGATCCGGGTTGCCCTCCGATGGTGGGGCTTTTAGAGCAGAATTTTACGGTCAGATGCCCTTCCTGACGCCGAACTCCTTTAGGTGGAGGATCTTCGCATCGTCGTCTGGAATCTCCCCCCAGACCTGTTCACTAAGGGAGACCCTATCAGGAGTGCTAGACTCCATATCTGTTCACCAAGGGAAACCCTAGCACGATAGACTTCTGGTGACACTGGGGTTGATTGGAACACGCAAGCCCAGCCACCATGATAAGGTTAAGGATCCATGGGAGGATATTCCATCTAACCGTGTGTTTTATTTTGGCAGTGCAGATGTAGTATTTACAGCACACAACTCTTCGCATGGGAAACGGCTATGTGAATGAATGTATATCCAATTAAGTTCAAAAGTAACAAAATGCAAAACAATTTGGATTCGTATGGTCTCTATATGTGACTGCATTTGTAAAACACTGTACGGAGACAGTGGGCATAGTTATTCATTTTATAAAGAGAGGCAGTCAGTCATACTCAGAGGGGGAAAAATGAAATGCTTGAGCCTGGATTTAAAGAGGGTCGAATGGCTGGGAGCCAACAAGGTGGATGGCGACAGAAGGCAGTTCTAGACTGTGGGAGCAGCGAAGAAGAATGAGCGAGCTCCCACTCATGGTCTGTAAAGACAGGATAAAATGATAATAGAGTATACAAAAGACAAAGATCCCCCGTATAGACTTAACAGGCTGTAGGGTCAAGTGTGGTTAGTGAGCACCTATATAGGCTGGCATGGCACAAGAGAGGGTGGGTGGCCAGCACCACGCCCGGCCGCTTTGTCTCCCGAGTGGTGATGTTTACACACAGCACCAGGTACTCATTTGAGGCTCAGTCGACCTAGCGGAAACCCAAGACTGCTTCAGAAAATCGTGACTTGCGTTAGCCGTGAACGGGAATCGAACTCGGGTCGTTGGGTTCGTAGTGCAGCGTGCTAACCGCTACACTCCCGCTTTCACACAAGTATGCAAACTCACAGTTGTACACACAAGTCTTGTTTTCTTTCAGATGTATACGTGAATCTGAGGTGTGTCCGTTCACAACAGCAAGTCACTGAAGCCTACCTACACGGATAAATAATAATAATAATAATAAAAATGTATATCTAGCTTAATCTTTTGGAATCATGTGTGCTCACTGTATCCAACGTGTGCTGTCGAGTTACGTGATGGGGCAAAACAAAAATGCCCTTTCCAAATAACGTCTGGCAGCCTGGAATTACAATACGCGTGTCAGGCAAGGGTGCAACACAATGACAGCACAGAACTACAGAATTCCCGGAGTCAATTGAAAAGGTCTTCCCTACGCAAGACTAAATTCTACTTATTCATGCACTGCAAGAATGGCTTTCTTTGTGTCAATCATCCACTACATATATGATGTAGCTTCAGAGACAGATTTTATAAGAAAATTAATGTGTTTACACGACCATTGGTGACAAGGTTTAGGCCATGACTACCCGGATTGGACGCCGGGTTCTCATCAGCATTTTGTTTGGCGCTTGCATGTATTCACAAGCTGCCTGGCCTCATTCAGCACATTCCACTCGAATTACAAAGTGTCACGGAAAATTGTTTGAAACCCGTCACGCATATTGGCAGACAGTACTTACTGACCATCCATATCAGTGTAACAACACATTCAGTTATTTGTATTCATCAACTTTAGCCGTGGTCAGTCCACTGCTGGATGAATGCCCCTCTCCAGCCTTCACCCCCAAGCTGCCACCATCCCACAATTCTGCGATGTGATAGTCCACCTAGCACCCGCACAATAGATGAATTGTTCATATCACATTGCTCAGATTCATATAATTCCAACGCTTCAAGCAAAATAAATTCACTACCGTATACATACAGAGCGTGAGCTAGTGTGAATAAGTGTGAACGTATGAAGTGGTGAATGGAGGCATATAATGAACGGTCCTAATTGGTGTACTGACTAAAATTTACCCAGGCGCCCTGCGATGGACTGGCGTCCCATCCTTGGTGTTCCCCTGCCTTGCGCCCTGTGTATGCCGGGATAGGCTCCGGCTCACCGCGACCCTGTATAGGATTAAGCGGTTTCTGAAAATGGATGGATGAACAGTCCTGTCCTGGCCTGTCTGCCGGAATAACCAATGAAAAGACAATGAACCGCATCGCAAAAAATAAATGAGGTGCCTTATCGTGGTGAAATTACAATCGATTAATGCTGAGTGAGATACTCTCACTAAATTCCCACCGGCTGGCAGATTTAATTTTCCACAGGTCATTTGAGTTCTCATATAACGGCGCATTCTATCCATGCGTGTTTCGTAAATAATGAGAAGTCAGTGGATGCGAATGAATCCATTTGCTGAGCATTTAGGGATCACTTTAACAACATTGCCAACCTCAAAAATGCATGAGCACGCTCCACACAGGAGACAATACGGTACTTGGATCAACGATTTAATTACGTTCACCATAACAAACAAAAGCAAGGCGTGGGTGGGGGAGGTGGGACTTTTAAGTGAAATATTTATAGATCATCTTAATTCCTTGGGATTACATGAAGATCAAGCCGGTTTATTTTTAATCGACATAATTTTGATCACGGCAAGAGAATGCCACGATGTTAATCCATCAATTGTCCCAGAATAAACACACGAGCGCCAACACACACAAACACCACTACCAGTACGCCTTCAGCAGCAATTGCAGGCGTCCCCCGATGCGTGTACGAATACAATTAGTCAATTTACGGCGAGTAGGAACTATACAGTAGTAAATAAAACACGATTCCATCCCATCTGTCCTGATGCTATCAGCAGGGACGCATCAGTGCACGTGCAACGCATACCGCACAACAAAACGATACCACTACGCTCGACCTAAACGGCATCCCAGTGTTATTAAATCTCTCATGAATATGCATCGAGGCTAAGGGCTACGGCGGAACGAAAACGAGTCGCGCCAGTGTGGCTGCCACTCTCTCTATTGTGGCCGTGCAGCGCTCGGTCGATCTGTCATTGTGTTGCGGTCATAGCTTCTCTTTCCCACCCCACCCAACCACCCAACTCCTTCAGCCCAATCTGCGATCCCGACCGCACGTAACCCCACCCCGCGCAGGGCCACTCCCAGCGCTGCTCTCGCCGCGATCCGCCCCTACGCGGGACCGTAATTGCCACCACTTCCAAGCGAGCAAACCCTGTCCGGTCCTCCACGGGATCTCCTCTCTCTCTCTCACTTCTCTGCGCTCGACCCGGACGGCGGATTCCGGGTGCGCAAACAAATGAAAGTGGCCACCATCACCAGCAGCAGCAGCAGCAGTACCACCGCAGCAGCATGAGCTACCAACTCCCCGGCGCTCCCGGCGAGAAAGGCGGCTCCGTGATGAGCGACGGCCACCGCCTACTTCACCACCACCACCAACAGCAACACCACCATCACCACCACCAACTACAGCAGCAGCAGTTGCTGCAGCAGCCGCCGCACCACCACGGCCACCACCACCATCACCACCACGCGGGGCAACGCGACGCGGCCATAGCTGCGTGGAGTCGCTGCAACAGCAGCAGCAACAACGTTGGCGCAAGGGCTCCCGGGCTGGGAGCCGCGACGTGCGAGGGAGACCCCGCCGCCAACACCCTGCCGTCCAGGCGTGGCGCACCGCGCGCCGCCGCCGCCGCCTTCCGCTCGCACGGACGGACCGACGCCCGGAGTCCCCTGGCTCTGGCCAAAGTCGAGGCTCCGGCTCCGGCTCCTTACGGCGACTCCCACTGCAAGTCGACTTCCTCCTCCTCCTCCTCCTCGGCCACTTTGTCGGCGTCGTCGGCGTCGTCAACGCGGGCCCCGACAACTACCGCGACCGCTGCGATTGCGACCGCCGCCGTCGCCACCGCGGCGACGGCCGGCCGGTTGTGCGAGTCGGCGAGCGGCCAGCGCGACCTGGCGCAGTACGTGCGCGGATACCTGGAGGCGAGCGGACGCGACGCTGGCGCCGAGTGGGAGGAGAGGTACTACGCGACGTTCTCGCGCTCCGTCGAGTGCTGCTCGTCGGACAACAACTCGAGGGAGACGTCGCCCCAGAAGGCGAAGGCGGCCTTCAGCACCGCGGACAGCTCCAAGCGACGGCTTCGCCAGCGGGGCACCGGTCGAGGCGTTCCAAACGCCGCGGGGGGAGACTCCGCTCCGACGAGCAGGGACGCCGGCCCGGCAGCGCCGGCGTCTTGCGCTCGAAGCTGCGAAGGGGACCTGGCATCGGAAGGCGGCGGTAAATCTGAGACGAGGCTGACGGCGGTGAGCAGCGCGCACGACGCAATCCCGAGGATAGACATCCACGAATGCTACTACGACGACGACCACGATGCCGATGCTGCTGCTGCTGCCGCCGCTAGGGCCGCCGGAGCTGCGGACGAAAGCGGCGCCGTTAAGGCACCGGGTGCGGCCATGGGCAACTCCGAGCAGAAAGGAGTGCAGGTTGGCAATTCGTTCAGCCGAAGCACGAAAGCCAAACCGGGGGGGGGCTCCGCCGCAGAGGACGGCAAAGAGCGCGGCGCGCTGTCGGTCATGCACAGCATAGGCGTGCAGACGGAGGCCGCGTGCAAGCAGAACAACGGCGGTGGCTGCCCGTCCGTCCCGTCCGCCCCGTCGAGTAACGCCGCCAGCAAGCGCAGCAGCGACGGGCTGTCAAGCTCCGCGGACGGTGTCCCAGGCATGGCCGGGGCCGAGAAGCGCTCCACCTCGGACGAGGAAGGCTCCGAAGGCATCCGGGATGACATCAGCGACATCTTCCGCTTCCTGGACGACGTGAGCGTGTGCGACTCGGGCACCGGTCCCCTCCAGTCGCGCAACGACAGCTGCAACTCGCTTGCCCGCCACCTCAAATCCGACTCCGACTGCACGCCCGAGCGCACGCCGCGCAGACACGCCGAGCAGCCGGCGCCTCTCGGCAGCCTGACCCTGCGAGAGCAGGACCAGCACCTGCTGCAAGAGGTCCAGCTCCTGCAGCAGGAATACCAGCAACAGCAGCACAAGCAGAAGGAGGCCATCGGCCGGCAGCAGACTCAGCCGCCGCGTGTCCCCCGCCAGCGAGGGGCGAACGAGCCGGACGACGAGCTGAAGGTGAGCGTGTGCAAGCTGGTGCTGCGAATGGGCGAGATCGAGCGGAAGCTGGAGACGCTGACTGGGGTGCGCGCCGAGATCTCCGAAGTGCTGGCCAAGCTCAACAAGCTGGACGACAAGCTCGTCCAGGAGGCCCTGCCGTGCCTGCAGTCTCCCGGCGACGAGAAGCCGGAGGACGAATACGACGACGGCAACGGACAGCAGGTGAGGGTGAAATGGCATCGCTGCGGGGCTGGCTGGCAGGCAGGCAGGCGCGTCGCAGCCGCGGGTGTTGCAGGAAAAAGTTGGGGGGGAGTGTGGGGGTGGAATCGTGTGTCTGTGAAAGTGCGGGTGTCGTAACACCCGCGGCTGCGACGCGCCTGCCGCGCTGGGGTGGCCTAGCGGTCGTTTATTTTGATTTCTACAGAGATAAGAAAGTTGTTGTTTGGCCGTCGAGCTCGCGATGTGGATGGACAGGCGACACGGCCTGGCGCTACGGTGGAGCAGCGCTCGGCAGTTTTGTTGCGAAGCTTCACCGTTTGAAATCGGTCGACGCGCTCATTATTTAATACTGCGGGGTGTAGGAAGCAAGATGAATTTTTGGTGGGTGGTTCAAAGTGCACGTTAAAGATCCGGTGATGCCATCTCGCCAGGGTTGGCCGTTGTGTTGTTTACCTTGGAAAAATCACAGTACCGTACTTTACCTGTAAATGACGGTACAATATTGTACTAATTTGGGATTAGGCGTAGCAATTATCGCCCCCTACTGTTAAAACGTGGTAAAAGCCTGCGGGTAGAGAGGCATGAGACAGATTAAGGCCCCTCGCCGGTAAACAAACATAATAATGTCGAGATACTTTTACGGTGGATGTGAAACGTCTTCTAACAATGTCCCTCGTGCGTGTAAGGAGGTAATCCTCCAATCAACTGTATCGACTCATCCCCAAAGTTTGATTTAAAAATCGATTGTTTTGGTCTTACTTTTACTGTACCGTCTCATTTGTATTTGTTTATGTACATATTTCCAGTCTTGTGTAGACTTTGATTCAATATAGTACACTAATATAGTGGCAACATATGTAGCTTGTTATAGAAACAAACAGACGTAAATATGCACCTCGATGCATATGTGATTACACTTAAAACGTATATATTGATAAATCAATGCATCGTTACACCGTGTGCTATGCAGACGGGCCATTACCCAAAACGTCGCCCATGATGTATCCTGTTAAGGCAGAGCTATTGACGTATTTGTTCAGGTGTTTTTGTCATATATGCTTGTGCCAATGGAGCATTAAGGAATAACCAGTTTATTATTCCCAAAAGTAGGGCCGGTAGTGTCAGTATTATGGCCCAACTCCAACATTTGTCAAATTGCCAATATCTCTTCGAACGAATGTTTCCGCTAATCCCATTTTGCAATATACACAATGAATATCCATTTGTTTTCACTTGGTAAAATAAACGATACGTGAATTGACCAGCGGATAGATTATTTTTTGACAATTAAAGATATCACACCGCGGCGAGTCAGGCTGCGCGTTTGCAATACACATCGACCTTTGTTGAGATGTGGGTGGATCAGTGTGCTCCTTTGTCACACCGGTTAAAGGCGGAATATACACGTGCGGTTTATTTCTTTCAGAGCTGAATGCGGACGCCGATACTGACAGCCGTTCCCAGCGCTGCTACCAGTCCAATGAATATTTTACGGATGAAAAATGACGTGCTTGGAAGTGGCAGTCGGTTTAAAAATTACGTGCGAAATAAATTAAGTGAAAAGATTCGTCTTCACTTCGTCATCCAGGGCGCTATAAAAGAGGAAAATTACCCAGTCCACGGATGGCCCAATTCATTATCACAAATCAATGCCGGCTAACAGAACGAGGCGTGAGCTGTAGGGATTGACGTGAAACACAACATGAGTAACTTCAAAAGGCAGCAATTCTATTTCTAAAAAGGTCAGGAGACAGTAGATATTATGTACTCTGTTTTAAACAGCCAGTGGTGCAATGCATTACTCTAATTGCTTAACATTTATGATGTAATAGTAATAGTGGAATTACTCGTTTAATTTTGTTTGGTGCGTCACCATGCCTACATTTCTGATTCGAGTCTCACAACATGTGAATCTTCACGTTTTCACCTAATATTGTGTCGCCCTGCATATCCAAAATAGTTTCAAACAATAATCGAAACACATTTTACTGCTTCCATAACAAAGGCTGGCATATGCATGTATTATTCTAATTGATATAGATCTCACTTATGTTACAGAATATTTATTTTATTTATGTTTTAATATTTTCTCTAACTCAGAATAAACACGTGTCATGAGCGTCATCGCTGCCCTTTGACAGAAAAAAAGCCAAGGCCGGATAATCCGTAGGACAGTGACTATAAATCTCACACAGTTCAATTTTTAAACAAACTCACAACACATTCAACAGAGGAGGAACTTAATGCACAGCCTCTCAAGAGCTTGTCTTTCGGGACAGCCGTGTCGAGCGTTCCTCCTCTTTCCCCGGCAACATTTGACCTCCCGCGTCGGGGGCATCATCGAGCACGCTCGACACGGCTCTCCCAAAACAGCAGCTCGTGAGAGCAATACCCATACATCAAAAACCTCAACGCACACCCATTAATCCTGTACAGAGCCTATCCCGGCAGACACAGAGCGCAGCAGCATGTCTTTGGGCCGTGGGAGCAAACCGGATTGTTGCCCGGCGAAAACCCACGGCGGACACGGGGAGAGAACACGCAAACTCCACACAGAAAGGCTTCGAACCCGGGCGCTTCATGCTGCGAGGCGCCAGCGCTGCTCACCGCGCGGCACATCCATCACCGCGTTTCCCTCTGCCGTGCTGCGTTCGTTTCCCCTCCCCGCCCGGTGCCGTGGGGCTCGCGGAAAGCAGCGCTGCGGCAGAGGCCACCGCGCGCACAAGTCGGAGAGCGGCACCGAGTGGGGCTCGTCGGACGCCAGCGGTGGGGACAGCCTCCGCGTGCAGGCCCTGCGGCGCAGCCTGCTCGGGCGCCGCTCTTCGCGCTCGCTCACCGAGGAGAACAGCGCCACCGAGTCCAAGCTGGTGAGCATGGCCGGCTCGCCGCACGGCGACTGGAAAAGCGGCGGAGGAGGCGGCGGTGGCGGCGGCGGCGTGGCTGGAGGGGGCTGCGGGATGACATCCGCGGCCACGAACGGACCCGGTGCCGTGGAGACAGTGGCCGGGTGCAGCAACATCAGCGGGTGTCCTGGAATGGGAGGTGGAGGGAACGGGAACCTGGTCACCAGCGGACTGTACGTGTACGAGCCCGGGAGGGAGTACGAGCGGCGGGAGCGATACGGCGACGGTCAGTCGGGCCCCATTCAGGTATCGTGTCAGAGTTTCTCCATCGCGGGGCTCCTGCGCGGTGAGCGGCGGCGCGGTGGCGGCGCGGTGTTTAGTGCCCGACGCTTTGCGCCCGGTGAGCCGAGTTAGACTCACGGCCGTGGCTAACATTGGTGGCGAGCGATGCTTGTCTGAACTGGTCCTGGGTGCCCCTTTCACCAACACTCCTCATTCATCACTGTGGTGACGTACGGCCAATAAACTAGGCGACTGAAATGGCACGTGGAGGCGTTCATTCAGAAATGAAATTGCCAAAGGGATTTATGTTGTTGTTGTTATTATTACAGAATGGGTTAATATGGACGAGTTTGAAATATCACTACCAAAAAATAAAGACCTGTTTCATTTTAATACACTATTAGACCATGTGTAAAGATGTATGCTACATGCTATATGGTGGCCCTGAGCCAGTAGTTGAAATTCAACTTCCTAGGACGGGACCATTTTCTCGATAGGACAACATGAAGATGGAAATAATTCCGGATGCCACGACTCAGCTGGGTCAGCTTTAGAGGTGGGCGATTGTTGTGGTCACAAAGGACACAGAGATGTAAGGGATACCAAAAATATACAAGTCCATAGTACATTATGGTGTTCACCGAATGTTATGGGTAAGGCATGGCAGATAGAACAAAAAAAAAAACCCAACGAGAAATGACCGGGTTATTACCAGGTGATTACTGTCAATCGGGCTCTAAATTCTTCGTTCACTCAGGGCAACTGTTTACATTACGGATTGGTTCTTCATGGGGGTCACCAATAGACCGTGGGAGGTGTCACGCGACTGGTAGCCACAGCCGTAGAGAGAGCGAGAGCGAGCGAGCGGTGCTACGAATGCGGGCGCACCATTCACGGACATATTTTCCCGGAGCTCACAGGCTCTTCCAACCCGTGGTCGAAACGAATCCCCCCTCCAACACCGTGCGTTCCCGTAACCCCGTCTCTGGCCCGCGTCGCAGATGGAGGTCGGCTACGCCTTCTCGGCGAAACCGGACAACGTGCAGGCGGACGAGGCGCTCATGCAGCAGGTGTACGGTGGCCGGATCTCAGCCTCCACCTTGCGGGCGCACATGAAGAGCAACCCCCTGTACCGGGAGGTGCCGGCGGGCCCGGGCGGCGGGCCGGAAGCGGAGGGCCACCGCCGAGGCCAGCCGTCCTGGACGCTCGAGGAGTACACCCGGCACGCCAAGCAGCGCGGAAAGCTCTCGGCCATCGATCTGCAGGTCAGAGGCGGTC
>JAZEWU010000001.1:32962054-32972347 GCA_036362915.1 Geotria australis
CGCGCACAGAAAGCGCCTCGATGTTTGAACCACCAAAGTTCAGCGCGTCACATGCCCAACCCGATTTTTAACGTGACCAAACGTAATATATTTTGTATCACGCGCTTGAAAGTTCGCACATTTAACAGTGTCGACTCGAGTACCGTATTTTTAAACGTCAATTTAACAGTATAGAATGCTTATAATTACTCATTCGTGTAACCCCTAAATGTTACCAGTATTGTAAACGTAATGGTCGCATGCGCTGAAAACGAACACAGAGCAAAGAGGGAAATATTTCCGCAACAATTCAACGGAAATCTAATGTCCTTCCTCTAAACGTGCCACTCGTGGTCATTTTCTCTCGAATGCAGTCAATGGCCATGGCACTTTGGGGAGATGGGGAGCTGGGCAGTTCTGGGCCTGAGGGTTGGCTCTGTGTCATACGAAGCCACGCAGACAAACAACCCAAGCTAAAATCTACGTCCTGCGCCTGTGGTGCAATCATCAACCATGGTCAATCCACTGCTCGATGACGACCTCCCCAAGCCACCCACCACCCTCTTGCCATCCAGTTGTGTAATAATCCACCTAACACCACACGAGCTGATTTCATTGCTGCACATACGAGGTGGATGTCATCTCAGTAACACGCCTTGGCTGCCACTCTGTCGTCATATCTGACCATCAGCCATCATCGCTTGTGGTGACCTGTTCCTAGCCCAAGACAGCTTACATTTCCTAGCTCCTTTTCTGAGTTAGGTCACGTGAAAAGGAGCTAGACTATGGATAACATTGGTCATGAAAGCCTTCGTGTTACATGTACAGCTTTCTTAACGGTTACAATAGTCTTTCCACCAAGTGGCCGCGACGCTTATAACCCCGACTCGCGGCGGCTTCGCTTATTCAAGAATTCAGCGTCATTTAGGTAATGCAAGCCGTCACCGCCCTAGCTCTCACAAGCCTCAGCACACAGTACCAAACTAATTTAAGGATAGATAACTGGGCAGTACGGACAACCAAAGCCATCTGGGAACATTACCACAGCACATGCTGCCTGGCGATCCGAGTTCGAATCCCGCTCACATCCAATACCAGTCACGATTTTCTGAACCTGTCTTGGGCCTCCCCTAGGTCGACTCAGCCTCAAACGAGTACCTAGCGCGGCGTGTAAACGTCGCCACTGGGGAGACAAAGACGGCCGGGCGTGGTGCCGGTCACCCACCTCCTCGTGTGTCGTGTCGACCTTCATAGGTGCTCGCTAACGGCACTTGATCCTACAGTCTGTTAAGGCTATACAGGAGATCTTTGTCTTTGCACGCATTGCCTCTCACCGGAGCTTGCTGTCGCACGCAGTACGCGCCGTCTCCATCTGACCGTACCGTGGGTTCACATCCGTGCTGGCCACCTGCCACAGCAGATGTCCTGCCAAGTGTATCTGTTGGGGGCCACGTGTGAAGAACGCGGAGGAAGATATTCGTCAGACTCTTCAAACGGGACATGAATTAACTGATGTGCCTCAAGCTTATGTCAGAGACTACATTGTTGTCGACACAACTGCGTTCCTCAGTGTCAAGATCGCTTTAAATTCTGACGCAGTCGTCTGGCTCACCTGCGTCTATGCACAGCGGGCGGCGAACATTTGAAGTCTGTTTTCAACAGCAGCTGTTTCCTGAACTCTGAGCACTTCGAACTGCCCGTAACGGTTGTGACGTTGGTATCATATTTTGTATTGTGTTGTATTTCACAGCGAATAACTATTACAGTACAAGGTATATAACCACGTTAAACATGTGTTTCAAGTAACACTTATAGCATCGAACTATACATGCAGCTAATCTCCGAGCCTGACATTTACGCGTGCCAGTTAAATGTACAACATTATTTAGTGAGTGTGTGAGTGTGAGAGAGAGCCTCCCACCAAAAACACACCTGCCACCTTTTTTCGTCAGAAAATGCACCTGACCGCCTGGCATCAAGGACAGGACAATTGTAGAGTCCTACAAAGTATTTGGTACTACTTCCAGGACGTGTGGCAGCGACGTAGCTGTTCAGAGTGCAGGCAGTGCAACTGCACCGGAGATGGCTGGGTGCCAGGCTAAACTGAACCAGACATCCAATCTCATTCCGTGCACCAGGGTCCATGCCACCCGCGCCACTCCACCGACGTGCAGTGCTTGCGCGTTGCAGACGTGAAGGTCAACCTGACAAAGCCAAGGACGTTGGTCTCTATTGAAGCGACGCGCTGCCCGCAGAGGCAGCCATTCTCCGGCATAAATATTGTAAAAATTCATCCCAACCCCACACACACATTCAGATACATCCCGCGCCATATAAATAATTGGATATGGGAGTAGCCCCTTCTCGTGGCTTTCCCACCTGTTTGCCCAGAAGAGTCCCCACCGTCATGCCGATGATAACTCGTGGGACCAAGAGCGTCGTTCCGCTATAGACGTCCACTCGTGCGCCGCGTTTGGGTCCGCGCATCGTAAATCGTCCTGATCCACCGCGCGAGCGATTCGCCTGTTTCGCGGGTGTTTCGGCCGTGGTCGTGAACCCGAAGCGTCGCTGCTTCGCCGTGCCGTAGCGGTAAGCCACGTCGAATAATCGCAAAGAAGAAGAAGACCGAACGTTTATGACATTTTGTCACGACGCATTTTGTCGAGCTGAGTTTCGGTTGACCGTCGCATTAGCGTGTCGTCGTATCAAACGTAACGCAGGCCACTGGCTCAGGCGCGTCGCAGCCGCGGGTGTTACGGGTGTTGCGACACCCGCACTTTCACATCAACATGATTCCATCCCCCCCCACTTTTTCCTGAGGTAGTCTCATATCTATGGGTAAGTCTGATGAAACGAAACTGAGTTCCCAACACATGAAAACCTATTTGGTCAAGGTAGATTGATTGAACGGCCATCCGGCCAATCACAGCCATTTGACCAAACCACGTGCGGGCCGAAGGCGGTGGGGTTGTGGTGCTCATGTCCCACCACCCCGAGAAACCTCCACACTTTCAAAATCGTTGCTTCACCCCTGCTCTGGCTTGCTGTTGACTCTCGTCACGCAATTAGCAAATTGTGCGACCTGGCACGGGAGACTGCGCTCTTATCTGCCATCTTTCTCGCAAACGTTGGCTCTCAAGCGTCCGGCAGAGTCCATATTTATATTCCTGTCACAGAAGCAAACTCAAGCAATGCACGTCATATGCTTTTTAAACATGAGGTGCTAAGAATGGCTTGCGAGAAAAAACAACAACCCTGAAATTGGCATCTGGCCCCAGAATCAATTACGGCAACAGCTGAATTATGTACACGTTTTCCATCCTCAATATTTTATTTTTGAAAGAATAGATTGACCATATCTTGCCATACCTGCTTTAAATATTGAACAGCCTCTTGGTTTATACTGTACCAATGTCTTATCATTTTCCTGCTTTGATAATGTTGTGCAAATTCATAACTGTATCATTTAAAGTGCAATCTTTTCATGGAGCCTTAGTATTGAAAACAAAAAACTGTTGTTCATTTGTGCAGAATTATATTTGTAATGAGTATAACCAGCATTGCCTAACATATAACTGTTTACTTTTTAAACGCTTTCCCACAATGCAATACAATACCATTGTTAATACAATGGGGATTTCATTATAATGTTACGTTGTCAATGTTTCTGTCTGAAATGTTTAAATTTTTGCCTACAAAGCCTGCTCGAGATACTGTCTATATTGCCCCCGTGTCGTAAGTCATGCTGGCAGTTCCAAAAGTGTTCATATAACGTCAATAAAAACACCAACTATCTATCGCAGCCTGTCTAGGCCATTGGCTTACATTGAGCAAAGATTAAGTGGTGTGGGCTTTAAAAGAAATTCTGCTTAGAAGATAATCTTGTGATTGTTGAAACTTCCACCGAAGTATTGCACACAACTTTATTGAATTTACTTTCAACGGTGTACAGGCCTCGATGTTTAGGAGATACAATATTTAATATTTATGACACCTTTATCATTTTCACTTCTTCTCTTTCCGTTGGAGAATTTCTGAAGATATTTGCCACGACTATTTATATGACTCTCTCTTATTGCACACTCATATTCCCGGAGAGAAAATGAATGCAGCTACACTTCTTCGGAAGGAAAAGGCTATTTGCACATCCCCAGCCAGTTCTCTCAAAGTCAAAGCGAATGTCAGCTCCAACGAGCATAGAGGCGGTGCTCATATCCTGTTTACGGCCGAGAATCGTTGAGAGTGAGTCTATCCAAGATCAACCACCGTTGACAAAGTGGTACTCATTTTTTTCGCTCCCCCCAAGAACGATTTGAACTCGTAATCTTTCGATTGCGAGCTACTCACTCCACCACGGAGCCACCAAGCTACAATCCGTTCTAGCGCTTCGTAAGCTCAACTTCAAAGCGGAGCGCATCTCCATAAGAGCGTTTATAATAAACGAATATAGCCACTGTACCTTTCTCCGTGCGAAAGCAGTGATATAAGGTATTCGGGTTGCAAATGTTGCCTCGATTGTGCGAGCATGCCCGAAGCCCTTGACTTTGGGCTTCATATCACGATGCCAGGAACATCTGTAAGCCGCGGGCAACACATTTACAACTGCTGCACTCAAATGCAGCCTCCTTGAGTTCTATATATATAATACACGCAGTACATATACGTACAATGTACTGCTTCCTGAACGTACACTCATGATATACGATTATATCAGTGCTCTATACCCCTGGAAGATTGTCAGTAACTTTAACAAACTGTAATTACGCTCGTTTACGTCTCTTTGCATTTGCGTTCATCGTTGCCAAAACTGAACAGCGTAAAATACGTGTTTAATACAATGTAGGTGAAAAAGAAACCTTGTTTGCGTTTGAGTGACACTCCTTTTAACGTTGTAGTGACTTGTGTAGGCTTGCATAATACGAATAATGTAATGTGTGTCTTTTTTTAATAAAAGCGAGACAGCAAACACCTTTCGTCAAACCTGCGGGCTGTTATGTTTTTTCAAGGTGCAATCTCATAATCACTCGATTCTCTGTATGTCCTGTACATATGGTAGAGTTGACAAATAAAGTTGAATTGAATTGAATTAAGGGTTTATTTTTGATCTAGCGCCCTTTTACTCTGGGGTGTCCATGAGCACGCCTCACATAAAACAAGTGACTTACATCGCATCTCATCTCAGACAGTTGCTAAGGAATCTCGCCTTGGCAGCTAGCCCTGTGAGCACAAGGTGACGCAGCACCTAGCCTGCGATAAATAAGGCCATTAGTCTGCCCGTGAGGGGGCCATGATTGCTGATGTGTGTAATCCCAATTGAGTAATTTGTGATTTTTCTTATCCAATTTGGCAAAATTGTAGCATGGCGCCAGCCTACTCGTTTCGAATGACGCCAGAAGATGTCTGACATCCACCGTGACCCAGACGGCGTGCCTGTCGTGGCTAAGGCACCCGCAGTAATAACCAGGATGGCCTGCCAAGTTTGAACCGCAAACCTTTACAACGTGCGGCGAATGTGCTTACTGCCTGCACAATATCACCAAGCCAGGACAGTTTTAGTGAATAAACGGCCCGGCTTACACGAGGGCATCGATTTTTACACGCTTATCACCGTCATAAAAGAAATGTCTCTTTGCACTTAAAGGCATAATTGTGCAATTACTGGGTCATTTGTGAAAGGTTGACAGCAAGTCAAACTTTAGCCCAGTGTAAAATGTCCATTACTATCCATTGCCCAATTCACGTTGATTCAATCGCTGTTATGAAGTTCCTGAGCATTGTTGTAGCCGCTATGTCGAGGACCTCTGGTTAAAAGAGAAGGTTCAATAAAACCCCAACACAAGTGCTGGCTACGAAAGCAGCTTCGGTCAGCTCCATCGCAAGAGTTACCGTGGTCTCAGCAAAGGGGAGAATAGTTGTCCCATTGACCCTCAACCTAAGGGAGGTCATTTTACGATAAAAGCACTGCTGCCAGCTCACCTTTCTTCCCCCAGGACCTCTGTTCATCACGTTGAGCCAATTTACCAAACAACTTGCCTATGATTGCAGCCTTGCTAGAGGTCGCAAAGTCACGCCACTGTCAGGCCTCACAAACACCCCTCGTGTTGTACTTTGGGCGTACGTTTGGATCCTGAGTCTGCGGTTCCTATTTTATGTAAATGTACTGATAATTGCTCTCCATAGCTGTTGTTTCAGGATAGCCGTGTCGAGTGTTCATTCTTTCTCCTTCTCGACGTTTCGCCTCCCACGTTGAAGGCATCATCAGGCGCTTCTGAGGGAGGCGAAACGTCGCAAAGGGGAGGGAAGGAACACTCGCCACGGCTATCCAGAAATAACAGCTGTGGAGAGCAATTCCCAAACATCGAGCCATGAGAACATACATCAGTTTAAATGGACTTACAGTATTTACATGTTTCAACCAATATATACAGAAAACTAACAAACCCAGGATACAGAGAATGAAGGCAGCCAGGATGTAAGCATGTGAAACTATAAAAACGAATACGTTATAGATTTAAAATAGCTTGCAAATATTTGTACACGTGTCGTTATGTTGGTCATGAATAGCATTGGTCACGAAAGCCTACGAGATAATTGTGTTCGTTATGTGTTTGCTGTGTATGTACCAATTGAAATCCTAGAACATTAAGGTGTTTCGTCGTAAAGGATTATCCAGGGAACATATTTTAATTAAGATTTTTTTTTTATACGTGCTCCCGGGCTGTGATCGAGAAAAAAAAACATATTCAAGAAAGAGAAATGGAGGAAAGATAGAGCGGACAGACTCATCAATCAATCTTTGACTGGTGTGGCTACCCTTCATAATAGCGTCAAGAGGCGTGTCACACAATCGTAACAACACGGTAAAAAATAATCAACAAAATCCATCAATAATTACATAGCAGATAAACATCGAAACCATGCAATACAGGGATTGATTAAAATTCAACGAGGGTACGAAACGTGAAAATGTAAACAACAGGAAGACAGAGAGAGAGAGATCTGGGAGGGAAGGAAAAGAACGAGGGCCGATAATAATAATAGCATTTATATAGTGCCTTTCACCCGAGGGTCACAAAGCGCTGCACAAAGCTGCGGAGAGAACGACATGTCAACAACTACAGAGCAATTACACGCGGTGATTGGATAAAATCAGCAACAAATCAACAGGATCGGAGGTGCCTAGGTGGTCGTAAAGCGTTGCTTGCCTTGCTTGCTGCCTCCACACTATAGCACTCCGGAGCCTGCCGCTGATAAACCATTCCATTGATTTATTGTGAGAAAAAATCCCCCCAAACGCAATCGTATTTATTCAAAACCCCACAAGGTAGGGGAAGTGAAAAAATAATCTCTTTCCAACCATTGTGTGACCACTGTATACCAAGGTTGTCCTGATACTGTATCGAGATACTTGACATGTAGATTTGGGTGTAATAATAATAGCATTTTATAGAGCGCCTTTCACCCGAGGGTCACAAAGCGCTGCACGACGACAGAGAAAAAAAAACAACTAATAAAAACCAATGCAACAAAACAAATAATTAAGGCTGCTTCGAATACAGTGAAAGGTCGACTCAGCCTCAAATAAGTACCTGGTGCGGTGAGTAAACATTGCCACTAGGGAGACAAAGGCGGCCAGTCGTGGTGCTGGCTTACCCACCCACCCCTTCGTGTGCCATGTCGACCTTTATAGGTGCTCGCTAACGGCACTTGCCCCTGCAGTCTGTTACGTCTATACGGTGGCGAAAACACGGGGCCGCCCTGCAGACCGCACTCGAGTTAGCGAGCGGGTCCATTCGCGAGCTCTTACAACGCGGACTATATACACTTTGACCACCACACAGGTGCGAGCTACATACTGGCCATATACTCACCGGCAGTATACCCATATACCCACGAACTGTATACTCGTTGACAATATACTCACCGATGTAGGTTTTCACGGCTAGATTCATGATTGTTGCTTTTTGTTGCCGGTGAGTATTTTGCCGGGATGGTCGTGGCGGGATCCGGTTCCGCTACAGACCCGGATGTAGCCGGAGGAGTCGAGACTGGGAATCGATTTTGGAAATCGATATTTTTTGAAATCGCTCGCAAAGCGACACGTTTAATAATGGAGCTTTTGCTGCCAGATAGATGCGTATTTTTAATAAAGGAAAAATACCCATTGAGATTTTAAACTCTTGACGGGATTCCTGCGACACAACAAACACGCGAATTGACAAAAATACAAACTAAAAAACTATGCAAACTAAATCAAAACACTGCCATTTACACCGCGTTGCACGTAAGTGACCGAGGACAACATTTTAAATATATATTTTTACACGTAAAAATCAGTACGTTCGATTAAGCGCTCGATTCGAATCTGTGGTGGAATCGATTGCCGCATGGATCGATTCCTAGCAGGGCGGGAACCGACTCCCGTAAAGACCCAGGTTGAGGGAATCGATGTTGGGAATCGATACAAACACGCGAATTGACAAAAATATAAAATAACAAACTAAATCAAAACATCCCCATTTACACCGTATTGCACGTAAGTGACCAAATACAAAAATAAAAAGTATATTTTTACTGGTAAACGTCAGCACGTTCGATTAAACTCTCGACTCGGATAGGTGGTGAGAATCGACTGCTGCGTCGATCGATTGCTAGCGTTTCATAATAATAATATAATTTTATATAGCGCCTTTCACCCGAGGGTCACAAAGCGCTGCACAAGGGCCAAAAGCTTTATTATTAAAAATCAAACAATTAAGATTTATCGGCCCGACAGCGATACTGACTGCCCTGCCTCGCGCCCTGTGTCTGCCGGGATAGGTTCCGGCTCACCGCGACCCCGTACAGGATTAAGCGGTTTCTGACAATGGATGTAGGGATGGAGAACACAAGCGTTGTATACCGTGTACAAATCAGTACACAGCTTCTCTACTGCGCACAAATGCCACTTAACCATATTTGCCATAGGTACGAGCACACAGATGGGTCTGCCCATTTAACCGATTAGATAATGGCCACTTGTCCACTGCAAAGTGTTCATCCGGTAAGTTAATATCTGGCATGCGTGTAACGCTATACATTTGTCACCGCAGTGCAACTTCTCGGAAATAAACCAGACCTTAGCGCGTTGTCAATATGTCGATTCGCTACCTAAAGCAAATCGATATTTAGCCGCATAACCCTGAAAGGAAACGTGGGTTTCTGTGAGTAGAAGGTAACCCATCTATCCATTGTCAGAAATCGCTTAATCCTGCACAGGGTGGCGGTGAGTTGGAGCCTATCCCGGCAGACACAGGGCGCAAGGCAGGGACATATCCGTGATGGGACGCCAGTCCATCAGAGGGCACCGTGGGCAATTTAGTCCGCAGGCCAATTAACCTATGCAGCAGCATGCTTTTGGGCTGTGGGAGGAAACCGGAGTGCGCGGCGAAAACCCACGCGGACACGGACAGAGAACATGCAAACTCCACACAGAAAGGCACCCGAGCCGGGATTCGAACCCGGGGCCTTCTTGCTGTGAGGCGGCAGCGCTATTCACCTCGCCACCGGGAAGTGGGGGGGATGGAATCATGTTTTTGTGAAAGTGCGGGTGTCGCAACACCCGTAATATATGTTTCAGGATTTGCAGATGCGCGCGACAGCACAGGGACTCGACGGAGCGCGGCATCTTCTTCTTCTTTGCGATTCTTCAAAGCACGATGGGCAGCTTCTGGACATCGTTGTCTTTCAGCTTGGCTTCGAAGTGTTTGGTAGAATTCGCAGGCAATACCAAGTATTACCTGACAGGGATCGCGACGTGAACGCTTCTACCTCGACCCCCATTGCAGAGACGGACTCGTGTCGGTGGCTCGGTAAGGCGTTCCTCGGCTCAGCAGTCGAGAGCCAACGGACGATCACGAAGATGACGAGACCAATTACGCGTCTCGCTGGGTCATCAAGAGGCACCAGCGGCATGGCCAGCTGCAAGTCGGCTCAAATTGCTGCTACCTCGGCAACCACACACGCAGAAGTGAAAAAATAGTGAGAGGGGGAAAAAAACACTTCTCAAGTAACACTTGGTATTACCTGCGAATTCTACCAAACACTTCGAAGCCGAGCTGAAAGACAACGATGTCCAGAAGCTTGACCATCGCGCTTCGAAGAATCGCAAAGAAGAAGATTACACTAAAATGCCCCGGTGCACTGTGATGGACTGGCGTCCCATACTGGGTATAGCCCTGCCTTGCGCCCTGTGTCTGCCGGGATATGCATGCTCCAGCTCGCTGCAACCCTGTACAGGTTTAAGCGGTTTCTGACAATGAATGAATGTATGAA
>JAZEWU010000001.1:32981070-32996661 GCA_036362915.1 Geotria australis
AACGGTGTGGCACAGCACTGCATCAAAGGAACTTAGCGGCTGCTGCTAGGATACACGGATTAAATAACTCGTACAGAGAACTCGCAAACTCATTCAACATCAGCGTGGTTACACACGAGAGGTTACCTTGAATGTCATTCGTATTCCATTTGCTCGTTCTTCTTTTGAAACCAGCCAGTCTGGCACAGCTGCACGAGCTATTGACTGAGCAAGACAAATGCTGGGCTCAGCATGTCTGCGACAGCACTGGTTGAAATTGGTTGAAGGTGGCTGAGCTATGAATTGTTCATGCTGTGAATGAAAATATTCTGTCGTATGATTGTGGAGCATTTTGTACACGCCGTGCACTTTGCTTCGTGAGGTTTCATTCGTTGAGTTTAATTTAAACAATGACATTGTTAAAATTAATTTATTAAAATAAGTAGAAAATCGTTTCATCCTCAAAATACGAAGAAATAGACGCAAGCCATTATCAATGTACTAAAGGATAAAAGCCTCCCGATGCCATGTCAGTAAAGTGTTTTTTTGTAACCATACTTCACCACACTGGTCAATGTGGGTTGGTGAATAGGGCGGCAGCCCTGTTTTGATATCACTGATGTTAGCCGTGGCTAGGATTCAATATCGGGTCACCACTTTGCAGCGCAGTGCGTTAACTACTGTTCTACAGATTCACCGTCTTTAAAATAGGCAGACAACATATCAACAATCCTTCTTAATGCATGCAGATATTGAATAAAGTTAACTGTCATTGCATAACTGCTGATGCAATGTGGCACGGTGAGTAGCACTACCGCCTCACAGCAAGAAGGGCCCGGGTTCAAATCTCGACTTGGGTGCCTTTCTGTGTGTTTGCATGTTCCCCCCGTGTCCGCGTGGGTTTTCGCCGGGCACTCCGGTTTCCTCCCACAGTCCAAAGACATGCTGCTGCATAGGTTAATCGGCCTGCTGACTAAATTGCCCCCGGTGCCCTGTGATGCACTGGCGTCCCATCCTGGGTATAGCCGCGCCCTTTGTCTGCCGGGATAGGCTCCGGCTCAACGCGACCCTGTACAGGATTAAGCGATTTCTGACAATGAATTAAGTTACATTTCACATCAAAACAAAAACGGAATGTCACGCCCCTTTCCCTGAGTAAAATCGTTATGTGGTAGTCATGCGCCGCATAACGTCGGTTCGGGCAACGTACGACCGCATATACGTCCGTGGTCCCATAGAGTTATAATAGAGTTCAGAAATCCCGATCGGAGAACCGGATGTGGCGGAGGTTACCGGACATAGCGAAAGCAACAGCTTCCCGCACGCAACACGTGTGTCT
The DNA here is from genome assembly GCA_036362915.1 of Geotria australis. NCBI lineage: Eukaryota > Metazoa > Chordata > Hyperoartia > Petromyzontiformes > Geotriidae > Geotria > Geotria australis. The sequence goes on from JAZEWU010000001.1 coordinate 32,982,389, forward strand.
CATGTATCTTGTATACAAAGCGATTGTGCTGCCAGGCATACAACCGTACAGTACATATCCAGTATTTACAATGTATTATTACATTATGTATACAGTATTGTACAGAATTAACCTACGTAACCCATATATTACCTTGCCAGATACATTAGCTCAAATACAGTAGTGTATGTGTACGGTATCTTGGCTATTTAGTCAATACAGGTACACTACAGTATCCCATATAGCTTTGCTAAGTATATAATATGGTGTTCGCACAACGTCCAAATCACGTAACGTCATATTTCACAGAACGTATCGTGGACGTTAAGCGACGCATGACTGTATTTCTATTTACTTTTTTACTTAGCTCATGCATTCTACATTTGCATGCAGCAGCTAAAACGCCATTTGCTTAACGGTGTGAAATCACGCTGAGACCACCTTTTTTTTCGTACGATGAAGACTCAGGGATGAAAGTGGAGATGTAATATTTAAAATACACACAGCATGTTCGCTGAAGTTTCAAACAACACACAACGTTTGTGTACAAGCAATATGTATACATAGCTAACTAACCAAGAGGAACACAACACTGATGATTTTTCCACGTGAACAAAGCTGTGTGCTCTTTACAGTTGCTCTAGGTAGTTTTAAAGTTATGTATTTTTTTCCCAGCCTTCACTAATCCTGCTACGATGGGAGTTTTATCATCGTTTACTAATTTTATTGTTAATAATAATAAATGATGTGCACGAAAAGGTTCCCATAACATTGCAAGAACAGGACAATTATGTCTCGGGGGTGTCCTGACCAAACAAAAATAATGACCCACAAAAACTGATTACACAACCGTAACGAATGCGGCTGTAATTCAGTGCCCAGTATCCCAGTCAGCTCCTTCGCTGAACAACGTGGTCAAGGCAACACTAGTACTAATTAATCGTATTCAATACAATTTGTAACGCGTGGCACATTTTGCGTTCAATTTCGAAGGTATTCATTCGAAGAGAGAACGACTCAGAGAGGGGGACTCAACCCACGCGGTTAGTCGGCGCCAACCTGCCAGACACTGCATCCTATATAGTATGTCGTTATCGGCCAATTAAATGTTAGTTCTGGGAGGAAACCGGAGAACCCAGAGGAAAGCCACGCAGAACAGGCAGAGAACACACAGACTCCACACATAAAGGAGCCCGATATGCTGCCATGATCCCCGTCATACCACGGGGATCATGGCAGCTAAGTTGGCTATACTTCACTCACCACACCGGTCTGTGAGGGTTGGTGACCGTGAGGCACATAGGCATGGGAGCGTAAGAGCACAGTACAACCAATGGAGTTGTTACACTGTCCTCTGTTGCCGACAACATCGTACAGCTGCCGATGACAATCTGGCATGGATGTGCAAGACGGTCGCCCTTCCAAGCACTACCCTGCTAAGCTTCTCAGATACGACAGGACTGGGCACATTCTGAGTGGTTTGGACAAAGGCGCTATGTAATCTGTGTACATATCAGGGATCCCATGAGAAAGCATAAAATAAACTAAAGTATCGATGACAAGACCACTCGGGTGGTGAGTGAGCTAAATTAAAAAAATATATTTCAGCACAGCACATCGAGCACACAGAGCTGTTCGCTTTACCAGAGGTGTGCCAAGAAGAGGTAAACGTAGTTGTTTTGGGCAACAAAACCCAATGACCCTAGACATGAGAGTGGCACCTCCGGGTAAGGTCATAGAGAATATAACCCTTGCTGGGAGCCGTGCCACACGACGGAGAGCGACACTCAATCGCCTGCAAAGTATGATTGGGTAGGAAGCTATTGACGTGCCAAGTGTACTTGGCATTCATGCCGCCGTAGACATTATTTATTGTTCTGATGTTCTTTTTCATTACCTTTCTCAAAACCTTTTTCCAATAAAAAAAAATGAAAGAGCGAGAAATTACCGCGTTTCCTCTCCGACTAACTATAAAGCATTTACTCCTTTTTTATTATTATTGCTCGTATAAGGATGAGTGTCTGGTAAGTATGCACAGGCGCGTACATCGCTTAGAATTTGCATTGGTGTGTTTTTGTCTGCATCAATTATATGGACTTATACATAAATCAGTGTTGGGCTTAATTATGCATGTATGATATTAAAAGGTACGCAAAGGGTTGGTGTGCACTAATTTGCCTAAATTAAATTAGTGTAGAATATTTCACGGGTATGGAAAACTAAGTATTTCCAATGCAAAGCGTATTCACATATTTTAAATTATTAAATTTGGAAACGCAAGTACTGCACGCTATTTGGACTCGTTCGCAAAATGTTCACATGTGTGGTTATACATCATACCAAAACAAACCGTTGCAAATGTCTATTATCATTCCCTAATGTGTGATGAAGTTAAAGCATATCCAGATTGTTCTGGGTATTCAATCGAAATTAATTGCATTAACAGTTGAACGATATATCATAATTATATGAGCTTATAGCAACTAACATCGTCTAAAATTGTGTTCTCACGGCTCGATGCATGATGGTTGCTTTTCAGAGCTGTTCTTTCGTGAGCGCTCGACGCGGCTATCCGAAAAAACAGTTTTGAAAAGCAAACCATCATTTTCTAACATTCAAAAATTGTTTACTCATCCACTACAGTACAAAACCGCATATCCGACCCGCTGGGGACTCAGGTATAGTTGGGTACGTGACAAGGTCGGATAAGGGAACGTCAAAAGAGAATAACAGTTACACCGATCACAAATACGGCACTGGCTGCAGGCAGTTAATTGGTCAGGATGGATGTGTGACGGTCGAACATCTTATACTTTACTGTAAACTAAAATCTAATTCAGTTTCAAAATAAAAGTACGGCCACTGGCTGCTATGTACAGTAGGTCGGTGCTTGTTGAGTAAGCCTATGCACGTGACATTAACAAATACCAACATAAAATATTGCCCTAGACATGCCAACAACATAAATTTATATATTACCCTGCAAGCCAATGTGATGTTTACAGCACCAACGACCCACTACACTGACTACAGGGAATTCGGTATAACAATTTGGTATAACAATTTAGTTTGTCAATTGCGTCCACGGTAGTACATTTTGGGCGTTTCTTGAAACTCATCTTGACATTGACATCGAAGACGAAAACAAACAGTATTCTCAAAGGCTTATCACGATGACCCATGACATAAGCCTGGCTTAAACAGCACATTTGTAAATTGTGGTTATTGGGGTCACGGGGGTCACTCCGAGGGGCTCCTTGGGTATTGGATCACAGAGGGCCTCATTCCAAACCTTAACAACCCAACGTGTCATTGATTCAGAGGCTGATGGAATGAAAACCCATAGGCAGTAGGTGCTTTAGGCCTTTGGCAATAAACCAGGAGGAAATATACGCCTTGCTTTTCAATGTATGTTCTCTGCTCACCATTACAAATAGAACCGTATTCTGAAATTTAGCGTGAGCATTATGTACGTTAACGTTTTGTAGTCTGTACACACGTGAGTGCATATTTTGCTCATTTTCTATCTATACGTTATGTATGTCACGGTTCATAAAATCATTAATTGACACATCGGCGATTTAACCCCATTGCACCAGAACTCGGATGTTAAATGGGCGTGAGCTTGTACAGTGCTTGGAAGACTGATCACCATGTATAAAGCTGGTTCATAATGAATTTATTGGGTTAGATCTGCAGTGATTAAATTGCCATTGTGTGTCGTATGCCCTCCTCCACCTGACACAGCCAAATGAATTAAGTCGTGTGAACAAATGCATCGATTTAATGCTATTTCAGCAAACAAGTATGTTGGGGAGCAATCCCCAAGAGCTTACACGTTGGTATAATATACAATTCAACGCATCAGTACGTACAAAATGCAAAGGACTGTGTAAAGAAATGGGAAACTGTAATTTAACCATCGCGCTTTGAAGAATCGCAAAGAAGAAGAAGAAGTACGCACCAAATTGATCAATGCTGTGTCGTGTGGAGGAGGGTGTACAACACGCATTGGCATTTTACTCACGCGGCGATCTGGCCCAAAAAATCGTTCACGAATAATAACGGTTTCGCAAGCCTAAGCGTCAACTAGAACCGGTCAATATACGTTTCAGGGATGGGTTGTCAGCCAGAGAAATACAGCAAAATACACCGGCGTGCCGTATTGCGCTCCAAACATCTACGCTCCCCACATTCGCCACCCCGCGCTGACCAGAATGGCGAAGTATACCGAAATAACTACCCCCACCCTCCACGACCTGCATGGCGTCGGGATGAACCTCATCCAGCAGTGGATTGATGAAAGCGCCGTACATGTCGGTGTAGTGTACTGCGATGACAAACGATCTGTCAGGTCTACTTGGGCAAAAAGTGCGAATCTTGACTAATGTGACAACGTCCACGCTGACTGAACAAAGGTGCTCTCGCAGCTCGAAGCCCTGCCAGCCGCAATACGTGCAAGGCTGACGGCATTTTCCATAAACACTGGACAGGGTCTTAATCATTGTCTTTGTATATTTACGTGCAATTACTCGCAGCGTAAAACCTGCTCTAGATGCAGTTTCAAGTTGACATGCCGTTCTCTCCACAGCCTTGTGCAGCGCTTTGTGACCCTCGGGTGAAAGGCGCTCGATAAATGCTATTATTATTATTAAGTTACACGCTGAATTTATATGGATTTGTTCCAATTTTGTTTTTCAATTCAAACTTTACCGTCAATTCTGCCGTATGTGCAGGACATATAGAGGATCGAAATCCCGTTTCTCTCAGACCACCGGTGTTGGCATATACAAGGACTGAAACACAAAGACATGGGTTTAAAAATACTAGGATAAAAGAAACCAAATGCAAAAAAAAATCCTAACAATTTTAAGATTTACAAGTTAAGCTAAGCTCTGTACAAAGTGGCTAGTGCACATTTCCTTTTGCGCAGAAGGCTTTGGTGGGTTGGGGGAACTAAACAGTTAAAGACATATGCAAGAACATAAGGGCTTCTTTTGTAAGGGAAATTTGATATCTTTGCTGGGAAATTTGCCCCAATTATTATTTTCATCAAAGCGCGGAGCAGAGCAAATTTCCATTCGTGACTCCGCAGACAAGCAGTCGTACATCACGCTGGGCGACATGCCAGAAGTTATCACTAACCCATGGCCAATAACCTTCAAAGATCTCCCTTGCCAGCTTTCCAGCTGTGAAGATAAGTAGCTCTCTGGTCTGCACCTGTCTGCCGTGTTTTAAGTCCTCACACCTGGTCTGATCGAATTTAAGCACAGTTATACAAAGACAAATACAAAGATCCCCCGTGTAGCCTTAACAGACTGTAGGGGCAAGTGCCGTTAGCGAGCACCTATGAAGGTCGACACGGCACACGAGGGGGTGGGTGACCAGCGCCACGCCCGGCCGCCATTGTGTCCCTAGTGACAATGTTTACACACTGCACTAAGTACTCATTTGAGGCTGAGTCGACCTAGGGGAGGCCCAGGACCGGTTCAGAAAATCGTCACTGCTGTTGGCACAGTTATAAACTGTATGCAGCATGCACACGGCCCCTTTTGCCAATCCACCGCTGGTTCCATCCCCTCCCCCCGACGCCCGTGCAGGTCGCAAGGGTTAGTTGACCTCCATCTCCGTCGTGCTGTAGGCCAGTACAGGTTAGATAAGGCGGGGAGCATAGATGTGGAACCATAGACGTACAGCACAACGATTGATGTTGCTCAATTCCCTCTACTGCCCATCCAGTTGTGCCACAGCCCTGTGACCTATCTGTTTCCGTGCACGCTAGTGGCCACATCCAAGCGCCAGTCACAGCCAACTTTGTTTCATTTCAGAGATCTTACGATGCGGGGCGAATACCGGGTGATTCGTTTGTAGGCGCTAGATTCGGATGGCGATGTGGTGTGTTTGCACTAACGTTATTTACTGAGCTGATAACAACCCCATTGCGACCGCTTATTTTCCGGTGGGTTGTACCACATCGGGATAGAACCGCGACTCTCATCGTGAGCACCGAGTCCGTCCTGCACGCCGACGAGCCACCTCCACAGAGCGCGTTTTCGCAACGAGGAGGGGTGCAGCGTTGCCAAAAAAATACAACACGATTAGAATTCCCAATCTGCAGCGTGCCCTGCTACCCCGGGGTTTGGGAGGCCGACTGATAGCTTATCTGGTTTACTCAACGGTCCTTGTGCCGTCGTATTTCCATTACACTGCTCTCTGTTCCAACTGGTACCAGTTTACTAAAATTCCAAGAGTCCTCAGCACCCCTCAAACAATCTGCGTAGGAATTCGAAATTAAATGCGACTCCACATAGAGCCTGCACATTCAGCATTATCGTAATCAGCCGTAGTCAATCCATTGCTGGATGAATAATAATAATAGCATCTATAGAGCGCCTTTCACCCAAGGGTCACAAAGCGCTGCACAGGGCTGCGGAGAGAAGGTCTCGCCACGTCACCAGAACCTCTCACGATTCTGCGATGCAACAATCCATGCAGCACCGACACATGGACTGACATCATCGAGAGTTGCACGTGTTTAAAAAATCTATTTCCTGCGGTGTATCAAAAATCCAGTATGAAAAGGGTGTATTTTTTTGTTTCATGGGAAATTGCATTTACATATCTATTTGCATATGCAATTACCATAAGAATTAAAAATGAAACCACAGACACATGCATTGCATTTCGATTACTTGCAAGTTGAACTTAAAATTGCATTATTCATTAAACCATTAAACCGCGATACAATCCCGCGAGTAGATTTTATGGGATTTGTTCGAACTGCAAAAGCTGGAGCTAGTCATATAAAGAGGGCTAAATTAGCGTTTATAATTTGGATCACAATGCAACTAAGCGCGCTGCATGCCTATTAATACAAACCATAAATATCATCACCTGTGTTACTAACACTGCCCTAATACAAAGAAAATATACAGTTTGCCATTAGCCAGAATATTAGTCTTCTAAATATGTTTTGGTGGAGAGAGGTGTTGTAGCGGTTTCCACATTGTGCTCTTCACCCGACAAATTTTAGTTCTATTCCGGACGAAGATGAACACGTGGCGAGTGATAACTGACCCCTCCCTTCACTCGCCCGCGTTGTCCAGCGAGGTGAAGTATGATCAAACAATCGCCGTGAGCCACATGGTGTGCGGAGGCCGTTATGCAAGGGTGGTGCAGTGACAAAAATCTGCACCTCCCAGAAAGAAGGTCCTGCCCGAGGCAGTACGATTCCCACCTTGGGCGCCTTTTTGCGTGCTTGTTGTGTGTTCTCCCCCCGTTCTGTATGGGGTTGGCGCCGGCTGATCCACCTGGTTGACTCCCCGCCCTCTACGAGGTTTCCTCGTGCCTCCGAATCCGTGTCTCGTCCATGATGACCAGGCGTGGAATTTGCCCGCGTTATATGTTGTATTATTATTATTGTTTATTTTTAGTACGATTATCCGTACACTGCTGGGTGAAGGCCTCCCAACATCATTGCCTTCGCTAATGGTCCCACGATCCCGACTCCCACCTCTGCAGGGGTCATCCTCTCAGCCGTGTTACCTCCAATTACAGCCATTTTATCACCAGTCTCGTCCATCAGCCATCCTCCTGTAAAGCAAAGTGTCGCGTCCGAGCAGACTCACCGTTATAAATAAACATGTGTTCCTCTCTCTGTCTCTTTGTGTGATTCCCAGCATGATCATCTCAGACCATCTGCAATATATGACCAGAGTACACAATACTCTGTTGCGTTTTTGCAGTTGTATCGCTCCAACGTTTACATTTTTTGGACCTTGGATGGTTGCATTAGTCTGAAATGAATTTCCACCGTGATTTCATAAGTCTACCAGAGCCAGGCATAAGTGATATGTCATATTAATTTTTCTTCTTGAGAATCGGAGTGGCAGTGTTTATGTGATAATGGTAAAAGCCCCTTTTCTGAAGCCAGCTTGGCTTGCGTGATTACTTGGCCTTTAAATCCGCCTTTATTTGGTTATCTGTCATCTTGGTGCATATTATTATTTAGCCCCAATTTTTCAGCCTTTACCCTTTATACAAAATTATTATTAACAGATTATTTTATATGATTTTTTTATATACATGTTTAAAGCTATTTTTAATGACAAAGGTTGTGAGTTTAAACTTCAAGCTTGTACATCACTGCATAAATAGGCCATTATTTTTTGTTTGGCCTGACATAAATGGCGTCATCATGGTTCTGATTATTATGATTACTGTTATTATTTTTCCGCGGCACTTTTCAAGGATAACAGCCATCAGATGCGACACAACACAATGTCCCCAGAAAGTGGAAGCAATTTGCAATTCAATTGAATCAATCCATATTGTGTCAATTTAACAAATGGATGTCCTCCCTTTTATTACTTACAGCTGTAAGATGGGGCCATTATATTGATTCCCGGCCATTTGCCTGCATGCAAATGTATATTAGCAATACATTAACAAAACAGCATTTTGCTTCATTAAAATAAATTACTGATGCAACAATACCTCCATTTCAACATTTTAATTGCAGTGGCCTTTAAAAAATTAGGACAAATTGAAAAAATGAAGTGTGCGGTTTAGCTGCGCTTTAAGATAGAATGGTTCTTCTTTCCGTAGAATTTTCCATTAAATAAATGCGACTTGATTTTATTTAACGTGGCTCGCATCCGGAGTTGAATTTAAAAGGTACCTACACAGCCTTACATTAGGTCACACGTGTCATTTAAGCAATTTGCTACGCCAACAGAGCTCATTACTTGGAAAGTGTCTAGCCGTCAGGGACTCCTCCAGAGAAAGTCTATTTATTGTTGTCACATTTGAAAACCCCAAAAAAATATAGAATAATGAAGGTTAATTGGATGGAATAGAATGTGACCTTTAAAGGTATAAAAACACCAGCAACGTGGTGAGCATTCCCACACACTGTGGTCGGTGGGAAATATAAGTGGGTCACATTCTTTGCATAAACCCCTTGTTAGGGTTAGCGTTAGGGTGTAAAATAGGGGTAGGACTAGGGTTTGTCGTAAGTAGTGACTTGAGCCACAGTTATGGGTGATGTAAAGGGTCAAGGCTAAGTCGAGATGAGATTTCTAGTTAGTTAGGCTTATGATTCCCTTTGAGTTGGGGGTTAAGTTAGGGTAACCACTCGGGTCACCGCTAGTTATTAAGTTAAATCTAGTGTAAGGATTATGATTGCTGTTAAGACTAGCACTGTATCAGCCAGATCCCTGTCAGGTAATACTTGGTATTGCCTGCGAATTCTACCAAACACTTCGAGGCCGAGCTGAAAGACAACGATGTCTAGAGGCTGACCATCGTGCTTCGAAGAATCGCAAAGAAGAAGTCAGCACTAACGTTAGGGTTAAGGTTAATCGCTTAGACTACGGTCACACATTCGATTCAATCTACAATCGTGTTTCAATTCACTGCTGGATGAAGTCCTCCCCACGCCGCGTCAAGACGCCGGCATTGTTTGATAATACTTGGGAGTCCAACCGCGGTGACCTTTTGACTTCCAAGTCCAGTGCGCGAACCATTGCGCCACAACAGCACCCCCCTAGAGCCGACTGTAAATCAAAGCTGTCGGGTATTGCCATTCTTCCTACAGTGGGCCATTGAAGGAAAGCAGTAAGGCTGCACTGGTATCTCTGGCAGAATTATTTGACTGTGCCGAGGCTTGATTAGCCAATGCAGCAGCGGTGGCCTCCAGCAGGCAATTGCATTTGTGCGAGATGGGAATCTAGTCCTGTGGCAGGATTGCACTGCAATGGCTTTATCCTTAAGTTATGACCTGCTGCGTTGCCCGCCATCTAATGTCGTAAGAAGCGGGGATCATTTGTCATTTTCTGTTTAATTTAGGGAATATAAAGGGTATTATTCAGTGCCTAACCGACTGCACACGCAGTGAGCAATCAGCCTTGGGTTTATCTTATTCACGTTGGCTAAATTATATATTTTATTGAGGAAAGGAGCGAAGGAATGGGTTGAGAAGGGAAGCCGATAAACCATTAAAAATAATTGATACACACAGCACAGAAAAAGTATGGTCTCAAACTAGGGGGAAACATCTCCACTGAAATTAAAAATTAGTTATTACAAGTAATAATAATCATTTCAATTTATATAGCGCCTTTCACCCGAGGGTCACAAAGCGCTGCAAGTGTAAGCAATGTATGCAGTACTTAATTGTTGCTGATTTTCCGTTCTCTGTCGTTGTTGACGTGTCGTTCTCTTCACAGCCTTGTGCAGCGCTTTGTGACCCTCGGGTGAAAGGCGCTATATAATTGCTATTATTATTATTAATTATCATTCCAAGCAGTAGAACATAGAAGAGTATTCCATATGATCAGACTAACGCAGAAGTAGTATTTAAAAACGCACAGATATTTTTTGGCATCACAATTCATTTCGGATTCTAGTCATTCCACCCATTTCATGATACGCATGACGGGAGGTAATTTCTCATAGACTCGGTCCAAAGCGCACGTGCTAGCGATGATGCTCGTTAATAACCAAGCCATCGTGCCGATTTTGTCAAGGTCAAGAAGTCGTTATGGCCAATGCCAATTCTTGCACTACACCTCGCCCTTGCTTCCTTCTGCTAGATCTTGCAGGTGTGGGAAAGATGATGCCCGCTCCTTCAAGGTCTGTTTTAAGATTATCCCAAACTCTGGGTGCCCAATCTGATATCTGTCTCGGCAACCTGCTTCCAACACCTGTATCCCACCCATCCTAGCCTCCTCCTCCCAATAACAACCAGAACACGTCCAAATGACTTGCCCTATCCTTATATAATATCCACGCACGAACTGAATACACCTGTATTTACATGCCTTGTTTTCTATTCCTCGCATTTGCTTTCAAATCTACCAACCTTGATTTTTTCAATTCGTCAAGGATTTAAAAAAAACAATAAGGCAAACTATGTTAGATAAGTACAAGTAATTAAATAACACAACAAACAATAAACTATATCGAGCCATCGTTATGCAAATGCCGGGGCAGCCTAATCGTTTTGAAAACATCCCTAGCATTTTGCATCGCACTATTGAGAGATTTGAAATCGCGTGCACATCCCAGGCTAAAACTACTTATTTGCATTTCATAGGTATATTAACATTTCATTGTGCCAGCCGTGCACGTTCGTCTGACCATAATTACAGCACATCTCTTAACGATTCGTAATTAACGTTAATGAGGGGGAACAAGTCCAACCGCTTGACAACAGGAGACTGGAGAGGTCAGTTCAAGTCCATTATTTGTGCGCACGCCAGCACACAGCCAACGAGGCCAGGTCAGCGCACCTCTCTCTGTAAGAGAAGCAAACACCTAATTGGATCCCCGCCATTGGAGTAAATAACACGTAATGTTAAACGAACAACCACGATTGGGAGGACTCGTCACAATAACACGTGACATAATTGGGAAGCCTCGCTTGGCCCGTAGCAAACCCACTGCGAAGAAAGTCATTATGGATACAGCATGTCAACAGTGTCATTACGCAGACAAGTTCGAGGCAGGCCAGGGCAAGGCGTGCTTTAATCATAATTCCAGTCATAAATGTGGAGGGGGGGTGTGTGAATTGTAAGACAAAGTCATACATCTCACTGATGCTCATAATGCGGGAAAGGGAAATGAGTGGCGTGGTGGTGTCAAGGATGAGCCTGGAGGTTGAGTGGATTTTGGCGTCGTTTCAATATAACCACGATGGACACGAAATAAATGAACGTGCATTGCTCGATACCCTATATACATACGGGATATGCGAATTTCAATGTCTTCCGCATGGGACAAGCATTTACAAAGTTATGCACGTATTTTGGGTTGACAAATAAATGCAGGAAATAAAATGTTTTTAAATAACTTCGCGTGCAGTGGACTATGTAATCGCTATTAGAGTAATATCATGTAATAAACAAAATAGTCAAACTGTAATCCACATCTACAATATGGACAAGTTGGCATAAGCCACATATTGCAAAGTAGAAACGTTATGGGCAATACCCATGTCTAATGTAACACAGGGCTCACAGATTTCATGACTATCCAAGACAACTAAAGCCACATTCACTTTTTAAACAATTGTAATAAGATTTATATTCTGCGGAGGCTGTCATGGAACATTTGTGTACAATAATCATAACCAATCTGCAATTATTTTATGACAAATAGCTTTCACGGTCACCGTGCTCCAATGGTAAATGGGCTGATGTAAGGTCTCCATTCGTGGTCTAAGGCCAGTGGTGGAAATTCCCCGTTCTGCTGACAGGGACAACTCGCTTCATAGGACTGGAACATTTGACTTTCCACCGAAAGGTACTGTGTAAAAATGTGAAACATATAATAGTTTGATAGTGACGTATTCAGTATAATTGTGCGGTCCAGTGTGTGTATAATTAAAGTCGGTGCGCCTAGTTATTACAAAGTGCTTTCCACTCCCATTCGCTTATCAGCTTAGGAACTTATATATGTTTTCAATTCCGATTCCCCAGCTCGACACGAATCCCCAACCAAGCAGTGGCACAGCTTAGCACCGCACGTCCAGGACTTGCGAATAACAGACATCCCATGCGAGTGACAGGCACGCATCACGGGCACAGTTTAAAACCTCTGTTTACACCAGCGATCCTATAATCAACAATTAATTGCATGAGCAGTAACCATTTACTGCTTTCCGAGCACGTGCATAGTTATTTATCTGGTGGGCCGGTCTGTCTTATAAATGAATGCAGACGGGAAACAGCCCCTACAACCTGCATCCTAATCTCCGATTCTCAATGCCACTTGGTTGACCCAAAAGCAAGCAAGCAATGCAATCTATCATCTCAATGTAATATTTTATTTTTTCAGCTCACTGCAGTGGAGCACTTTCTCTAGACTAGAATGGGAAAAAATTCCCAGCACGTAACGAAGTGTAAAAAAGATAATTGTACTGTTTTATGTGTAAAATCTACTTTCAATATTCATTGCAATGTCTTTACATCAATAGGGTCGGATTAAAATGTTTCACGAAATTTAAATTCCAATTATACGCTGCTTAAAATATAAGGCCCCATAAGGGTATGGCCAAGAACGCGAAATTAATTACATTTCTCAAGTATTTGTTTAAAAAAATATATATATACAGCAATACAAAGCATCCCAACAGCAAGTTGATAGCATATTCACCTTGCTGGTTTGTACTATGTCACATTTGCTGAGAAACACCGTATGATGAAAATCCAGCCAGTTACCAACCAGCCCCCGCGGTGTTCTCCATGACAGGCTCTGCAGCTCTGTAAGTAGAATAATGAAAAAATGTTCTGCGGCTTGCAGCCAAGAACGATGCATCAACGCTGGGCCCGTACGTCGCCCACACCAAGCACGATGCCATATTTCATCAGAGCCCACGAGTCGGAACCACTATTCAAAATATCGGTGCTTATGGAAATCCCAGTTAGCACCAAGGCATCGGTGTGTTAAAGGAAAGAAGTAAAAAAACTAAAGGCCCTTACATTTTTTGTCTATTTTGTTCACAATTTTGATACAATTGTATTCAATTGTGCATTGTGACGACAGAATAATAATAATCTACTTTTGTAACGCGCGCATTTTCTCCGGGCGCGTTGCACCCGTTGATTCGGAGGCGCGGAGCCTTGCTCAGTCGGTTGTGAGTCGGTGAAAAGGTGACTTTTTAAGAGTTTTTTGAAGGCTGTAGGTAATGTCCATTCCAAACTCACACTGAGCAGCGCATTACCCATTCTTAAAATGACAGCCCATGAAAGTTGATATCGCAGAACTAATTTTGAGATTCCTTCAAGTGACCTTATATTCACACTAGGGGCACTGTACTTTTCCATGCACCCAGCTATAGAGATGTGTGCAATATGGCAGCCGCACCAATACTGTATATTTGTTTCAATCCAAGATGGAATTTTCCCAAAACTAAACAAAAAGACAAGTTCATGTATCCACGTTTTGTGCAGTCATTGAGACCATCAAACCGCTACATGTGAGAACGCGGTGTAATCACAGGTATCTGCCTCAATTTCAACCCAGGATTACACCAGCATCAGCTCCCTCATTCACTGACCATCTCTGGAAACATGTTATTTTGATGATGTGCCCAGCCTTGGCTCCAGAATGAATGGACCAGTTGGCTGGTACAGCAGAAGAGACATAAACATTTAATTTACGCTGGGAGAACCTGGTGAGCTACGAAGCTCTTACTAATAATAATAATAATAATTCAATTTATATAGCGCCTTTCACCCGAGGGTCACAAAGCGCTGCACAAGGGCCGCGAAGAGGACGGCATGTCAACA
>JAZEWU010000001.1:33002203-33026210 GCA_036362915.1 Geotria australis
CACACGCAACAGCAAAGAAAAAAACGCAGCCACCCACAACAAAAACACAACTTCCACACGCGACACCTGGGCAACAACACGAGGCGAGTCTAGGCAAGATAACGTCGCAATAATCAAACAAAGGTAGAATAGTAGCCTTTATCAAGTCTAATCGGAACCAAGTTGGGAAACATGTTTATGTCTATAAAGAAAGCCAATTTTTCTTTTCCTTTTTTTTGCAATAAAACCAACGTGAGATGTGAATTTCAAATTTGAATCAATGAATCCTATGTATTTGTATTAATCTACTTGTTCAATCTGTTGGTTGTCCAGTGTACATAATGGCGCAGAGATGTTGTCTTATTTCGTGAGAAAAGCAAACATTTAGTTTTATTAGCATTAAGGACGAGTTTAAGGGAGAGAAGCTGGTTTTGTAGTATATTGAAGTAGCCTTGTAGTTTTCGAATTACATATTCTGGGGAATTTCCAGTAACTAACAATGCAGTGTCATGCGCAAAAATATTAATATCAGAATGTATGAGAGAGGTGCCAAGGTCATTTATTAACAAGGGGCTGTGTAAGAAAATGGGAAACTGTAATTTAACATCGCGCTTCGAAGAATCGCAAAGAAGAAGAACAAGGACTAAAGCAGTGGACGAAGAGTGGAACCTTGTGGCACACTTTTGGTAAGTTCGATTTTGTTGGACATCAGGGTATCAACGGAAACAGCTTGCTTTCGTGCAAAGAGGTAACTCTTGAACCAGTTAACCACATGACTCGAGAAACGGAGGCTTACAAGTCTATTTAAAATAATATTGTGGTCTACTGTATCAAAGGCTTTGGAAAGGTCCAGGACTAGAATAGCGCAGCATTGGTTTTTTTTCAAAGTTTGTAAAAACAAAATTTAGAGTCAAGTACCGTTGAGGTTGTACAGTATTTTTTACGAAAACCTGATTGTTTTGGATGTAGCAATTTTTTAACGGAGATAACATTGGAAATCTGTTTTTTTAGAATGTTTTCAAGTATTTTAACCACTGATGGCAAATAACCCTCTGCGTCAGCATTCACAGGCGCCCTCCTCTTCCCCAAAACAACTTTTTACCACCCTCCAGCAAAGCAGCAAACATTAGTTACAATGCCGTACACAACAATTCCCACGTCGCCATTTGAAGATTCTATTAACCTTGGGTCACAAGTCACCCAATGCTGCAAATACTTTGTACGATCTTCCACCGAAAATGTCAGTGCCACTCCGTGGTGACAGATGAAAAGTAGAAAACTTAACCATGCACCAACTGTATCCCTGGACAAGAACATCATCTGTGGGGAGCGTATGCTGGAGGAATCACAATGGTAGCAGAGAAATAATTACCAAGCAAACTTGGCATATCTCTTAGGTGTAAGTAGCTTTCCACTTTTAGGAAAGCAGAAGATGTGTTAAGCTATTCGTGACAAGCTGGGAGAATCAGTACACAACCAGGACGTCAAAACTTGTAAAGACATCAATATAAATCTACAATAACACAAGATCGATTGCATCCTTACAATTATAGCTGCAAGAAACCCCAATAAACTAATGCAAATGCAACCATAATCTCGTGAATTAAAGTTCTGTACATCGTATACAAAATAAAATATACGTACAGACACGATCCTTTCAGTTATATACTAGAAAAATCTACACTTTATAGAATATACAACGTTATTTAACATCGCACAATCAACAGCAGAACTTTGTTAAATATATTTATTGTCACAAGCTCCACGAGCACTGTGTGAGTGGTTACATCAATTCTATACCCCTTAAAAAATGGACATTTCAAGCAAAGAAAATGGGATTGAGTTCAGATGGGGCAAAAAAGTTAAAACTATCAACTTCTTCTGGGATCCTGCAGTTTGAAAGAGACGCAAAAAATCCATACATCTTGGCTCTGCCCATCAGGGGCAAAACCAATCATTACAACCTTTTATATTTCACTGCTGAGTATTTATCATCTTTTAGCACCCTTGTGGCACACTATCACTGACCCAAGTCATAATTGCACAAATCCCCCGCACAACCCCATCTGGGACAAAAGCCAGGTTTTGTGCTTGAGGTGTTTTAATGGCAGGGGCACGATGGCACTTGTTTTTGATTAATCACGTGAACGTGGATTAATCAAGCAAAATAATAAAAAATGCTTGTGGGTTATGAAATGTTAAAAGTATACTTTAGCATTGTTTGGTAAGTCTCAAATAAAATATGAATGTCTCAGCATGTAAGTCGGTAAATTATTATTTTTACTGACCATAACAGATTTTGGTTATTTAATAAACTATGGTTGTCCAAGTAATTTCCTTTTGTTTTAAAAATGCACAAATACATACAGACGTTTAGAGAACACTAACATTTTCACAATGTGAGAGCCGATTAAGAATTGAAATTCTAAACAAATGGCAATTGTAAATTAAGGAAAACACCACGTTTCAACTATTTTTCATAAGGGGCCCAATGTACAAATAAAGCACGTTCCAAAATAATCTCGGTGAAAATAAATACATAATGCATATAAACGGGGCAAAACAGTACATTGTGCTAATGTAGGTTTTCATGTCTCGATGTAGGACAATTGCTTTCAAAGCTGTTCTTTCGGGATAGCGCCCCCCCGTGATGTTTTCCTTCGGGATAGCTCCCCCCGTGTCGAGGGGGAACGCTCGACACGGCTATCCCGAAAGAAGCTTTGAAAAAGCAAGTAAAACAATATATTGCTAAAAACGTATAAAAAGAGGTGAGGTGCTTGGTCTTTTTCCAAAACAAATCCACTCTTATTTTAATTAGTTCGTTACACATGTCTGCTACTGAAATATGTAGAGGTGATTCGCAACTTTAAAATAACCAAGTCCAGATTAATGAACCAGTGGATGGCCTAGAAAGTGTGTTGTAAGTCTGCAATGCCGCTGACAAATGATGGAAACGGACACTGATTTACATGTCCCATAGCTTGATTAGTGTCCATGGTCACATTGTGCATTCCCATTCCCATCTTCCAAGGGTGTACAAGATGACTGAATCTGCCATGCAATGTTCAGAAATGGTTAAATGGAGACCATTTCATCTCAGGTAAAAGATGAAGCCTGGAGGTTTTTTGTGCGTTAGGCATTAGACAGTACATTTGGATATTCTAGAATTATTCCAAAGTGCCTCTGGATTGAGACAGTATACATCACGATCCTTATCCTGGTCCCCAAAAAAGTGTGAGATGAAAATAAACCTTAAAATATTAAAAATGCCTTAGACTTTAAAGTTAAACATTGATGGTTAAACATTTGCACATTAGAAATTGTGTATGGCGTATTCACCTGAAAAGAGAATGCTATGAATATTAGAACAGTTGACAGATACATACGTGATTGAAAGCGTAGTCTTCGTTTTTTCTAACACCAGAGAGAGCTTTGAATAAACTTTACATCACTTTTATCATTGGCCGACTTCTGCGCTCCGACTCATGTTGAATGGAAGCTATTTATTTAGTACTTTGCTGCTTACATGACAAATGCGCGTATAAATATCAGTTGCTAGGTTAATGCATAGGATTTTGTACATTTGTGAATGTACCATCGCAACAAGGAATTCTGATAATGACGTAGCTGTCCTTTTAACTGATAGTGTAAAACAGGAAAAAATACATATTTTTCATTACAAGAAGAATATAAGCCTTCAGCTCAACCATTAATTAGCCCGATGCCTCCAATCTGAATGGCAGAAATGTCTCAAGAGAAGAGGAACGCTCGACACGGGTATCCTGCAAGAGCAGCTGTTGAGAGCCATTCCCATCTGCTTCAACTTCATTTTACAAAGAAATGGAATAATTTCGTTGTTGACATGCCGTCTTCTTCGTGGCCCTTGTGCAGCGCTTTGTGACCCTCGGGTGAAAGGCGCTATATAAATTGATATTATTATTATATTACACTTACTGTTGTGGATATACAAACGTGTCGCGTGAAAGACATCTTCAAAATAAAGCAAGGTTCCAATATTAGGTTTGCTTTTTAATACATACTGCATAACGTCAAACGGTGCCTATATTATATTGTGGAACGTGCTTTATTTGTACATTAGGCCCCTCATGAAAAATAGTTGTCCTCCAAGACCCCCAACTTTGCTTAACTTGTAATTCTTAAAAATTGTTAGTATTTTGTGTTTTTTATCCTAGTATTTTTAAACCCTTGTTGTTGTGTTCCAGTCCATGTATATGCCAACACTGGGGTCTGAGAGAAACGGTATTTGGATCCTCTATATGTCCTGTACATATGGCAGCATTGAGAATAAAGTTGAATTTGATTGAATATTAAATCTATGTACAGGTGCATTACCTTGAAATACTAGAATGCAAATTTACACAATATTCCAAGGCATAAAATATTATGAAAATTTAACACCATTTTTACAAAATACTGCAGATTTAACGTTTATTTCAACGAACATTTCCATACATAGCAAGTAAATATTTCAATTTCCGTACAAAAATCACACGATTAAAGAACCAAAATATTACAAGTCACGTTTTAAGTGAAATAATTTATTTACCAGAAAATGTGCAACAGCTGTCACTAACCTAGCACATTTTACTGCCATACAAATACGAACTTACAAAACTACATTTGTTAATGTTGTGTTATACAACTTACTACAAAATAAATCGTGCAAACAAACACCATCCAATAGCTGCACAAGCATTATACAACATTTAATGCTATGAAAAGAGGAACAAACTAATTTTGGAAACATGGCAATGGGTGTCTAGAAGAGGCCATGTGCCAAAGCAAAAGGGTGCAACTGTACGTGCGTGTGTTTTTGTCTTAAAAACCAAGGCATCAAAAACAATGTGAAAACAACGGTCCTTAAGCTTTCCATCTATTGCATTGTAATTCATTCATCATTCATTCATTTTCAGAAACCGCTTAATCCTGTACAGGGTCGCGGGGAGCCGGAGCCTATCCCGGCAGACATAGGGCGCAAGGCATGGCTTATACCAAGGACGGGACGCCAGTCCATCCCAGGGCACCGGGGGCAATTTAGTCCGCAGGCCAATTAACCTATGCATGTTTTTGGACTGTGGGAGGAAACCGGAGCGCCCGGCGAAAACCCACGCGGACACGGGGAGAACATGCAAACTCCACACAGAAAGGCACCCCGAGCCGAGATTCGAACCCGGGACCTTCTTGCTGTGAGGCGGAAGCGCTACCCACTACGCCACCGTGCCGCCCTGCATTGTAATAGTTCATGGCAATTTCAGGCAATGACGACAACTGTAGAAAAAGCAATGTAGGAACGGTTGCACCCAGCATCAGGGTGAAAGGAAGGACATTAAACAGTATGGCCCCCATACTACAGGGGCCAGCCATATGGTTGTCTGGGAGACGAGCTTGGGTTTTCAAGTATTACAACAGCCTTCCCCTGCATTCAGTGGAGCCACAGTAGCAGAGCAGCTCCTTCCCTGGCACGCTGCCCACCTCGTAGCTGTAATCCCATGTCAGCTCTGTGCCTGCACGGATGCGCCTGTATCATGGAGAACAATGGGACAAAAATATATACTTATTGTAAGAGAAAAGCAGCAGGGCCGGCTATGATAAGCCATTTTACATAATTTAAGACAATCGGAGCATAAAGGCCGCATTAAAGTGCTGCAGATGGTGATAACGTCTACTTACTTGCTGGCAAAGAAGGCGACCCAGGGGAAGCGCAAATCATGGGTGTCCACAAACACATTTTGTACAAAAAGGTTTGGACTGCAGCTATGCTGAAAGGCAAAACAAAGGACTAATTAATACTGGAAAGACATCCCAGCTCGAGTGAAAATAAAACAAAACAGTGCAAAGTTTAAACGCACATGCTTCTGTAAAAAAAAACATGCAACAATACGCGTGCTCACGTTGAGATAACGGCCGAGATTTCCAATGAGTTTCGCGTCGATGATGTAGCACGAGTCCTCTCCGTCAAAGAATTCGCGGGTGCTCTTCTTCTCAAGCTGGTTACCGCCTTCACCCGTGCCGGAGCCCCCGCCGCCGGAAGTACCGGTCTTCTGCCCAGGCCCAGGCTGTGCCGACACCGGCCCCCGGCCCAGTTCGCGTTGCATCCCCGTGGACTTGACGGCGACACCGTGCGCTGTCGTCTTGAAGGCAAAGCCTCGCTTCACTGCGACCTGCCGCTTCAACGGACGATCTGTTGACAAAGAGAAAATAAAGATAGGAAAGAGACTCAATTAGCGAACGATCAATTGTGGCTGATGTTACCATCAAAGAGCTGCTCTTTCGGGACAGCCGTGTCCAGCGTTCCTCCTCTTTCCTTCGCAGTGTTTTGCCTCCCACGTCGGAGGCATTGTCAGGCTAACATGGGAACCTGTTTCACCACAAAAAATAATAACATTTTAGTCCATCAGCTTATGCACATTGTACGGACAGTAATGAGTATGCAAACCACAACCACACAGCGACCACTCCACTAGACCTGCCCCCACCTCTCCCAACATCAACTCACCCACGTCACTGTCTGTGCCAGATGAGATTGTCTGTACATCATCGCTGTTTAAAGTGGGCACTGCATTGGTGTTGGAGCCCTTCTGCGGGAGACCGTTGGCTGGTGGCGTGATACCGTCCCCGCCTGCCCGCTGAGTCCTGTTTGCTCCAATACTTCCTTGAAATTCGCACTCCGAGCTACTCGACAGAATCATGATATCCTGCATCACGTCACATGGGCAAGAGATTGCAAGGGTCTCTGAACGAACTTATGCAACGTGAACTTAAAAATTGCACTCTGTACATAAATGTAAACAATGTAAGAAGTCATTATATTGTCAAATAGGTTATAATAATAATATAATTTTATATAGCGCCTTTCACCCGAGGGTCACAAAGCGCTGCACAAGGGCCGCGAAGAGGACGGCATGTCAACAACGAAAGAATAAAAACCAAAGCAACAAAAAATAAATGATTAAGGCAGCTTCGAATATACTAAAAGGTCGTGAGCCATGAAAAATGCGACAACATTCTGGCTTATTTGAGGGATTAATCTGCATACTGATAATAATAATAATATCAATTTATATAGCGCCTTTCACCCGAGGGTCACAAAGCGCTGCACATGGGCCGCGAAGAGGACGGCATGTCAGCAACGAAAGAAAAAAAAGAATTAAAACCAGAGCAACAGAAAATAAATTATTAAGGCTACTTCGAATACACTGAAAGGTCGTGAAACTGGCAATCTTAAGAGCGGCAACATTCTGCCAGCGTCCCCCAAGATGGCCGTCACTTCCTTGAAGACAAACACGGAGGGAGACAGGGAGGGAGGGTGAGCGACAGGGGATACATAGGGACACAGAGACAGGAAGACAGAGAGATGTAGTCTCAGAACGCCTGAGCATGCCTCCAACGTGGGAGGTGAAACGCCAAAGGAGAGAGGGGGAGCACTCGACATGGCTATCCCAAAATAGCAGCTTTGGAAAGCAATTCTCAGATTATTCTATGGTTATTATGACCTCTTGACAATAACTGTACAGTAGATGAATACAATGAAACACAAGACATTTGTATCGGTCATCTCAACTATGCTCTATGAGACTGCAATGTCATGAAAGCTTTCATCTGAAACGGGGTTAAATCATAAACAGAGTTTTACAAATTGGTAATAAACAAAATAAATATAATTTAAAAACAACTTCTTACATCATCTTTGGGATTCAATGTCCTGTATCTGAAAAATACCAAAAAAATACCAAAATACAATTTACTCGGCATACAAAAGATTTGTTCCAAATTTTACTAAACACAAAGTGAGAAAACACCATTCAACACCAATCACCAACATCAACCAATCTGTTTATAATCCACTGGCGGTAAAGTATATTTTTCCATTATATCTTACAATTCTCATTAAGTATATTAATAGGTATTCCCAAATAAATATCCCCATGTGCACCATGGTCTAAAAATCCGGTTTAACTTATGATTTGTTAGGCCCTTACAGAGACATCAAAATGAATGAAAAACCAATCCGGCATAAGTCACAGCTTCATAAAACAACACAAATAACAAAATCATATTTATGGACAAGCTGAACCCGAAACAGGTATTTCAATGTAAAGGTGATTTAAAATAAGCAGTATGCTGCTGCCCACCGCGACCCTCACCAGGACAAGCGGTTTAGAAAATGGATGGATGGATGGAGTATGCTGCTGCCACCGTGTGGCCAATACTGCTGCCACCGTATTGGCTGGGGGCGCGTGGGCTGCCGTTCCCTGTGTTTTACGTATTTATTTAGCTTTAATTTGTTGTACATTTGTCATCTGTTCCTTTCTCTTTGGTTGGTGGTTTGTTTCTGTGTAACTTAGGTGTTTGTTTTTGTTGTCTGCCATGCTCTTATTGCTTGTTTTTTTGTCTGTTTAGTGCGGCCTACTCCTGGCCCAGTCCTGCCTTGCCTAAACTCGCCTCGTGGTGTCGCGTGTGGAAGTTGTGTTTTTGTTGTTGTGGCTGCGTTTTGTTGCTGTTGCGTGTGTCTGTGTGTGTTCTTGTGCTTCAATGTTTATTGTTTAATTTGGATCGGCGTTGTTTCCCCCTCGTGTCTGTCTCTCTGTCTTCCTGTCTCTGTGTCCCCTGTGTCTCTCCCTGTCGCTCATTGTCCCTCCCTGTCTCCCTCCGTGTTTGATTACCAGTTTCACGACCTTTCAGTATATTCGAAGTAGCCTTAATTATTTATTTTCGGTTGCTTTGGTTTTTATTGTTGTTTTCTTTCGCTGTTGTCATGCCGTCCTCTTCGCGGCCCTTGTGCAGCGCTTTGTGACCCTCGGGTCTTCTTCTTTGCGATTCTTCGAAGCGCGATGTTAAATTACAGTTTCCCATTTTCTTACACAGCCCCTTGCATTTTCATTGAACTCCGCAAGGTGAAAGGCGCTATATAAATATAAATTATTATTATTACTTACAGCCTGCAGAGCATGCATCAGGCAAGTTGTCTCGTCGAGTTGTATTGTTTCATCGTTGTTTAAAACACAAGTCCTAGTTATGGTTGTCATGATTACACTGCAGATATCTTACAGGCTGGTATGGTACCTCACATATAAATAACAAATATATTTCAAAATGTCAAAGAATCGCAAAGAAGAAGAATGAGCTCTTACAACTGAGCCATATACAAAGGGCCAAATAAAGTTTGTATATTACTTCCTGATGAACAACTTAAAATGCAATGCATATTTAAAACGCCTTTTATTTTTTATAGCACAACAAAGTTAATCCAATAAATATAGATATTACGTAAATCAACTTTATCTTTCCCAGTATTAAATATAACGCTATACGTGATTGAATCTGAATGTTATTCTTAGTATCAGTGATGTGCAATATCCGAACCGGTCCTGGCTCACCAACCGGCACAGACAAGCGTGGGGTGAAAAAGTAAAAACATCTCCCATGACAGACAGGCATGGGTAGACCTTAATCCAGCAGTAGACTGACAAAGGTCTGTAATGTTATACACATCTTAATGATGCGCTGAATACGCTTTAAGCACCCAATTCATTATGCACTGTTTCATATACATTTTAAAATTATATTTCTAACATTAAATACTTACTGTGGAGCAGAAGGTTGCTTTGGCTCAGCAGCCTGCAACCAGATATTAAAAGCAATCATTAAATTAAACAGAACAGAGACACACCGTAATTAAAACATTACCATCGGTCAAATTACTATTAAGGTTTTTATTGTTATTACACGAGACATTATGACCCAAGAGAAACTCTACTTTTCAGCAACCCGTACGCATATCATGGCGGTTAAGTGTTATAATCGATTGAAGTATCAAACACCAATAGGGCACTCGCCTTGCTTGAATCTCCCTTGGTTAAGTCTTCCACATTTTTGAAGGAAGAGCGACTGTCAGAGTCTTGCACTGTCAGAGCGCCAAGTGGGCTGGCACTCAACCACGATGCCACCTACAGCAGAGAACACGATTGCTCTAAATACATATTCAAATAATTTCACAACTATAAACAGCAAAGACAATTAACAGAAGACATTCAAAAACCAAGTGTCATACCACTGCACTCGAATTAATCAACACCCCTTATATTTAGAAATTAGCATTACGAGGTTATTGCCATATCAAACATGCATTGGTGAGAATGCTCTGTGCACGCAAGTGACTTTCATTGACACATCAACATTGACCGTTATGATTTACTATGCTCCAACCTCTATGTATCCCACTTTTCCCAACCCTCATCAACCAACGTGGTGAGGTATGTTCAATCAAGCCAAGGGTTTCTCAACCTTTTGCACCTCAAGGCCTGCTTGGCCCACTTGGCTATGGTCTCCATGGACCACTAGATG
This sequence comes from Geotria australis, assembly GCA_036362915.1. Taxonomy (NCBI): domain Eukaryota; kingdom Metazoa; phylum Chordata; class Hyperoartia; order Petromyzontiformes; family Geotriidae; genus Geotria; species Geotria australis. Next base: position 33,012,548 of record JAZEWU010000001.1, read on the forward strand.
GCGCTCGCAGCCCACTGATGGGGCGCGACCGAATGGTTGAGAATGACAGAAATTAGCCCTACAATCCACATGGTTTGCTAAAGCATTCATCCAGCAGTGCATTGATAAAAGCAGTGCAGAAGGGAGTGGCCTCCATTCATGGGCAGTGTAGCTTCACTTCACAGCACGTCATAATTAATTGGTGATTGAAGATCTGAACACCACTACTACTGCCAGAAAGGGTAAAGCCTTCTATTTTTCAGAATGTGTATACTAGAAAAAAGGTTGCCAAAGCTAGAACTGCTTGACCCAGCTATTAATGCTTTGGCGTTAGCATCATCCTTGTGCTGTTTGCAACATTTGGTCTAACACTGGTCAGACAAGGCCATAAAGAAGGCTATCTCTGCTATAGGCCAATCAGTATTAAGGGCAACGCATACATTATCAATGGGTATTAGTTTGCATGTTTTGCCACAAGCATGTAAAGTTATTGCAGACTTCATGCCTCGTAAAGAGCTGTCTATTTGGTGCTTGAACATCCTAACACCTGTTTCGTTGCCAGAAAGCGGTAGGGCCTTTTCTCTATTTCAGCATCTGCATACCAGCCAAAAGGGATCCCTTGGCGACGCAACTCAAATTACATTTTACCCCACCGCCCACCACTGGCTCACAACGACGTGCCACTAAATTATTTGACAGCGCACAACGGGCGACCCGACACCGCCCCCCCTCCAACCACCTTGTTCTTGGCCGTCTCGGAGTTGACGGGCGGCGTTGAGGGAGTGGGCGACAAGCTGCAGAAGGGAGTGGCCTCCGAGCCGTCCGGCGGCGGCGTCGTCGTGCTCAGCTTCTGCTTCTTCTGCAGCTTCCGCACGAACGCCATCGGGACATTGCTGGAGCCGCCGCTGCTGTTCCTGCCGCCCCGCTCGCGTTCCTTGTCACGGCCTTACTCGCGTTGCCGAGACGACGACGCACAGTTAGAGAGCATTCCCTCGCCGACCGTAGGGGTGGGGTGGTGGTTAGGATCCTGAAAACCCCCCGTAGGTTGGTAAAACAGAGGTCGGCAAGACTAACATCAATGCCGGGTATTATCTAAAACTCATTCCTGGACAATCCCCCTCTCTCACTGACCAGCACGGGGAGTTAGAGCCCAATTAGGCAAATCATTTTGAAGCCAACGGGGAGTTACGGCCCGATTAGGCAAACGAGTAGGTGCAAATGAGGATATATGGAGCTCGAATTGTTTCTGAACGCAAATATTGTATACTAAAAAGAAAATTAGATTTTAAAAAAACTACTAATGGATGGCACTCAACTCCTTTAGCAGCACCAAGGCAGTGGTTAATATTTTTCATTCCAATGGATTTTTACAGCACCATGACATGCATCTGCATGTATGGGCTATGTAAATCCATATTGCATTGTGTTGTTTAACAGCTGTTGATCTCTCCATGGGATGACCCTTGCTGATTTTCCGCAAAGCGAGGCGAGTCATGAATACCGATGATCTAGCAAACTACGGAAAAAGCTTTATAGATTATCCAAATGTAAAACATTCTCAGATCTGTTGAGTTGAAGTGACAAGAAGATGGAAGTACATCAAATGGACTCTAAATTAATCTTCACATCCTATTGAATATTAAGCCATTACATGGATGGGTTTTCTCTCGGGACTCTATTGTTTTCCTACATGGAAAACACTCGGTGGTAATGGTCAAATATCCCAAAGCAGTACCCTCCTGAATACGAGTCCAGAAACCGAGCGAGGCTTTCCTAAATAAACTGCTTTACGATGAATAGCGGCGTTTTATCATCCCTCGAGAGCTGATGAGCTTTTGAACAACAACAACAAAAATCAGGGTGTAAATATGATTTGTAATAAATGCTCACTTGATATTTTGAGCAAAGACCGAATAAGGAGTAAGTATGTAGTCCAGCTTGAAAGCAATATCACAAGTAAACATCAAGTAGGGTGTGCGACGCCCACGCAACCTACCCCTGGGACTCCTGTACTCCGGATGGTCGTTACTGCAGAAGCTCTCGGTGGCGTCACTGCCCTCGTCATCATCGTTAGCCCCCTTCACGTTGACGCCGCTGCTGTCACTCGACGCCAGCACCTCGCTCTCGTACCTGACATTAGGGAGATGACATTTCTTCAAATACCACTGCCACCACTCTTTAGTTACAACTGTCAACATTATCTCTGTATATCTTTTTCAGTTAAAAATGCAACATTTGTTATTTCTAAGGAAATAAATATCTATGTAACCCTGCTAAGCTTTGTGACCCTCGGGTGAAAAGCGCTCTATAAATGCTATTATTATTATAACTGTCCCCAAGATCTTAATTGGTGTTTAATAACAAGACTGCACACAATATTAAAATTACACTCTTGTAATTTAAGGCAGCTTTACTCGAAATATATAATATATTATATATTTTAACCTCTGAAATGAACTTCAGGAGGGACGAGAAAATACCTAACATTATACCTTTGTGGCTATGTATGAAATATACTCCATGTCTACTGTCAAGACAGGCAGTCATAAAAAGAAAATCTTCATGTGTCGTGCTCTTGTGCAAGACTATAAGTGGGCTGAAAGCTTGAAAAGGTTAGGAGTATCAAAAGTCATAGTAATGCATACCCATCCTTGTGTCGCTCCACACTCTCGATGTAGTCAAGGTTTGCGAAGTACTCATCACCCATCTCCAGGCCCTCCTTGTCGGCAGTGTCGTCCGTAAGGATCTTGCCTTCAAAAGGCAAAAAAAAAATAAACAATTTCCTGGCTTTGATCAGTTCATGCACCCACATCCATTTCCAGCTGTGAAATGTGACAATTTCACACGCTCAATGATCCAATTTATGCCGTCTGATTCAGGTCTCATCAGCCATTTAGTTGGATTACTGCAACTTGTATAAAGGTAAATTAATAGATAACACCAAAATGTTGTTAAAAAAACCAATTAGAAACATATTTTCTTCCCCACAGCAAGTAATAGAAAAACGAAAAAAAAAACACAAGCTGATATTCTCATTAAAGGAAAAAGACTGAAATATACTGCCAATTATTTACCTGCATAGATGCAAACATAAGAGCCGTTGCTTATGTCGTCTAAACAGCGGATGCCCCAGCCCTTGTTTTGAGTCTTGAAGAGCTGCAGACGCACTTGAAGCCCATGCTGTACCAGGCGGTTCTGGCACATGCGCACATTGCACTTGCACTGCTTGTTGCACTCATAAATCCTGGCGCACAAAGGTACACAAGGGGACGTAACGTTAAAGTGCAACTGTGCAGGGGTCACTACGCATCTCTCAAGGGCGCAAGGTATCGCACATACGTACAAATCACTTGCGCGGTAACACTTTGCGCGCCCGCGGTGGCCATAAAACATAACAATCCCGTGGCATGGTGCGAGTGCTTTATTACCCTGTTGGTAAGCACTCTTCGAGCCTCTTGTTGTGGTATCCAGCATCCGGGTTGGTCTGGCCTCCTGGGCTGCAGCCAGTTGCATCCATCGTGAGCTGCTGGCATGCACACTTGGACCTGGTGCCAAAAAAAACAAACTGCAAGATCACCTGGCAAGTGCACCGCTCTGATCATGCCAAAAGAAAAATTCTGCAAGCAAATTAAATTAACCATTTAAACAAATATTTCACCAACAAGATTTAAGGCAAAGAGTCAGTGCTGGCTTATGCCAGCACAAGTTTCAGACAAAGCCATTATGATACAATCCAAAAGCCAAACTAAACTAAATATTCACGGTAAATGTACTGAGCACTTGTGACATACTAATTCATGAAGAGTACGAGTCTGAAAAAGGCATGGATGTGACAACACCCAGCAACCGCACATTTTTTAAACCAACCCTCCCAGCCAGGCTATAATGAATGATTGGACTCACTGCTTGGACGATGGAAAGGCTAGTGCTTTTGAACAACGCCTCATACATCACTTTAATGTTCTATTACCGAAAGGTCAAGTATTATTTTAAACATTCAACTGCTTATTTGCATTTCTCCACGTTACTTAAAAAGTAAAGAGTTTGTTATGTCTTTGTTAACACTGACACTGTATACGCTTTTCGATATTTTACCACACATTCTATATTGATTTATGACATTGGTTTCCTTTGACAGGCTTAGTCTTAATGCCCTTTTGCCTTATTTTAAATAAAAGGACAGGTTTACTGAAAACCAATATCTTAAATCCAGCTATAGACAAAGGGTAAGGCCTGGATACTGATCGAATAGTAAACTACCATGCATAACATGTATTATCGACTACAGGGCAATAAAATCCATAGTTATACTCAAATAAAATGCTCGTCGTCTTTACAAACACACAGGAACCAGCATGGTAAATGTCAAAATTATGCCAAGAGCAGCATGGCATATGCAGGCCCTCATCCCACAGGCAATTGACAAAGTGGCTACCAGGTGGTAGGGCATTTGCCGTTTGGTGCAGAGGTCCGTGGTTCAAGCCCAGCAGCTGCCCTTGTTAATACTGTGGGTGTATTAATAAAAAAATACCCACACTCTAACTTCACAGTGGATTTTGAAGAATCCCGTGACATTATTTACAAACAATTAGGCCAAGTGCGCTGATGACACAGCTAAGATTTGCAAAATTGAAAAATGAATCACCGATTACCAAACTGTGTTGAAACCGCATCGCAACGTCACCGCCTACCGTTAATGCCTGCAGACTAGGCTCGTCTGTGCAATGCAGCGCCTTCACGATAGCCCTATGCTGCATGGACGGTGCGAATACCAAACACACCAATGATCTGATTTGAAAGGGCTGTGGCACGCACCTTATACGCGTGCGCATCGAGTGACGGTTCCGCGCGACACAACGTCAGCGCGGTGCGAGGAACTCACTTGTCCTGACAGCTGTCGGTGCAGCTGCAGCACACGAGGAACTCGGGGCTCGTGTTGATGAAGACCCCGTGCTCGGGGATGCGCACTTTGCTGTAAGCGGCGTCCGGCGGCGGCTCCGAATCGATCTCGTTCACACACGACACGGGCACGTCCTCCACACCGTTGGTGATGTCGCGCACGCAGTACAGCGGCTTCACCGTGTTGATGCGCCGCTCCGCCATCACGTACGGGTCGAAGCAGAACTGCTCCAGGAAGAGGAAGTTGGCGCACGTCTCGAACAGGTAGCGCTGTATCTCCGTCATGCAGCGCAGGGTTCGGCCGCACGGTGCCCCGTACATCATGTGGAACGGTGCCTGCGCGAAAATGGAAAGGCGGGCACCGAGAGCAGATATTTGCGATTACAGCGACACAGTCTTATGTACGGATCATATATAACAATTTAAAACATGCTTTTGACCTCAGAGGTGTTAAATAGGCCAAAGAGTCGCTGTCGGGGCAAAGCATATTTGCTGTTATTGTAAACGGACATATCCGCTTCAGGATTTTAATCCTGAAAGAATCTCTCGTGTCTCCAAAGTTTGGACAACCATTTCATTAGATGGTTTTCAACAGGGTAGACAGCCAATGGAAACAAAGCTTTTACCTCGATGCGAGTTATGGTGCCCCCATTAATAGAAATCATTAATTAATCACTGACTATTTAAACAACTATACTCAGCACAGATAAGTCGTAACACAATTCTACGCAATTTATTTCATACAGTGAATGTGAAGATAGGAAGGAACGGAGGATGAGTGATTGCGAAATTGCATTCCAAACCTTGCGGTTGATTTTTCGGCGTGCGCTGAGTCGCCTAAATTCATAAAGGAGTGGAATGAGGAGTGGGTTCCTGCCTTTGTGCTTGTCTAGGTTGGTCGGCCGTAAATTCCTCAAGCAGCTTTGGCTACACGTGTGGGAAATGTACGATAGCCTCTCTTTTGGTGCTCTGTATATTGGGTATGTTGCCAGAGCCTAAACACAAGAATAAAATCAAACCATTACATCAGTGAAGCTGAACTTTCTATTCAACAGCCTTAAACAGACTGTAGGGTCAACTGCTCTTAGCAAGCACTATTAAAGGTTAACACGGCACACGACGGGGTGGGTGGCCAGCACCATGCCCAGCCAGCTTTGTTTCCCCAGCGGCGATGTTGGCACACCGCACCAGACACTCATTTGATGACGAGTCGACCTAGGCGAGACCGAGGACTGTTGGAGAAAATCGTCACTGGTGTTGGCCATGAGCGGGACTCAAACTCCAGTCGCCAGGTTCGTAGCAGTGCCCTAATCACTGTGCAACCCCCCCATCCGATTAAGCACATTACACTGAAGCACATGTACATTAATATACTTACCTAACACATATCTCGAGTTTCAAATATGTTCTTGTACAGTATGAACCTTTTGTCATTCCACTGCTGGACAGGGGCCTCCCCACACCGATTCTCGGGGATTATTACACCACATTGCACTTCATCTGCACTGCCCTCTGCTGCCCACAACAGCCTATAACACCTCTTTAATGTATAGTAGTTAGCAATACAAACATTATACAAGCTCACTTAGCTCTAAAGTTCTGACAAGATTGGGCATATTGCAGGGTGTATTCAAGTAATATATAGTGTTCCCTCGCTTTACGATATTAATCCATTCCAGAACACGTATCGTAATGTGAAACCATCGTAAAGTCAGACCAATAATTCTGTACATTGTTTTCTGGTTTCAAACAAAGGTGAAGTAAACACTGAAATTGAAACCCTAAAAAGCGCTGCTATTGGCTGAGAAGATACCCAAGACAAATGCGTTTGCTGCTGCGCCACCCACACTTGCACGCAGCCATATCGTAACACGTACTCGTAAAGTAAAATTTGATCGTAATGCGATAGTAACGTTCTTATAGAGCCAATATTGTAGAGTGATTTGATTGAATTGTGTGGCCATCGTAAAGCAAGATACCACTGTATACTGTAGCTTACTCACATAGCAAACTAAAGAAACAAAAAGGACTCACTTCCATCTTGTTGAAGGTGGGCATGTACACCTGAGACTCTCCGACATTAAGCGAGACATCTTCCTGCTCGTACTCAGAATGCCCACGCATAACACGCTCCCCTACATTGATACGGGCAGCGGGGCCTGTCAAATCCACCGGGCTGAAAAATATGAGAACGGCCTTGTGACGATACATCTGAATCAATTTGTTTTAACTGAGAGGAAGAGTGCAACGTGGGTTCCTCAGGCTAATAACAAATTGCTCCACTGACCAATTCGCAATTCCATGAATTGGAGTAAGTTGTGGTTGCGCCTAAGTCCCAGAAAACATTTTTTTTGTTATGGTGAATGTAGCACCACAAGTGGCTGCCAGGGTCATGTGATTTAAATAAATACTACGTACATCTCGTTATTAATCTACTGAATGAAAGCCTCCCCCAGCCAATTCCGTCAAGAGAGCTGTTTCATCACACTTCACAATGCTGGTGAGTTAAGCTTGGGTTTCAGAAAATGTTCGGATATCACTCGCCACTCATGTTAGTTGTGGCCCAATCAAAATCACATCGCCAAATTCATAAAACGTTGCTTCAACCACTGTGCCAACACTCCACCCACATACATACATACGACGTATATAGATGATTTAAAAAAATATATTCTACATGAATATATCATGAGAGTAGGAGTCAATTTAAAAGCCGAATCAACACAATGTCACACGCCTAACAGCTATGGTTACAGATGCACCGGTACCAGCAACTCACCGCGGCATGTAGCTGTAATTTGTGACAGGCCAGCTCATATCGGAATCGGTGATCCTGGTGGATGAGGTCACCTGGCGGAAGGTAGTGCTTTTCTTGGCCACCTGCTTACGGTTGCCCGAATTCATAGATGATTCCGAATGGCTGGAGCTACAGCAAAAAAGATCAGCAATCATACGACGGTTATTTAACGATTGCATGAACACGATATTACGTTAGAAAAATGCAATTTTTTTGTTGTTGTAACAGATCGTAGCATCCAATAATGACTATCAGCGCACCTCTGCCTGCTCAGGGTAGGCTTTGCATACGGCTGAAAACCGCCACTCGGTGGCACCTGGGCGCTTGGTTGGTAAATCACTGCGGGGCTGCTGGGGCTTGTGGAGAACTGGGCTGAAGTGTTGGGCAATGAAAAACTAAAATCGGTGGAAGATGGCAACAAAGGTCTTCCCAGTTTCTGAGGACTTGTTTTGTCCGTAGGAGATCTCCACATTTGAGGATCCTGATCTGCCGACTGGGGGCTCAGCGACACCAGATGCGATATAACAGGAGTCTGGATTAGGGAACCCAAAGCACTGGTTGAGGTTTGGGGTTTGGGATGCTGCTGCTGCTGCTGCTGGGGTTCCTGCTGAGGGTACTGAACCACAGGGCCACCTTTGGTTCGCCCAGCTGCAAGAGAGCAAAAACAAACGTATTAGCCATATCGATCGATTCGATTCTTCGAAGCGTGATGGTCACATGACAGTTTCCCATTGCAACAAGTTCTTCTTTAGTTGCAGACAGCCCTTCAACATTTAGAGATATAATAGTCAGTGCTGGCCTTAAAGGCGGGCATTGGCCTCTCTTCTTGCTCCAGACTGAGGGGTTTCTGGCATCTGTTGAGCTTCTGGACATCGTTGTCTTTCAGCTCCTTGGCTTCGAAGTGTTTGGTAGAATTTGCAGGAAATATCAAGTATTACTTGACAGGGATCGCGACGTGAACGCTTCTACCTTGATCCCCATTAGCCATATGTAGTTATACATCTAGCTCAACATTAAATGCTGGCGTTTAATCTACCGAGGTTGTAAACTCCACTAGGTTACCCCAACAATCACTATTTTGAAATGACAATGGTGGCCAGTGAAGTTCGTGGGACTGACCAGTAGTGGGTCTCATCCGTTGTCCGGGTTTCTTTTCAGAGTGGCAGTGCTTAAGGGTATGCATGGGTTCCAGCCTGGTGGAGCCTCTGTAGATCCATTCGCAGCGATCGTCAACCTAGAAAGTAATAAAACATGCACTTGAGTGCATCTTCGTAACATTTTCACGTTCAATCTTCATTGCACGCAGAGATTCAGGATAGATTTTTAAAAATGCAATGCTGAACAAAACGCAAAGTGCATTATAAAACATACATAAATGGTATAACCACTTAATATTAGCAAACAAAAGGGCAGTTGCATAGTGGGTATATAACCTGGCTGATTTTCCGGTCTCTGTCGTTGTTGACATGTCGTTCTCTCCACAGCCTTGTGCAGCGCTTTGTGACCCTCGGGTGAAAGGCGCTATATAAATGCTATTATTATTATTAATATAGGTGGCAAACGATATCTCAACCTTTCCTGGGCCGATCCTTCACCAACCCTCACTGACTAGCAGGGTAAAGAGTGGTGAACAAAATATCCATGGCATGGATGGGGAGGCTTTCACACTGCTGAATCTTACCAGAAATACGATTTTAACGAGACTGCCATCAACCTCTTCAATACGAGACTTCCACCACGTGCCCTCCCACTCAGTTTTGATGTTCTGTCCAGGCTTCAGGAGAACCATGGGACGGTTTGGGTATGACTTGATGTAATCCTCCATAAAGTCCCTGCTCGCATGGTCATCCACATCTTCCCAAGAGTTGGGCACTGTTTATGAAAACAAAGATTAGTTACGGCAACACAACAAGTATAACAAATCATTACAATCGTCTCTCAGCAATCGCCAGTCAACAATGTGATCAAGATGACACTTTTGTTTGGAAGAACGACGTGCGGTGAAGGTTGGTGCACAGGTATATTCAGAGATAATAAAGGTGTTGATTATTGTCACAACGCACGAAACAACTCACACTGTCTGCAGACTTCATATAATTCTAATAGAGTAACGTAGCTTGCATAACCATCATCGAAGAAAATGAGAAACCTGTCACAATGAAAAATACATATAAACTCAAACTTCATTTCCAGCAAATGCACAATCATTGTTAGTTAAGTATATTGATTAAATAGAACATTTATGATATGCTTAGCGGAAAGATTTAAAATTAACAGTTACGGTTGCCTTTAAATGCATTCATATCAGCAAAACGTTGCACCTTCATTGTAAATAATAATAATAGCATTTTATATAGCGCCTTTCACCCGAGGGTCACAAAGCGCTCCACGAATGTTGTGGGTTCACTCTCCAACATACCGATGTGCTGAAGTAGTAAAGAATTGGCACATTTTGTTCGCGTGACAAATCTCATGAATTGGACGTCTCGGGTGGAGGCGGGTTTAGAACACTTATTTTTCACGTGGCCTAACCCATAAAAAGGGATATACTATGGATAACTTTATTTTTAATGTTTAGACATGATTCGAAGCATTCATTGTACACTTACAAACCGTTACGAATCCACGTGCCGTTACATCCCCTGGGCCAAGTAACGAGGCATTCCAGCGTGACCATTGTTCAACATGCAAAATAGAAGCCGATTACCTGTACTTGTTGGTTCTCTGTGGCGTCTCGGCCACAATGCCCGCGTACAGCCACACCGAGCTGCCATCTTTGTATTTTGCTACAACCCTACTGCCAACGGAAAGGTTCTCGGGCTCCGGATGGTGGTCGTACGCTACATGATTTCCTGAGAGCAGACTCTTCCCCTTGCTGTCAAATTTCACTTTGTACTTGAAGCCGCTGGCTTCTTGCATCAACGTGAGAGAAAAAAAAAACACGCAGCATTCACTATAAATCAAGCGCAATTCACGCAAAAGCAATTGTATTATTTTTTGTTAAGTGCTGTTGCAGCTGTATTTCGATCAAACCGAAGTGTTGGATAGATACCGGATGAGACGATGTCTACAAGAATGCCACGGTGCCACGTCTTGGTGCGCTTCTTGCCAAGCACGCGCATGCCCAAGACAATTTCACCACATGCCTCCGTGGGCTGCCCATACTCGAATTTCCGCTCGTGTCGGATGCTGCCAGCGTCGTTATCCGCTCCGGGTTCTGTTGACGATGAAGGCTGAGACTGACTCTCTGTCAAGGAAGCAACACTGTAGACGTCTAGTTGAACGTCAGCGTTACCTTAAAACAAACCCACCAAAATCATCTCTATAAGAAATGGAATTAACTGCCATGGGGTGTATTGCCATTAATCTACCGTGGTGTAATGTTTAGCATAATGGACTCAATCCCTCCTTGATTGTTGTAGAATTATTATTATTATTTTCCTGTTGTCTTTATGTCCTATGCCCAATAATTTATCGCTTTTGCTTGACTCTCAGTTAATCTGTCGATGTTATTGACATGCCGCTCTCTCCACAGCCCTGTGCAGCGCTTTGTGACCCTCGGGTGAAAGGCGCGCTATACATGATATTATTATTATTGTTGGTCCAATATCCCGCGTCATGGCAGTTAAAATACTGGGCAATTTTTTTAAGATCCCCCTGCTTTTGGTCCACCCAAGCAGTACGAATGGCTACACGATACCTGAAAATCGGCCATTCGGGTGTGGTGAAGAAAACATGTGGGTATTCTGTAAAGCTCCCTCAAGTGCAGCCCTTCTGCCAGCAGTGGCTTGAGCTATTTATTACATACAGGGCAGCAACTTTACCTTTTAACCAACATTACAAATATAATAAATAATACACCACGAACTGACGGGCATGATGAAGTATTGTCAAACATGGTATGGAGAGGTTTCATCCAGCAGTGTCTTGACGAAGCGCTCTAAAAAGCATATTTATATGGACGGCCGTCTAGGGCAGTAGTAACATCTGCGTCTCGTAGAAAAAATGTCACCTCTCTTTGTGGAGTCTGGGTGTTCTTCCCCCATCCAGCTCCCATTTCCTCCCACACTGAATCTATTCTAATACCTTCAACACTTAACAAATATGCGCATGTTATAAATTGTATTTATTGTTATTACCTGTTTTGTCGCTGGCATCCTGCCACAAGGAAGGACGGGAACCGTCTCTTACTTGCATTTCCCTTACAGTGGGGATGCAACCTTGTAACGCCTTTAAAGACTCTGAAATGGCCATTATGTTGTCCTTAATCTGTGAAGATATGCCAAAAGATAACAGTATTTGAGAGCTCAAAAATATCACATTTTCTAATTAAAACTGTACGAAAAGATGAATACAGAAAGTAATGCAAGTTTATATTGCAACTGAAAATGTGGACTGTGCGAGTGGAAAGTGAGGTCACACACCAATCACAACAAAGAATATATTTCTTGGGTTTTTTCCCGATATATACATTAATACGTACATGCTTTGTCACAAAACACATAACTGATGAATAATGAGTGAAATGTGTAATTAAATTCCGAAAAATCTGAATGCGCATTTGGAAAAAATATGATTAATTAAATGTTCCGTTTCCTTGTTGACAAATACTGCACAATATTTCACATCACAATACAGCAAACTTAATTTACGCATATCTAGAAAAAATAGAAAATAATACCTCCTCTGGATCAAGATCGTTCATCGTTTTGTTCCAACTTGAGCCTCCTGCACATAAAATCGCACATAAATTAATAATACTATTGTCTGTACATTGCAGCATTTTTCACGTTCATGCCATTATTAGCACAACTCAATTACAATTCTATTTCTTACACGAAAAATACCATTTAGCCAGTTACGCAACTAGTTTGCAAGACAGTGATACGGAAGAAAAGGCAACATCGAAACAGAACACGTCAGAGGTAGAGGCAAAAAATAATGACCACTGAGCAATTAACAAAACATTATCCATATTAACATAAACATGCGTGCAGTAACGAACCTGCTCGATTATTCCCCTCAGCATCTTCATCCTCATCATCCAGGATTTCAATTACATCACTTGATGCCTGTTTCCCAGCAGCGCCTGCTGTTCCAATGGCAGCATCACTGAGCACTTCCATTTCGTCAAAATTAAGCCCTATTTTTTCAAACAGCTCTCTTATTTGTCCTTCGACACGAACCACAGACCTAAAGATGGCATTAGCGAAATGTCACAGCAATTAATTAATATCAATCGTAAACATATACATTGAATGTATGTGTACTGATGCAATGACACCTTCCCATTGGATCACACACTCATAATAACACTGCCCCGCAGTCATTCAGGTACGATGCAGAAGTCTCGATCTGCAAAAGCACTGTCCAAAATACTGAGCGTAGAAACGCAAACACACGCGGCTGCCGAGTCTTCACCGAGCAAAGGAAAGGAAGAGGCTCTGAAATAAATAACACACACACACAATTCAATGTTATCCTTACATTTGTAAGCCACTGTAGACGTCATCAATGTCAGTCAACTTATCCTCTCTTTGCAACAGCATAAGTTCCATCTCCTCCAGTGTCGCGTACTGTTTCAGAAAATCTGTGTGCGCGTATTCTGCAAGGCGTTTCTCTACGAGCAACTCGATCTCGTCCAGAGACACCGCCAGGTCCTCCTCCAGCCCGTTGTCAGGATCCTCTTCCTCAGTCTTCTCACCATCGTTAACTTTTTCCAACGGTGATTGCTCATTTAGTTGGACAAGACTGCGATGGGAAACATCACTAATTTCAGGAGCGCAAGGGCTTGTGGTCATGTTTGGCTCCGACAGCTCCGTATCCTTACTCTTCTCTGCGTTTTCCAGCTCTTTTTCCATGACCTCCACTCCAGTCTCACCCTCAAAGGCCATGGTAAAGTTTTTCAACAACCTGCTGCACAAGATACAAACGAAGAGATCGCACCACATATTACAAGCTGCTGGTTGAACCCGTGAAGGACACCAT
>JAZEWU010000001.1:33041181-33064830 GCA_036362915.1 Geotria australis
GGATCTTTGTCTTTGGTGGACTAAACGTGCCCGATTTATGATAGATAGATTATGGTTGCGCTTCAGAGCTGTTCTTTCGGGATAGCCGTGTGACCGATCGCTCTCTCTCCCTCGCGACGTTTCGCCTCCCACGTTGGCAGCATCCTCATGCGTTGAGTGTAGTGGCTGAATGAGCTGAGCAATAACGTCCTGTTTTCACGTGGTTCATGCCAAAGGGGCTTTCGTGTGGTGCCTTCATTATTTTTTTTCAGTTTATTCCTATCAGTTACGTACTAAAAGGAAATCTAAATAGTAATTTAATCGTCAAATTAATTCTACCTGTCAAAACATTTGCAGATGTAAACTTAAAAAAAAAGTTCCCAAGAGCTACCGCTTTCGGGATAGCCGTGTCACCTCCCACATTGGAGGCATCTTCAGGCTTCTGACTGGTTAGCTCAAATAAGTTATGTTAACCAGTCAGAAGCCTGATGATACCTTCAACGTGGGAGGAAAAACGTCGCAAAGTAGAGACAAGTAACGCTCGACACACCTATCCCGAAAGAGCAGGTCTTACAGGCAATTCTCCTACATCGAGCCGTGAGAAACCGACATCAATACAACAAGCTCTAGCTCACCCGACTGGATACCTTTCGATGGGCAGAGCGATGCCAGCTGTAGCTATGAGTCACCGTGTTTTTTGACTCAGAGCCGCATGCCTTTATGCCCGACTGTATGCACAGATGGCTTGCACAGACCTGCCAGTATACAGCAGGCACGTGATAACTTATCCACCTTGACCCCCCCCCAACTAGCAAAACTTAAAAGAATGTATCACGATTTGGGAACATCATGATTCAACTCAAGAAGACGACACGAGTTCTTGTTTCGTTTCAACCATCTCTTTTGCTTTGTTTTCTATGGGTTTTGTATAGTTGTGTCCACCCCATCGGTTGAAATACGGAAGTTGAGCAGTGAGGGGAAACAAGCAGAACGATATACGGATGTAGGTTTTAGTAATAATAATAAAATATTTATAAAGTATAAAATACGAAGTTTTTACTCTTACCGGCAACAAGAACACAGTGTTAAGATGTTTAAACACCAAGTGAACACCTTTTTACAAAGGCTCCAACGTGCAGGTAGCCACACGTACTTGTGGCATAACCATGCAAAATTAATGAGTCGCAATGCATTGTCGAGCGTATTGTCCGGGCGCGTTCCGCCCGTTGATTCGGAGGCGCGGAGCCATGCATGATAGTTGCTTTTCAAAGCGGTTCTTTTGGGATAGCCGTGTCGAGCGCTCCCTCCGTCACCTTTGCGACGTTTCGCCTCCCACGTTGGAGGCATCATCAGACGTCGCGAAGGAGAGAGAGGGAGCGCTCGACACAGCTATCCCGAAAGTACGGCTTTGAAAAGAAACTATCAAGCGGAGAGATACGTGTGTTGACAATCAGTATGGAGATCGAACAGTACCACTGAGAGGAACCAGTCAGTCTGCTAAACAGAGAACCCCACACGGCGAGCGAAATTAATGGGTGAAGTTAATGTAAACATCCATCCATCAATCCATTTTCAGAAACCGCTTACTCCTGTACAGGGTGGAGGTGAGTCAGAGCCTATCCCGGCAGACACAGGGCACAAGGCAGGGGAACACCGAGGATGGGACGCCAGTCCATCGCAGGGCGCCTGGGGAAATGTTGTCAGTACGCCAATTAACCTGGCAGCATGTCTTCGGACGGTGGGAGGAAACTGGAATGCACGGCGAAAACCCACGCGGACACAGGGAGAACATGCAAACTCCACACAGAAAGGCCCCCCGAGCCGAGAATTGAACCCGGGACCTTCTTGCTGTGAGGCGGAAGCGCTACCCACTTCGCCACGGTGCAGCCCGTTAATGAAAACAGCAAAGCACGGCAGTAGCGACAGAAGGGTGACATGGTGACAACTGACCGCCAGAAGGCCCGCAGCCACCAAACACTTAACGCGGCTTGACAAAAATCTGCTAACACTTGGAGCAAGACAGTCAGAACACGAAGGTTTTCGTGACAATGTTATCCATAGTATAGCTCTTTTTATGAGTTAGGTCACGTAAAAAGTCAGTGTCGCAAACCCGCCTAATCCTTTGTTCCTGATGAAGCTGATTGCAACGATCAGCGAAACGTCGTACCTTCATTGTGAATGTTGTGGATTCGCTCTCCAACATACCGGTATGCTGAGATAGTATCGAATCGGAACGTTTTGCTCACGTGACAACCCTTTACTGATTTGGCTGTGTCGGGTGGAGGCGGGTTTGCGACACTTACTTTTTACGTGACCTAACTCATAAAAAAACCTATACTATGGACAGCCAGAACACTTCGCGACACAACTGGAGGAATCGCATCGGAGCGCTCCGGAGAACAACCGCTAATCACCTACGTAGCGGCGCAAGGCAGCCTCACCTGGATCTGGATCGAGAGCAGGATCCGCGCGAGGTT
Source organism: Geotria australis (assembly GCA_036362915.1). Classification (NCBI taxonomy): domain Eukaryota; kingdom Metazoa; phylum Chordata; class Hyperoartia; order Petromyzontiformes; family Geotriidae; genus Geotria; species Geotria australis. The sequence continues at coordinate 33,043,638 of JAZEWU010000001.1, forward strand.
TTTGAGCGACGCTCTCCTTCCGACGGTCAGCTTCGCCTTCTTGAGCAGCGGCTCGCAGAGCGAAGTGTCGCGCGTGTCGAACAGGTTGATGTTCAGCCCCAGCGTCGAGAAATCCCGCCGCATGTCGTGGCCGATGATGATTTTCCCATCCAGGATTTTCTTGATCTGTGGGTGCGGTGCGTGGACGTTACACACGTTGCGCACGAGCCGTGAAGGCACCGAGCTCGGCCTCCCCATAAATGCGTGGCATTGCTTGAAATAGTAGGTCGGCACGGTGGTGCGGTGAGTAGCGCTGCCGCCTCACAGTAAGAAGGTTCCCGGGTTCGAATCCCAGCTCGGGTGATAATAATAATAATAGCATTTTGTAGAGCGCCTTTCACCCGAGGGTCACAAAGCGCTGCACAACGACAGAAAAAAAAACAACTGATAAAAAGCAAAGTAACAAAAAGAATATTGAGGCTGCTTCAAATACGAGTTTGCATGTTCTCCCGCTGTCCACGTGGGTTTTCGCAAGGCACTCCGGTTTCCTCCCACAGTCCAAATACATGCTGCTGCAGAGGTTAATTGGCCTGCGGATTAAATTGCTCCCGGTGCCCTGTGCTGGACTGGCGTCTCATGCTGTGTATAGCCCTGAATTTCGCCCAGTGTCTGCCGGGATAGGCTCTGGTGCACCAGTTAACCCTGTACAGGATTTACTGGTTTCTGGCAATGGATGGATGGTGTTATCGACCAACAATTGCCTTTAATGTTCCGAATTACAGGTATGATAACCATGGCCTGAAACACAAGACGATTTAAACAAAATAAATAAATACATGCCAACATAAGTTATTTTCTAAAGATGTTTCTGTTTTGTTAGATTGCCTTAGGCATGATTGAATGAATAACACCGAGCATTAACCCTAAGGCTAACTCTAATGTACGAGAAATTCGAAATGGTAGCCTACAAATTTGAGTCACTGCAAACATAAATGATAAAAGGATCTACCACCATTCTCACTGAAATGAGTCATCACGTGACGCAGAGACCACAATTCAATAAAAGTAGAAACAAGGGTGTTCCCCAAATATATAAAAATAACATCACACGTGGGAGAGATTGTGAAACTAAATAATAATAATAATAGCATGTATATAGCGCCTTTCACCAGAGGGTCAAAAAGCGCTGCACAAGGCTGTGGAGAGAAATCGACCTAAATCCTTGAATGGAGAGGAACGTGTGTTACAAAAATGTCGCAGTAATAAAGCAACAAGTAATACAAGCTTATGACCCAATCGGCCCCATGTAACAGGCTAGAATAAACTCCATGCCCGGAATATACCGTTTATTCTGGCTTAGGATAGAAAATACCCCGGGGTATAATTTAGGCTAGGCTATTTCATACCCCCCCAGGCCAGATTATACCCCCCCCCCAAACTGTTTTATACCCGGATATCTTCTGAGCTAGTCTAGTACCTCGCGTATATTCTGGACTAGCCCAGAATATACCCGGGGTATACACTTGACTAGCCCAGAATATACGGGGAGAGAACATACAAACTCCACACAGAAAGGCACCCGAGCCGGGAGTCGCACCCGAGCCGGGAGTCGAACCCAGTGAACTTCTTGCTGCGAGCGTGTATCGCGAGCATTTAAAACACACGTGAGGGGAATTAGTCACTGAGGAAGCCGACGACAATCCTTCCTCCCACGTAACACGGATGCAAGTACGGCAGCCTCAACAAGCCACGCGCCCACGCAAACAGCTGCGTCAACTCGTGTAAACCGGGTTCTTTACCTGGGAAATACCAAAGCAATAGGTTCTCAAAAAAAAGAGGCACGGCATCGTGAAATAAGTGGACGTTGACCTGAGTAACGCTGCTCCAAGTGCACCGTGCTATGTATAGCCAGTGTTCGCTGTGCTTACTGGTGTTTGAGCATTTGTATTATTTCCTACTTAACGTTGTTAGTTATTTCGCCGTTTGGGTTTTATGTCATCATATAATAATAATAGCATTTATAGAGCGCCTTTCACCCGAGGGTCACAACGCGCTGCACAGTGCTGTGGGGAGAGCGGAATGTCAATAACATCAAGACAGATTAACTGAGAGTCAAGGTAGAAGCGTTCACGTCGCGATCCCTGTCAAGTAATACTTGGTATTACCTGCGAATTCTACCAAACACTTCGAAGCCGAGCTGAAAGACAACGATGTCCAGCAGCTGACCGTCGTGCTTCGAAGAATCGCAAAGAAGAAGAAGAACTGAGAGTCATAGTATCGTTATGGAACAATGTACAGGGTGGTGCAGATGTCTTGTAACCCCAATTTAATTCTCTAAAACGTAAAAAAAAAAATTACGCAATGGGTGTGTAATGCACGCAATGTAAAATACACGTACAAAAGTAGGTTTTCACGGCTCGATGTATGAGAATTGCTCTCCATAGCTGTTCTTTCGGGATAGCCATTTCGAGTGTTCCTTCTCTCTCCTTTGCAACGTTTCGCCTCCCACTCGTTGGGAACAGCTGACGATGCCTCCAACGTGGGAGGCGAAACGTCGGGAAGGAGAGACAAGGAACATTCGACACGGATATCAAGAAAGAACAGTAAATAAATAACCATGGGTTATATAAAAGAGAAATGAATCTGCAAAGGAGAACATGTCAGGGGTCAATTAAATGGGGGCCGCAAGACATCTCGACAAGCCTGTACAATAGCGCGGTTTGGTTGTAAAATAAAAACATAAACAACATTAATTCCAGCGTGTCCTTTAAACCCACGAAAAGTACGTGGAAGAATATGAAGAACATGCAAATGTATAAAAATGCCAAATAAAAAGGTGCAAAACAATCAGAAATAGATTTGATGGTTACTCTTCCGAGCTCTTGTTTCAGGATAGCAGTGTCGAGCGATCTCCCTCGCGACGTTTAGCCTCCCACGTTCGAAGCATCATCAGTTTCCACATACAAGCATAACGCCTGATAATTCTTCCAACGTGGGAGGCGACACGTCGCGAGGGAGACAGTGAGATCGCTCGATACGGCTACCCAGAAAGAACAGCTCTGAAGAGCAACCACCATGAATGGAGCAGTGAAAACCTAAACCAATACAGAAATAACTTTGCAAAACAATGATCTAACACGACGCAACAGCGATAATTGGCGAATCGCGAACAGAACGCCAGGAGAGATCAAAGATTAATCCATGATGCACGCCAGAGACAGAATCTTTAAACTAATGGAGATTTCCTCTGCTGAGTTTTGCATCAAAAGGATTTCAACGAGTCTCCCAGTGAACACATATTTTCTCCGATGAGAATGTGGATGTTCCATTTGTCACGCTTTGCTGAATGTAAAACGGGAAGGACCCAAACGAAACAACAGCGAACACTACAAAATAAGCGGAAGCAGATAATAATAATAATAACGAGAGTCACAAAGCGCTGCACAAGGGCCGCGCAAAGGACGGCACGTCAACAACGAAAGAACAAAACAATAAAAGCCAATGCAACAGAAAATAAATGATTAAGGCTACTTCGAATACACTGAAAGGTCGTGAAACTGGCAATCTTAAGAGCAGCAAAAATCTGCCAGCGTCCCCTAAGATGGCCGTCACTTCCTTAAAGACAAAAAAGGAGGGAGACAGGGAGGGAGGGTGAGCAACAGGGACACAGACAGGAAGACAGAGAGACAGACGTGAGGGGGAAACAACGCCAATCCAAATCAAACAATCAACACCGAAGCACAAGAACACACACACACAGACACACGCAACAGCAAAAAATAAAATAGGAAGAGATGCAGAGCCGCACAGAATTCATATGGAAACGTGGAGACTCATAGAGGAACGAAGCAGCTCATGTGACTGACCTTCGATTCGCTAAAATAACCGTGTAGAAAAGTAAAACCGTGAAAGCTGTTGTTTTAGTGGACCTTGTTACTGTACTGGATTTATGACACAACTTATACTGTACCTCAATCGTGATGTTTGCTTAAATTAGTGGCATGGACGGGGTCACTTCAACCACAGGGAACCCCAGGTGAATAACCTATTAAAGGTGCGCTTGTCATTTTATCCAGGGCTGTGCCACGATCAGTGTGGTCGTCATGCGCGTGTTTCTAACACGACACATCATTTAATTTCTCTGCCCCTCGTGTTCTAAACGCCAGTTCGACTTACCACATTATCTAGTCTGCAGTCTCATCAGCCGTGGCACCTGATCTGCACCTCAGGATCTGCTCGATTGATTTCTGTACGGCCTAAATTAATACTGCGTTGAATGAAACCCTGGTCAATTGCCACTTAAGGTGGTAAGTGGTAATTGACCAGGCAGAAAAAGAACCCTTTGGCAGAAAAAAAGAACCCTTTGGCATAAAAAGAACCCTCTAAAATACATTAACTAAAACACGACACCTTAATAACAACACCTGTTGTGACATTTTGTCTGCGTGCGAAACCTGTTTTCACCTCCTTTTGTCGAGGGTGTTAAATTCCACATTGTTGTGGCGGCAACGCAACACGTCCAGTACAACCAATTACTCAAGTAACACCGTCAACATGTGAAAAGGTCACATCGAATGCTTCGTTTCCCATTGAATATGTTTTGGGCCGCTGAATATGTTTTGGGCTGGATAATAATAATAATTTTACATCTATAATGCGCACATATTCATTCAATGACGAAGGTATTCATTCGACGGGAGAACGACTCAGAGGTGTAGCGAGGAAAGCGCAGAGAGGCGAAGGAGGCAGCCAGGCGGTTTGCCGGCGCCATATTGCCACACACTGCTTCCTATATATTATGATGTTATCGGCCAAATAATTAATGAGCATTTTGTTTTACTTGTGGGAGGAAACCGGAGAACCCGGAGGAAACCCACGCAGAACAGGGGGAGAACACACAAACTCCACACAGAAAGGCGCCCGAGCCGAGATTCGAACCCGGGTGCAACTTGCTGTGAGGCGCAGATGTTACCACTGCGCCACCCTGCCGCCACAGCCAATAGCGAAAGGTATCGTGCACAGCAGCGGTTCTCAACATATATGACCAGCAGGCCCAATTTGGCTCACTTGGTGCTGGTCTCCACGGACCACTAGGTGGCGCTCGCTGCCCACTGATGGGTCTTCTTCTTTGCGATTCTTCGAAGCACTATGGTCAGCGTCTGGACATCATTGTCCTTCAGCTCGGCCTCGAAGTGTTTGGTAGAATTCGCAGGCAATACCAACGTATTACCTGACAGGGATCGCGACGTGAACGCTTCTACCTTGACCCCCACTGATGGGTGAGAATGGCGGATCTACAACACATTCCTGGATAAATATGATTCTTCGCGCGAAATATATTCCCCGTGTAAAGTTGTGTTTCATCATGCCTGTGATGCCGTTGATAGGTGGATTACAATTACGTCACGCGCCCGTGTTAAATGTCAACAACAGCTCGGGGAAGAATGAATCCAGCCATCGACTAATCACGAATGACACCGGCCCGGATGTAACACGGCACAACACCAGGCCCGCGGGAATCCTCCATCCAGCAGTGGATTTAATCACGAAGCCACAGTGCCGATGGTCGCGCAGTTGCTAGGGCGGATTACAGTGACACCTTCCAGCCCGTGACTTCACAGCCAACAACAGCTCGGCCTCCGCCTCCACTTCCGACACCTTTGATGACGAGTTGAAAAACGAGTTGAAACGAGCGACGTAAACAAAGCCGCAAAACCGAGCCACACGGTTTGGAATTCGTCTCCATTCCGGTTCCGTGCGAACCACCACTGCTGGGGAGCGGTAGCCCAGTGGTTAGCGCGCACCGGGCTACGAATCTGGCGACCCGAGCTCGAATCCCGCTCACGGCCAACACCGGTGTCGATTTTCTCAACCGGTCCTGAGCCTGCCCTAAGGTCGACTCATCCTCAAATGAGTACCTAGTGGGGGGTGTGTAAACATCGCCACTAGGGAGACAAAGGCGGCCGGGCGTTGTTGCTGGTCACCCACGCCCCTCGTGTGCCGTGTCGACCTTCAAATAGGTGCTCGCTAACAGCACTTGATCCCTACAGTCTGTTAAGGCTATAACGGGGCGGGGCGGGGGTCTTTGTGTTTGGTTACCTGCGTGCGCGCCTCCTGGTACGGCGTCGCGTGGACGAGGTGGTGGGGAAGGATGCCGCTGTAGTGGGTGCGGTAGTCGGTGACCGGAGCCTCGGGCTTGATGTACTCGTCGTAGAGCACACGCTTGTGATAGTCAACGATGCTGCAGCGAGCGAGCTCGCTCTCAGAGCCGCCGCGCCCCGTGCCCACCATCTCGCAGTCCATCGCCACGTACCTGCTGCGATCTTGCATGGCTTCTACCTTCGTGCGTCCGTTTCGCGCACCTGTGTTTGCGCCCCACCTGTACAAGCCTGGAGCGCGCGTGTGTGTGTTAGTGTTAACGTCTCTCTCTCTCTCTGTGTGTGTGTGGTATTAGCGGTGTACAGGCTGCACAGGTGGGATGCCGATATCGTTAGCTGCTGTCTGGCGAGAATTCGCTGCGTGGAAAGGAAGAGAAGCAGGTGATGACGAAGCTCTTGCTGTGATGTGCAACAACTGCGCTGTGTGTGTTTATATACCGTGCGAAAGGGGCAACCCCCGCTCAGGGTGTGTTTGTGCGTGTGCTGACGTCCGTGAGTGACTCGTGTTAATGATTCACCCACCACCCACACACCCATTACGCGTAACTTTCGGAAAACTGTGTGATGATACTTGGCTCATTTCCCAGTAGTTCATGTCACACACTGATTATAATTCCGCATACTGTAGTATTCAGGAACGCGAAACGTCGCGAAGGAGCAATTTTCGTACTGTAAAAAAGTCAAAGTGTTACATTTGTCCGTTGTTGTTGCTGTTATCTTAGTGTTTAAAGATCTTAACACTTTTTTATCATTGCATTAAGTTGTCGTTGTTTGCGCACAACTCGCTGCTTTGAGTTTGTGCATTGTGTTGTTCAAGCGCATTTGATGTGTTTGTGTATTACTATATTATGGCACTTGTAACATTTCGAACTACAGTACTATACATCAGGGGTTCTATACATCAGGGGTTCTATACAGTACTATACATCAGTACTATACATCGAGGCCGAGCTGAAAGACAACGATGTCCAGAGGCTGACCATCGTGCTTCGAAGAATCGCAAATAAGAAGATCAGGGGTTCTCAACCTTTGGCTCCTCAAGGCCCACTTGGGTCTTGTCTCCACGCACCACTAGGTGGCGCTCGCGTCGCACTGATAGGTCGTGACCCACCGGTTGAGAATGGCGGCTCTATATCATTGTAAATAAGACGACAAAATGAAATTAAAATCAAAACATCAAACCTGCACCGCGTCCCCAACACCGTGTCGACCTTGGAGATTGTTTGAGTCATACTTCTCCAATCTGGACAGTGCGCCTCGGTGTGTGGGTCTGAAATGAGCACAGGACCTAGAATCTACACGTTTAGCCTAACGACGAGATCAACTCCATACCAGCGAGTCAGAGGATTTAAACAAACTACGGCAAAAATATAAACGGACAAAACGATATAGTCAAATTATGTTTTTAAAATTGGTTCTTAAAAATGAATCGTGGTGATGAAAATCACAATCGAAGAATAATAATGTCCCACATATCGCGCGCAGTTTAATTCACTAATGGAAAGAAGAACGACTCAGAGGCGCGAGGAAGCGCAGAGAGGCGGAAGGCAGCCATGCGGTAAACCGACGCAAACATTTGCCAGATACTGGGCCTTCTATATGTCAAGATGTTATCCGCCAACAAATAGCAGATTTAGCTCCATCCATCCATTTTCTAAACCGCTTGTCCTGGTGAGGGTCGCGGTGGCAGCAGTCCAAGGAGAGTGGACCAGACATCCCTTTCCTCAGCAACAGATTCCAGCTCTTCCTGGGGGAATCCCAGGCGTTCCCAGGCCAGCCAAAGGATAATCCCTCCAGCTTGTCCTGGGTCGGCCTCTAGGTCTCCGTCCAGTGGGCCGTGCCTGGTATACCTCCCGAGGGAGCCTTCCGGGGGGCATCCTTACCAGATGCCCGAACCACCTCAACTGGCTCCTCTCAATCCGAAGAAGCAGCGACTCTACTCGTGAGGTTCTCCCGGATTTCTACGCGATGAAACCGAAGTACCCGTCAAATCGCCAAGTCGACACAGAGAAGCCACTCAAACTCCACACAGAAAGACACCCGAGCCAGGGATCGAACCCACGCGGTTCGTGCTTTTATGCGTAAGCGTTACCCAATACGCCAGCGTACTTGAGGCGGTTAATTGAATCTCACCCCTCGCTCATCTGCAGCGATAATAAGATACAATGCCACGCGTGGTCATGGACGGATACGGAGGCGCTAGGAGAGCGCGCAGAGGGGGCCAGAAAAACACTCATCTCTTTGGACGTAGTTTCGTGTTCACGCCGGATGACCTTGGGAACAGATCGGCCTGTATATAAATAGCAGTCTAAGGAGCAACCGAAAGTGATGTAGCCACGATGTAAACACAATGCAGCAGCAGCAACACTAACATGGCACCACCGTGGCTGAGTCACCGTCGTTATCAGCCACGCTCTACCCACTGCCGGATGATAAAGTTGGTGTAAAAATAATGATGGTCTAGACGAGCTTGAAAGCAGAAGTTTGGTAAAAATTATAGTCGTGTTTGCTTATAAGCGATTTGAAAAATCATGAAAAAACGAGTTATTTTGCGTGTCTGAGCCAACAAAATCACTTGGGGGGGGAAAGGGGGAATGTTCAACTGTTTTGTTTTTTTAACCTAGTTCTGTGAAACGGCAAATTACATTTTCAAAGCAGCTGAATCATACTAGGACAACTTTTAATATCGAAAATACAGAATGTTTTAGTCATTTCGGACAGTTCCTTATTTGGATGTCAACAATTTTGAACGTGTATTCTGTCATAACTTTCGAACCTCGCGTTACGAAACCCTGTATGTTGCCGATTTATTTTCTGGGTGTTTTGTTTGAGTTTGTTGTCTAAGTAAAATCTACTGCTGGATCAAGGCCTACCCACACTGTATCTGTTGGTGTGGTTACCAGCAGAGTACCCGCCATAAGGACGATGTTGTTCCAAGCGTGTAACACGTTCTTCTGAAGTTTCTTGCCGATGGCAATTTCCGCTGACATGACTGTTTTGACCTGGATTTCTTCCTGACGTCCAATTTGGAACATTACTGCCTCTCTGAAGTTTATGAAGTGGGACGTAAAGCTGAAATCAGAAATACAAGCCTCGGTGTTATGCAGATAAAATTTTCACCCTTGAAGGATTCGAACCGGGTACCCTCAGTGCGTACATACATATATAATAATAATAGTAGTATTTATAGAGCGCCTTTCACCCGAGGGTCACAAATCACTGCAAAAGGCCGCGGAGAGAACGGCATGTCAATAACGACAGAAAAAAACAATTCATAAAAACCAAAGCAACCAAAATTAAATGATTAAGGCTGCTTCAAATACACTGAAATACCCGCTCCATTTATCGATCGAGTATATATAGATTTGACCAAGGTGCAAACACGCTGACGAGTTTAGGTGGCTGCAGGGCACGACGAGTTTGGATGTGACTCATCACCGATGTTGGTCATGACCAGGAATTTAATTCAGGTGACCACCGCGTTACCACTATTCAGTGACGGGTTTGCCTTAAGGTATGACAGCAACGTCTCGTGACTTGTATATATTTGTGTAATTAACCTATTACAATACATTTGTCTCTTTTCCACTGTTGGATGTATGACAATGTTTTGTAAGCCAATGGATTTATTCGATTCCATTAGCTTGCTTAAATTGCAAAACTCCTTTTAATACAAGTTTACGAACGGTAGCAACTTTTTTTTAGATAAACAGATGTTTATTATAACAGTATAAAATATCCAGTGAGCGTGCAAGCTCTGGGTGCGGGATTCCTGCGATACAACAAATGAGATACTAACTAACCATCCATCCATTATCAGTAACCGCTTAATCCTATACAGGGTCGCGGTGAACCGGAGCCTATCCCGGCAGACACAGGGCGCAAGGCAGGGGAACACCAAGGATGGGACGCCAGTCCATCGCAGGGCGCCTGGGGAAATTTAGTCAGTACGCCGATAAACCTGGCAGCATGTCTTTGGACGGTGGGAGGAAATCGGAGTGCCCGGCGAAAACCCACGCGGACACGGGGAGATCATGCAAACTCCACACAGAAAGGCACCCCGAGCCGAGATTCGAACCCGGGACCTTCTTGCTGTGAGGCGGAAGCGCTACCCACTACGCCACCGTGCCGCCCATACTAACTAACGCATACAATATATACAATCACAAGGTAATACAACGACTGTACAGCATTACATTGTGCCAGGATGAAATCCTCACCCTAAATGGTTAATGTTTGTACTATGCCCCATTCAACATTTCTGATGATGCCTCCAATGTGGGAGGCCAAAGGTCGAGAAGGAACACTCGAAACGGCTATCCCGAAAGAACATCTATGGAGAGCAATTCCCATCACACATCGAAGCGTGAAAACCCTACACCTGAATACTCCATCGCTTGGGCTTAAAGCGTGGACAGCATTACGTGTATACTACGTACTCTCTGCGTGTGCCAGGTATTTCGCGAAACTGCTTGACAATAGGTAATTCGATTCAGGGATGGGTGTGAGCACTCGATCGGCTGCAAAATGTAAAAACGTCTACGATGGAAAAAATAACCCAATACGTGTTGTTATTTAAATGCGGACAGAATGTCACGAGCTGCCTCTATTTTAAACACAAGAATGTTTTGAATGCGTCAGTCACGACATCGTACGCAATTGTGGAATTCATAACAGCCGCAGCGAGTACCTTGCAAATGCAAATATTCCTGAGTCCGGTCATGTCAATAAAACGCATTTAAAGGCTTTCATCGTCCCATTCCTCCTTATAATAATAGTAGCATTTATAGAGCGCCTTTCACCCGAAGGTCACAAAGCGCTGCACTAACAAGGCTGTGGAGAGAACGGCATGTCAATAACATCGAGACAGATTCACTGAGAGTCAAGCAATAGCGATAAATTATAGGACATAAAGACAGCAGAAAAAATATATAATAATTCTACAACAAGCAAGGAGGAGGAAGCTGGCACGTGGCTCTGTGGCTACGTCGGCAATTCAAGTCCATTCAGCAGACTTTTCAACTGACTGCAGTCGCGTGTCAACCATCCATCCATCCATTATCAGAAACCGCTTAATCCTATACAGGGTCGCGGTGAGCCAGAGCCAGAGCCTATCCCCGCAGACACAGGGCGCAAGGCAGGGCTATAGCCAGTCCATCACAGGGCACCCGGGGGAATTTAGTCCACAGGCCAATCAACATATGCAGCAGCATGTCTTTGGACTATGGGAGGAAACCGGAGTGCCCGGCGAAAACCCACGCAGACACGGGGAGAACATGCAAACTCCACACAGAAAGGGCACCCGAGCCGGGAAGGTCCCGGGTTCGGGTGTAAACCCATTAGCTAAATAAGAATTGCTTTCTGTGGCTGTCGCGAAAGAACACCTATGGAGAGCAATCCTCATACATCAAGCCGTGAAAACCTATGCCAGTGGGGAGCGAGGAACAGAGGCCTCACTGTCCAAGCCATCTCCATCATTCTACTAACGTCTTGATACTATCTTGATCCTATCGAAATAATTGTATCGCTCCGATATCCCTAACCCTTGTGCTATATAGTATGTATATCGGCCATCCCCTCATAGGAGGGCTACCGCAATCACATTAAATGCTGCTTGCCGATCCGCTTTGCTTATTAGATAGATAAATAAAGTATAAAATACGAGGTTTATACCCTTACCGGCAATAAGAACACAGTGTTAAGATGTTTAAACACCAAGTGAACACCTTTTTACAAAGGCTCCAATGTGCAGGAAGCCACACTTACATGTGGCAAAACCATGCAAAAATAAATGCTATCGCAATGCGTTGTCCTTCAAGCTTATCGGCCAACACCAGACAGATTTTTCTGTAGCCTGGTCGGTGTTAAGCCAGTTTCCGCCACAAGGCAGATAGATAGATGTTCATTATTACAGCAGATGCCAATACATACGTGCGTCTAACCATCGAACGTCGTCACAGTTCTATCGGCAACATCGATTATAACGAGATCGGTTTCCCCGGACGGGATTCGCTATTTACTTCTCAAGAATGTCCTCGTACGCGCAACAATCCCTCCACAGCCATTAACGGACCCTTGGGGCAAGTGACGTTAGCGAGGACCTATTAAAGTCCATCCATCCATTTCCTAAACCGCTTGTCCTGGTGAGGGTCGCGGTGGCAGCAGTCCAAGGAGAGTGGACCAGACGTCCCTTTCCTCAGCAACAGATTCCAGCTCTTCCTGGGGTATTCCCAGGCGTTCCCAGGCCAGCCGAAGGATATAATCCCTCCAGCGTGTCCTGGGTCGGCCTCTAGGTCTCCGCCCAGTGGGCCGTGTCTGGTAGACTTACCGGGGGAGCCTTCCAGGGGGCATCCTTACCAGATGCCCGAACCACCTCAACTGGCTCCTCTCAATCCGAAGGAGTAGCCGCCACTCTACTCTGAAGTTGTCCCGGATCTCTGTGTGCCACTGTGCCGCCCTCAACGACAAATCACCGCAAAACAAATAGGAGCGCTTGCACGCCTAACCCCTCCGAGGCAGGTAGGGCGGCGCGAATGGCAACGCTGGCAGTGAGACGCCGGCAGTTGAAGCAGAGACAACACAATCAAGTCAGTACTCAGTGTCAGGCGCTGAGTGAGTACGCTCTGGCCTTGTGCTATTCCTCTGCGGAGTATGCATGTCCCGTGTGGGAGAGAGCAACCCATGACAAGAAACTTGACCCGGCATTGAACAACACCTGCCGCCTGATCACTGGCTGCTTGAAACCCACACACACGTAAACAACCTGTACCTCCTCGCTGGCATTGCCCCTGCTGATATCCGACGGGAAGTGGCCAGTCGAGTCGAGATGACAAAGGCTACTAGCGATGAACGCCACCTCCTTCATGGACGTCAACCCCCGGCCCAACGACTGAAGTCAAGAAGAAGCTTCCTCAGCCATGTGCAGCCCCTAACAACATCTCGAGGGGAAACCAGACTCCAGCTCGGGACGGAAAAGCTTGAGAGTGACCCTCCTCCAACTGGCATGGGAATACCCTCTGCTGAAGACCTCCCTCCTGGCTCAGAAGCACCGTGGATTCAGTGGAAGACACTCAACCGCCTGAGAACTAGAACGGGACGATCAAAAGATGCTTTGGTCAGATGGGGCTACAAAACCGGCCCAACCACCTGTGAATGTGGAAATGTAGACCATACTATGGAACACTGCCTTGTCTGCGCTCTACTACCCAACCTCTGCAGCTCAAAAGACCTTGCAGCGTTCAATGAAAATGCAAATAACTGTGTAAAGAAATGGGAAACTGTAATTTAACCATCGCGCTTCGAAGAATCGCAAAGAAGAAGAAGGAGTGAGTACGCTCACGTCCCGAGAATGTTTGCCAGGCTGCACAATTAAGATAGCTGCGGTTTATTTAATTGAGCCGAACTGTTTGACAACTGCGTGATCTATCCGTACAACTCACGGCGCCGGCGCTTCGTGGCAATTTACTAAAGTGCGGTGACAATCAATATTTTTACGGGTCTTGTTTACATAACCGCGCGACGTAAGCCAATCGTACGACGCGTGGATTATTATTATTAGCCAAATAAGATACGCAGGTTGACATATCACAATTAAGGTGATGTATTTTGGCCACCTGTATACGCAATTCATGCGCCCTGAGCCAAATTTATATAAAACCCTACACGACCATGTAGTGGCGTCCTATCCTCGGTGTTCCCCTGCCGTGCGCCCTGTGTCTGCCGGGATAGGCTCCGGCTCATCGCGACCCTGTATAGGATTAAGCGGTTTCTGAAAATGGATGGATGGACACGCTCATGCAAACACAAACTTTTCAGTGACTGAACCATTGCTCGTTAATTACACGCGTGCTTATTAGAGCGCAGTGACTCGCGCAAACCAAACCGCTAAAGTCCTATGACCCCCCCTCCCAACACACACACAACATTTATTTAAAGACTTTTAGATTAGATATTTATTGTTACAGCAGAAAATACCCAGTGAGCTTGCAAAGCTCTGGATACGGGGATTTCTGCGATGCAACATCAATGGTATCACCAATTCCATGAGGTGGCGCTACTCGCCTTGTTACAGGTCTCTATCGTTGCCCACACACACGCTGTCAGCACACGTTTGCAATGAATTAACATGCACTAGCCGGGTACTCCGGTTTTTTTTCCCAGAGTCCAACGACACGCTGCTGCTTCCTAGGTTAATTAGCCTGCTGATGAATTTGTCCCTGTACGCCGCGATGGACTAGCGTCGCGTTCTGCCTTGCGCCCTGTGTCTTCCGAGATAGCCTCCGATCTCATGCGACAATGCACAGGATTAAGCGGAGTCTGCTACTGATAATAATAGTTTCAATTTATATAGCGCACTTCACCCGAGGGTCACAAAGCGCTGCTCAAGGGCCGCGAAGAGGACGGCATGTCAACAACGAAAGCAAAAAAAAATACTGAAAGGTCGTGAAACTGGCAATCTTAAGAGCGGCAACATTCTGCCAGCGTAGACACATTTATGGGGTTTTTTTTATTCGTTGCTCGTATTCCCCACACAGACGCTAATTATTGTGCTGAGCAAACGTAGCTCCATAACGAGGTGAAAGACTCAAGCAAAGAACTATTATCATATATATGTCTTTATAAACACGTTTTGTGTTGTTTGAAATGTAGCGTGACGGGTCTTTGTCAGTCCACTGCTGGCTGAAGGTTTCTTCACAGATGTTCTCCGATCATACTTCATCACGCTGCTCAGTGTGGGCTAGTGAAGTGGGGGGGTGCCCAGGCAGAGGAGACACAAATTCGCCACTGACGTTAGCCGTGGCCGGGAATCAAAATCGAGTTGCCGGATTCGAAGCACAGTGTGCTAACCACAGCGCCACCGCCCCTTGTTTCTAGCCATTATAACCAATTAAAATATATTCACTGAGCCCGAATTATAAATTCAGCAGACAAGATTGTCGTTTTAATTCGTTGCTGGTATGCCCCACAAAGACGCTAAGTATTGTGTTGAGCGAACGTAGCTCCTTAACGAGGTGATACACACAAACAAATAACTATTAACTGTAGTAAAGCTCTGTTTATAGGTTTAGGTCATGTTAAAAGGTATGTAAGTGTTGTGCACCCGTCGATATGTTGCAGAATCAAGCGAGCACATACCTTTTCACGTGACCTAAACCCACAACCAGAGCTTTACTATCCATACCATTGGTCATGAAAGCCTTCGAGTTTAAACTATTAACTTATATGTTGCAAGTACAGTTGGGGGTGTATATTATCGATTATTATCTATGTAACAACACGTACTTGAAGCCTGCTCGTGTTTTGCGAAAAAAACCAAGTGAATAATTACGTATTTGTAAACACACACTCTTTCGGTGCCGTGTCGACGCCGATCGACACGTTATATTTAATTTGAATAAAACACGTTTATTTAATCTGTTTATTCATGTTTAAGATGTCTTCCTTTCTCACATTTCTCAGTCTTGGGGGCATACAATCAAGGAGTCGGAGTTGGCCCCGGGCATCACCAAACCTCTGCACGCCACTGCCGTGCATCCAGCTCGGAACCTAGAGTGTAAACACAGGATCCTTGCCTGCAAAGACATGGCAATTCCCCAGCATTTGATCGAGCAAGCTTGGCTGCTGATGAGACGCTGATGTCGAATAAACTCCCTTGAGGTAAGTGACGCATGTGCTCATTCGTTTGCTCCGGCATATCGACGGGTGCACTTCACTTACACACCTTCACATGACCTAAACTCACGAACAGAACCTCACTATGAACAACATTGGTCATGGAATGCCTTCGGAGTTAATTTTATTCAAATTTGCTGCACGTCCATTGTGGTTTTTTTTGTTGTTTTATCCCTACACAAAGAAAAGATGTGCTTGTCTCGGAACAACACTCCTGGATTTACGCGCTCTCGTAAGGCGCTGCCGGTTGACGGGTTGTGTAAGAAATATTGGTTCAATCCGGAGACGGATTATTGTCAAGGAGACGTCAGCGTATTTATTTCTGTGTATATTCTGGCCATTCTCAACCGGCGGGTCGCGACCCATCAGTGGGCTGCGACGAATCAGTGGGCGTGAGCGCCGCCTAGTGGTCCGTGGAGACCAGACCCAAGTGGGCCTTGATGTGCAACATGTTGAAAACCCCTCGTGTGTATGATAGATACGATGTATAGACAAAAGTTCGACGCTCTACTCTGTACGCGAATATGCCTGCCGCGCACCTGCATTGCACAACGAAAAACACGCGTCTACTGCTTTAGCGACCACGTACACCGGTGGTTATAATAAACACCAAAGTATACCGGCGGCACGGTGGCGTAGTGGGTAGCGCTGCCGCCTCACAGCAAGAAGGCCCCGGGTTCGAATCCCGGCTCGGGGGCCTTTCTGTGTGGAGTTTGCATGTTCTCCCCGTGTCTGCGTAGGTTTTCACCAGGCACTCCGGTTTCCTCCCACCGTCCAAAGACATGCTGCCAGGTTAATTAGCCTACTGAATAAATTGCCCCAGGTGCCCTGCGATGGACTAGCGTCCCATCCTCGGTGTTCCCCTGCCTTGCGCCCTGTGTCTGCCGGGATAGGCACCGGCTCACCACGACCCTGTACAGGATTAAGCGGTTTCTGAAAATGGATGGATCTTCTTCTTTGCGATTCTTCAAAGCACGATGGGCAGCTTCTGGACATCATTGTCTTTCAGCTTGGCTTTGAAGTGTTTGGTAGAATTCGCAGGCAACACCAAGTATTACCTGACAGGGGTCGCGACGTGAACGCTTCTACCTTGACCCCCAATGGATGGATGAAAATGGATGGATGGATGGACCAAAGTATACCTTTTCTTAGTACTTGGAATACACCGAGACTACAGTTCGGCTTAACGCTCGACCGCCGATAGAAAAACTAAAAAACTGGTTTAATCAGGTGTGAGTTGCTATGTGCTTACCTAAAATTATGTGTGCACTGTGTACAAGATAAGCACACACGCGCAGCCCAGGAATATGTAGCTCCGCGGAAATTAATTTCCAGTTTGTGCTAAATCACTGCACAGCACATACACACGATTGATACGCATAATATTTAATGCTGATTACAGTGAATGCGGATTTACTCGTCTCTCGTTTCGCGTGCGTCTGCAGTATCGTCTCCGCCAGCGTCTGCGAGGCGTAACATCATGCTGCGTTTTATATCCCAATAATTGCTCCTCTCGTGTCACACATTTCAAATTAATTCGCAGGCGTAATATAACCGCGTTCTTTCAAATTACATCGTCCCTAGACGCGCACATACACACAAATACACACAAACACAACAACGCTATTTCCAAAACCACGTCCTCCTAACGCCCGCAGCAAAGACAAACGTATTATTATCATAAGGACACCAAACACACAACCTTTTGTTTATCTTGCAACTGTAATTAATTGGTTTTTCGGGAGAGACGCGTGCTGGGATGTTTGACCAATTCCACGTGTGATAAATCCTGAGAACCCCGATAAATCCCATCCAGCTTACGAGGAAATATATGTATTAAATGTCAATGCAAATACAATCATAACACGCACATATTCATTCGATTTCGAAGGTGTTCATTCAAAGAGAGAACGACTCAGAGACGCGAGGAAACTGCAGAGAGGTGGGAAGGCTTGGGGCGTAGGCAGTCACGCGGCTAGCCAGCGTCAACAATTTGCCAGACAGTGCGTCCTGTATATTCAGATGTTATCAGCCAATGAATTAATGAGTGTTTCTTTTCCGTGGGAGGAAACCAGAGAACCCGGAGGAAACCCACGCAAAACAGGGGGAGAACACGCAAACTCCACACACGGAAAGGCGGGCGAGGCGCTGAGAGGTCTGCACAGATGGATTCAATGCGTTTGCTGTGCTGCCACCATGTGGCCACCTCTTGGGCCCCAGTGGGTATAGGCGTTTCACGAATTTGCTGTGAGTCACCAAATGTCGCTATGTTCGCTACGTGCGTCATCCACGCGATAGCACGACATTAAACACATACGAGGGGATTTGAGAATTGTAAGACGGGGTTTTGTATTGAATTGTTTTTGTGTCCTAAGTCTTGTGACTCATCGCTGTCCCTTGACTCTCAGTTTTTTGTCTCCCCGTTGTTGATATGCCGTTCTCTCCACAGCTCGGATTATTAAAAAAAAACATTGTTGCTGATTTTCCGTTCTTTGTCGTTGTTGACGAGTCGTTCTCTCCGCAGCCTTGTGCAGCGCTTTGTGACCCTCGGGTGAAAGGCGCTCTATAAATGCTATTATTATTATTATATTCTGAGATTTCGAAAGCGAGTCTGAAACAGGTTTGGTTGGCGGAGTTAGTGGGGGAATATGACTGACATAAATTGGGTTTCCTCATTCGTGTAACTCTCTGACTGGAGTCATCTCCAGCTCCTAAAGACTTGTATTATCAGTGACCACAATGCACGTTTTATTTCCACTAAAATTAATTACACATTTTACTGCTAAAGCAACACTAGCGTAGATTGTAAGCTAAACGCCAAGCCGCCAAGGTTAACATTACTGCATTAAATAAACGCTCTATAAAATATATGCTCTTTCTGGATAGCCGTGTCGAGCGTTTCTCCTCTCTCCTTCACTCGAGAGAGTAGCTCTTAAGAGCGATTCTCTTACATCGAGTCGTGAAAACATTCACTGAATTAAAGAGAATAATGCTTACGTATCTGTAAGCGTTTACGCTAATACTTCGACGCGAACCTTTTGCACAAACTACGCACAACTTGAGACCCACTGTAGATGAATGGTAACATAGCTCCGGAACGAAGAGAGATTTGAGACTGTAAAAGAGGAGAAAATAATGAGATAGTTAGTGCGAGACAGATTAATACAACTACAATCACGATGGAGAGGAGGAGGCCGTGAGAAGATGGCAAGTATAAACCACGGCAAAGATAAAACTGGGACTAAGAACCCAGCAACGTGGGTGAAGACGAACAGTGCAGGTGATAATCTTGTGTCTCCAGGCGCATTATTAAAACCAAACGTAGGAGCGGAAGATTATAATGACGTCCAATATGACAGAGAGGGCGGGGTGTGAAGGGAGGGTTCGCCAGCAGGAGAGAGGTAGTGAAGAGGAACAGGAACAATTGTATCTGCAGGCGCATTATCGGTCGAGACCGTGCGGTGTCACGTTACTCCTGCTCTCCGATTCGATACGGCGTAAGTTGCCACCGCCGCTGGGAAACAGCGAGCAAGAGCAACTCTTGGCCGCTGCCGCTGTACGTGGTGCTGAACCGAACGGTCGAACGCATCGCGACCAACTCAGCCGATAATAACTACACCCACCCTGCCCCCACCCACCAACCCACCCACCAACCAACCCATCCCGCCTCCTTCCCTCCCCTAAATCAATGTGCGCTCGCAAACACTTGCAGCCCACAACAAACCGACCGAGCAGGGCTCCGCGCCTCCGCATCAACGGGTGCAACGCGCCTGCAGAATATGCGCGCTTTACAAAATTAGATTATCATCACCACCGTTCCTGTAATCAACAGCAGTGCCGCTGGCTTCGGCGTAGCGGCTCGATCCAGCGGTGGGTTCGGCAACTGTATACCTCGCGTCACGTGCTAGCGGCATCCGCAACTTATATATTTATTCTCTGTTTGAGAAGAAGACGAAAGGGGAATAAAAGTACCCGCACCAGGGTTTTTTGCTGCAACGACCCTCCCTCCCTATCGCAGGCGGCCGGGGAGCGACCGAGCAAGTGAGTGAGAGAGCGCGCGATGCTCGCTCGCCTCCCAGTGTGCGCCCGTCCTGCCGGCGAGCGGGTTGCAACGGCCGGAGCAACGGGCGCTGCATCTCCCCTCGCCGCCTGTGTCCGTCTTGGTGGGAGCTCTTGAGAAGCGGCTGGGTGATGTCGCGCTGCGTCGCCAACTCGGCCCCCAGCGCTACTCCGAGATGGGCAACAAGCAAACCGTTTTTACAGAAGAGCAGCTGGACGCCTACCAGGTGAGAGGAAGCTCGAGAGTCGGGGATCGTGTACGGCGTGTGGGGGGGAGAAAGGTTTCAGCCGGTGATGTTTTTTTTCAGGGAGATGTCGCTTAAAGTAGCGGTGGAAGACGCGCTTTGTTGAAGCTCGCGTGGTAACTTAGATGAGAGTGGTGCCGTGTTGAGCTGGTAACGACGGGGCAAATTGTTTACTCGGTCGCTCTGTGTCGAACGTCACAACTTACCAGTGAATGGATGGAGAATGGCTCTCAAAAGCTGGGCTTTCTGGATAGCCGTGTCGGGTGTTCGCTCCTTCGAAGGAACAGCTGTGGAGAGCAATTATCCCGCATTCAGCCATAAACACCTAATGAAGAGCAAGTCTCACATATTCAGCCATAAACACCTACGTCAGTTGCTAGTGATTTGCGGCTTGAGATGATAATTGAGTTGTAAAACGAAGAAACGCAGCTGCGGAGAGATGCGTTCCGGCGTTTGCAAATGTTTGGTTGTAAACTTGGTCATGCGTGTTACAGTGGTTGCGTAAGTGAAATGCGAACGGAGGTTGTTATTTATTTGGTACAGATGCACGTTTCGGAATTAACATTGAGTGGCACCCCCACTCCTGTCCTGGTCTCCACCATAGCAGTGTTCCAAGCATTCCCAATTACTGGCTCACGGGTGCAAACGCAGATAAGCGCAGTTTTAATAAGACGGCACATTTTATATGACAGCCATTAAAGTTTGTAGGTTTCTCTTTTTTTGGAATACATTTATCGAGCCGGGGGGACGAATATTCGTTGAACTTGTGATTACGAAAGAGACGGCCATGTAATGTTGGTCGATCGTGGTGAAGTATGGTCAAACAGCCCCCGTATGGCGCCGTGATGTCTTAATTCGGTAGCGGATTGACAAAAGCTTTTCGTATTAAGGCATATTTTGAGATAGCTTCAAACGAAACCTGTTTTTGTCACTGCCTTATCGCGTGGGTTTTTCGCGTCGGTGGCAAAAGGCGCGTGAATTATTTAACCTGTGTATGGTTAACTCGAAGGCTTTCATGACCAATGTTATCCATAGCGAAGCTCTGTTTATGAGTTTAGGTCATGACCTAAACAGAGCTTC
>JAZEWU010000001.1:33087837-33105471 GCA_036362915.1 Geotria australis
GTTTGCATGTTCTCCCCGTGTCCGCGTGGGTTTTCGCCGGGCACTCCGGTTTCCTCCCACCGTCCAAACACATGCTGCCAGGTTAATTAGCCTACTGACTAAATTACCCCAGGTGCCCTGCGATGGACTGGCGTCCCATCATGGGTATAGCCCTGTCTTGCGCCCTGTGTCTGCCGGGATGGGCTCCGGTTCACCGCGACCTTGTACAGGATTAACCGGTTTCTGAAAATGGATGGATGGATGGAAGTGCATCATATGATTTTTTTTAATATGCAAAGCTGTATAATCAGCTTTGAAAGTCTTTACACTGTAAAATGGTTGAAAATCGTGATGGCGCATTGGCAAGTATGCAGTTGATACAGTAAATCATGATCAAGGTCCCAGCTCCGTGTACCGCGAGATGAACTCGACAATCTCTGGGACGTGAGTAGACCACGACAGGGAATCCGTTTCCGTACAACATTATCGTCTCTCGAACAAAACGACGCAAAACAAGCTATTTTATTTCCCGGGCGATGTTGTCTTTAAGTGAAATCAATTTATGCGCATCGCAGACCACAGGTGTGTACACTGATGGAGCAAAGCCAAGCGAGCGATCCTGCCGTTCGCGAGCAGACTTTTTTTTTTGCGCCGTATAAATAAAGTGGAAGCGCCGAGCCCTTTAGATTACTGGAGCGAGCGAGGATCGCGAGGCACGGCAATTCCTCACGGGGGGGGGGCTGTCACTTACCGCAGGATCGACGGGAGCCAGAGATTGTTGACGCCGTCAAGTGTTGAAATGCAGCGGGATCCGGGCATGATTAAACCATCAACTCCCGCTACATGGGGAAGCTGGAAAAAAGATACATCATGCGTCAGATAGGAAAAAAATGCTCGAGCAAAAAGAAAAAAAATTGCACGGCAAAAGACGGACCGGGATATCCGTCTTGCCGAGGCGGGCTTCCACCGTGCGTGTGTCCTGATGGATGGCGGCTCGGCGTCTCGTGATGGCCTCAAACATTGTGGCACTAATCACACCGCGCTTTTGTAATAATGGGACGTTCGGCAGCTGCGTAAAAATAAGGTGTCTCGCACCGAGTCTCTTAGCATGTTGGATTGGATATTTTTTTTTCTTTGGGGGTGTGAATTTGTAGCCGCGGTTATTTCGGAAAGTAGGATAAAAATGAAGTAAAATTCTGCTGCGGCAAGTATGATCAAACGAAGCTGAAAACCCCGTGCTATGGTGTGGGAGAGTTTCGTGAAGGATTGCAAGGCCGTTAGCTATCGGTGAATTGATGAAAAGCACCGCGGTGAATGTGGAGCGGTGGACCAACCTTGGGTCAACATTATCCGCGGTTCCAGCCTCGTGCCAACGTTGGCATGTTTCCTGGGACGCTGCCTTTTATAAATGCGGTCCAAAAAAAAATCTGTGAGCGTTTTTAGTTGTCATTGCAGAAAATTTACTGCCGCTCGTGTTTATGTATCCGCTTTCAGGAATGTTTTAGCGGCTGTCAGACTTTTGAAGAAAAAAAAAAGTTACACACCGTTGGGTAAAATTCATCATCAGCATTAGCCAATGTCTGTCTACTGCTGGATGAATGCCCCTACAAGTTGCAACCACTTCTCACATTCCTGCGATGACATAATCCACCCGAGCACGTGTAAAATGATTAAACATATTCTGATCATTATTTTCAAATTAATTGATCAGAAGGTTCTTGAAATTAATGTTTCAATGATTTACACTCCAACCGTGATTGAGGGGAAAACTTTAGCAAAAACACACGGTATATGAGTCAACTGATGCGGTCAATAGACAAAGTGTCTACCTGTTCTAATGAGTAACGGAGCAGCAATCATGTCCGTTAGGCAGCTCTGAGCCATTGGTGGAAATTCCTAATGCTCATGGTGGAAGCCATAGGCCATACACTGTTAACTGCCCAGAAAATATAAGTAATTCCATCCATCCATCCATTGTCAGAAACCGCATAATCCTGTGCAGGGTCGCAGTGAGCCGGAGCCTATCCCGGCAGACACAGGGCGCAAGGCAGTGGAACACCGAGGGTGCGACGCCAGTCCTTCGCAGGGCGCCTGGGGAAATTTAGTCAGTACGCCAATTAACCTGGCAGCATGTATTTTGACGGTGGGAGGAAACCGGAGTGCCCGGCGAAAACCCACGCAAACTCCACACAGAAAGACCCCCGAGCCGAGATTCGAACCCGGCGCCTTCTTGCTGTGAGGCGGCAGAGCTACCCACTACGCCACCGTGCCGCCCTACGGCAGCAACCGTCCGGCCCCATTTGCGATGAATGCGTTATGTGCGAGCGCTTTACTGCGAGCGCATCACCGTTCGGCGGCCAAGTCGCCTGCGCGCGGGGCACCTCTCCCGGGTGCCGTTCAAGGCAACACAAGTCTGATGGTCCCGTCATGTAAAACAGTGGTTAAGCGGGATGGCACAGCAGAGAGACGGACGAGTGATAATCTCCCATGCGGGGTGGCCGACCCCGGAACAGACGCGGACCGTGACCGAGACGCGCCGCGTTCGGCCGCTCCGTCTCCCTAACCGATGGTGCCGCTAGCTGTGAAGGCACTGCTTACCCCAGGTTCTGCCATACGAACGAGGAATTGATGGCTTGCTCTTCAAGAGCCGTTCTTTCGGGATAGCCGTGTCGAGCGCTCTCTCGCTTTCTCCTCCCACGTTGGAAGCGTGATTATGCCGCGTAGCACTTACTCCCCATCGCCGCGACTGGGAATGCTGTGGCGCTGCCTTCATCGTTGTGCCATCGACTTAATTATTCGTTGCAAGTTATGGGCATTATTGTCAGCAATTCGCGTGTTTGTTGTGGTCCGCAGGAGTCCCGTAAAGAGCTTGCAAGCTCACTGGGTATTCTTCTGCTGTAATAATAAGCATCTATATATCATTAATCTAGGCGAACGCGAAATTTCCATTTCCAGCTAAGGTCGTGGAAACCTCCATCAAAACGTCCCTTCAGGTGTTTTGGGGTCGTGCCACGTGATGTTCGGCAGCTTGTCCGACGTTTTGCGCTGCATGCTGGGACCTTCTTCAGGGACTGAATAGCCCCTGAAACATGTGGAGCGAAACGTTGTACATCGAGCCGAACGAACACCAGCTGGAAAACACAGTGGAGAGCTACGATCACAGAGTGTCCCAAAGAATCAAACGTGATGTATTTTAATAGAGACTCCAAGATGCACAGTATGTTTGTCCGTCATTTCTTATGCATACGAGGCAGTCATCCAGTCAGGTTTTTTTTATCGCAGCTGGAAGGAACCGTTCTTCTTCTTCTTTGCGATTCTTCGAAGCGCGATGGCTAGCTTCTGGACATCGTTGTCTTTCAGCTCGGCCTCAAAGTGTTTGATAGAATTCGCAGGCAACACCAAGTATTACCTGACAGGGATCGCGACGTGAACGCTTCTACCTTGACCCCCGAAGGAACCGTTGAGCTGTGTAGATCTTTTTAACAGTTGTCTAGCGAGGAGGGGTAAGCAAGTTACAACATCTCAGGGCACCGGCGGCAATTTAGTCAGGACAATGAACCTAGGCAGCATCTCTTTGGAATTAATGAATGAGGAAATCCTTACAATCAAAAATACTTGGCAATGAACGCATATAATTCATACGAACAAGCCGCTAGTTTATTTTTTTACATATGAAATGAAAATTAGGCAAAGAGTAAAAAAACGCTTTTTGAGCAAGTACACAAACAATGTAAGAATATGTGCACTTAACACTGCTGTTTCCCATCAACCTTATAGCTAGGGGCAGCCACAAATCTCTTGACAGATACGGTTAAACTATTTAAAATTTAAGCAGCACACATTTGTAATTAGTACGCTGAAGGATCGTGGGTTTTAGTGACAGCTTGGGGAAGCCTCTATCCAGCTCCGAATCGGGCACGGCTGACGATAACCACGATAATGATGATGATGCTAATCGCGATGAAACGTCAAGCATCTTGTAACAACTCGCCAAGTTAATTTGTGTTTTGTTGTTCGTCGTGACCCCATGCCGTTTCTTGATCGAACCGAGAAGGCGGTGGAAAGATAAGAGAATGCGACCGGACACCGGAGCCAGGCACGGAGGCCGTACGCGATAGAGAGATGCCAGATTGCACATTACATCGGAACAGCGCGACACCGCCATCTCACGCCAAATTGTCCGGATGGTCGCCCCGTCCTCGCGGGCCTCCTTTCGCAGAAACATCGGCATTCTGCTGGCAAACCATGGAGGATTGAATGGGACGACGTCTCCCGGCGATGAACAACGACGCGGCATCACGATTGGGCTGTAAGATTCGATTTTTTAAAATAGAGCGCGCCGTTGTGTGGGATTTGATATTTTTTCGCTTGCCAGTAATTATTTTACGTCAGTTAATAACATCGATATCATGAGGGGTATTTGCCAACCTCTCTTCTTAAATGAAAATGATACGAATTGAGAATTTACCTTGATAGTGATGGCGGTTTTCACGCCAGGTGATGCTGCCAACGTGGGAGGTGAAACGTCGTGAGGGAGAGCGCTCGACACGGATATCCAGAAAGAACAGCTCTGAAGAGCAACCATCATGAATCGAGCCGTGAAACCCTCCATCAGAATGACGTATTGTCAAGCAGTTTCTTAGCTGTGGCCAGGAATCAAACTCAGGTCACCGGGTTCAACTAATCTTAGCTGTGGCCGGGAATCAAACTCAGGTCACCGAGTTTATTGCGCAGTGTGCTAACCATTTGGCCACCACCCCACCCCATTTACACAGTCTTAAACCTTTAACTCACATCTAAACGCTCATTAAAGTTGGCCTGGCTGGAGCAACCTTTCACCGCGCGGCCAGCTCACAACCAGCACTATTCAGCCAAACGGTAGCAAAAGGACATCTGTACAAACACGGCATTGCTCTCTCCAGCAAGCAAACAGAAGGCCGCAAACAAAATAAACACGGCAACTATATGTACCCACTTATTTACTTTTATGACCACAGCCCTGTGGTAATGACAGTCGATGCTTCACAACTGGCACATAGATCATCAGCTCACCCGGGTCTCCAAAGCAGGAGCGTCTCATCTTAAAACCATTTTGCAGCTCACAGCTATCGGCATTCTCTGCCATCTGTACATGCGGGGCTCGCACGCGTGATTGCTGACTGGCACCCGACTCTTTGTTAGCTGCCCCCCACCCCCAAGCCCGCCCCACAAGTAACGCTGCCTGGAATGAGAAAACGGCTACATTTGAAACTACGAACTTAACTTTGTAGCCACTCATGGTGCAAACTCATTCAGGATTCGAAGCAAACAATATTCTTGGGCGCCTCCCCCCGTCATTCAATCAGGAGAATCCTGGTGAGATGGCAGACGGTAAATAGACGCCAGTTATATAAGTATTGAGATTCTTCTTCTTTGCGATTCTTCGAAGCGCGATGGTCAGCTTCTGGACATCGTTGTCTTTCAGCTCGGCTGCGAAGTGTTTGGTAGAATTCGCAGGCAATACCAAGTATTACCTGACAGGGATCGCGACGTGAACGCTTCTACCTTGACCCCCTAGTATTGAGATGAGAGGAGTTCAGACAGGTGTGTGACGAGATGCAGTGAGATGAGAGATGTAAACATGCTGACAAGATAGAGGTGTGAGAGATTAATTGGCGTTTCACGTCAATTCGCTACGTCCTATGTTTTTCCTTGGTTTGCTTTTTGCCTAACATCGTTTTGATCCAGGTTTTCACGGCTCGATGTTTGAGAATTGCTCTTAAGAGCTGCTCTTTCACGATAGCCGTGTGGAAGCAGAGAGAACGAACGCGTGGGCGCGAGTGTAGCGGTTTGCACGCTGCACTATGAACCCGACCACCTGAGTTTGATTCCCGCTCATTGCCAACACCAGTGTCGATTATCTGAACCGATCCTGAGCCTCTCCGAGGTCGACTCAGCCTCAAGTGAATACCTGGTGTGGTCAGGTAAACTTCGCCACTTGAGAGACACAAAGGCGTCCGGGCGTGGTGCTGGCCACCCACCCCCCCGTGTGCCATACTGGCCCTTCATAAGCTACTCCTCGCTCGGAGCACTTGACCCTGCAGTCTGTAAAGCTATACGGGGGATATTTTTGATGACACGAACATGGGCAGTGGTCGACAGCCGTACATAAATATCAGCAATTGATCGGCTCAATAAATGCACGCTATCCACGCTATCACATGCTATCACATGCTAAATGAGCGCTTACATACCGCTCCACGCGAGCCCACAAATACGGCGCCTAAATATTTCATGAAGGGATTTATTTGGGATCTGAGACAAGCGCCTGTGTTTTGTGTGGTTTTTGGGTGAGATACGTCGATCGCGCTTCGATTAGAGGATAAACGTTAGCCGATCCCACACGGGGAAATGCGTGGCGCGTTTGGTTTGAGCATAGAAGAAGAAGCCACTGTTATGGCGGTGGGGCCTTTTCAGTTGAGTCCAGTGGACAATTCGCTATTTCGAGTTTAAGCAAACAGAGATAGTATTTGATGGTTGCTCTACAGAGCTTTTCTTTTGGGATAGTCGTGTCGAGCGATCTCCCTCGCGAGGGAGAGAGGGCGATCGCTCGACACGGCAATCCATGAAGAGCAACCATCGTGAATCGAGCCGTGAAAACCTGCATCAGTACAGAGATGGTTCTACTTTAACACGTGTAACTCAAATGCACGACACGTGCGCCTACAAAGATAGACAAAGAAGACAAAGATCCCCCCTATAGCATTACCAGACTGTAGGGTCAAGTCATGTTAGTGGGGCTGGCCAGCACCACACCGAGCGCATTTGTCTCTCTCTTGTGGCGATTTTTACACACCGCACCAGGTGCTCATTTGAGGCTGGGTCGACCTTTGGGGAGGCCCAGGACCGGTTCAAGAAAATCGTCACGGGTATTGGCCGTGAGCGGGAATCAACGCTCACAGCAATTCGCATGTTTGTCGTGTCGCAGGAGTCCCGTAAAGAGCTTGCAAGCTCACTGGCTATTTTTCTACCGTAATAATTAACATTTATCTATCTATCACGCACAGGTGATAGACGCACAAACGCATGCACGCGAACTCCTCGGCAGTGGGCCCACACTCAGAGTCGCGATGGCTATCCTCATATTAGCCTGTTATATAACCTCGGCCTTATCCCAGGCCATTACAAATACGCCCATTTAAAATTCCATTATTTCTCAATTACGGCCGTGTTGAGCGATATCTCTCCCCTGTGTTCGGGGAAGATTTGCTGAGCAATGGCTTGTGCGTTATAAAATTATATCTGAAAAAAAAAAATGCGTGGCTTTTTTTACTCTTGGTTGGGATTTTACAAGGCCCGCTTTACGAGGCACATTAAAACTGCGATTGCAAGCTCAGTTTGCTTTGAGCACCGCAGATACTGAAACGCTACGCTGTGTTTTTGAACAAATTATCAAAAGCTTCACCTGAGATCTTCCATCTGTGAGACGGCACCTCAAGTCTAATGTGCCCTCGTTTTGCGTGGCTCGCGTACGGTCAGAGAAAAGAACCCCCCATCACGGCGCTAATCACGCAGTTTTACGAGAACTTTAGGAATCGGCGGCGGTGTCGCAACAGCCGTAAAGGAAAGTCTCGGAGATTGCGGTTATAAATTGTGAACATATAAAGAGTAAATCCGGCGTTATTTATGGGAGCATTGCTCATAAGGCATTACCACCGTGAGCCGTCGTTTTGTGGGTTTCACAGGAACTTTTGGGTTATGGGATAAATGAAATATATATATATATAAATAAGCCATGCTAAGGATTTTCTATTTTATTGTTTATACTAGTGGTGGTATTGGTGCTCACTTCCACAGTATTTATATGCTAGGAAGGGCATTTTCCATTACCTTGTCCACATAATAGAAATTGATTTTCGCCCAAAACAGAAAAGCAACGCGCCCGGCACAGAAGGCTTACTTAGCCGACCGAATGTTATTGCCAATGGATCAATTTATCTCCCCACGTGTGACGTGAAAATGTTTTCTTATTTAATAATCGCACAAAACCGATTGCACGTTCCAAAAGACCGCTAAGGCGAAGATGTCCCGCGACATATTTCTCTGCCTAATTCATATTCACCGCGCTGTCCCGAGTGTGTGAAGCCATCGGAAGATTAAAACCGGAAGTCAAACACGCATGGTAAATTAATATTTTGCTTTCTGGGCAAAAAAAAAGCGAGTTATGGGTCATTAAAAACTGGAACATTCATAGAGTTTTACTAATGCCATTTATTCACGCTCCATATGTAATTCCCTGCCATGGTCTCTGTTTCAAAGTTTTTATAACCTGTCTCAATGCAAGGAGCGTACTAACCATTGCGTCTTATGCCTTCAACGGTGCTGTTTGCCGTTGACCACGAGGCGTTTTTGACCTTTGGGCCTGTCTTCACCAAGTGCGTTATCAGGAGCTGCTTAATTTTGTAGATAATCGTGGCGGGTCAGAACCTATCCTGGCAGACACACGGCGCACGGCAGATCTATACCCAGGAAGGGGCGCCAGACCATTGCAGGGAACCAAAGGAGATCTAGCGAAGCCAATTAACGTAGGCAGCATGTCTTTGGACTGTGGCAGGAAACCAGAGTACTCGGCAAAAACCGTGCAAACTCCACACAAAAATGCAACCCGAGCCAAGCATCAAACCCCGAGTGTTCTCGCTGTGAGGCGGCACCGCTGCTCACCGCGCTACCGTGCCACCAAAGTTTAACGTGTGACTTGTTCGTTCGAGACAGTCCGAGATCGTTCCGTTTGAGTTCCAAAAAAAACCCGACACGCGTCTCATCCAGTTGCAACCAGCGCAATTGACTTCGCTCGCTTAACCGTAGCCTCACTCCCTTGCCAATGCAGTTTGCGAGTCGGGGAAGTAGGTGGTCGCTGTTGCGTGCAGGGTAGTGCAATCCACCACCAAACGCCCTTCCGGCTCGCAGCCGCAGTATTCAGCTCACGAGCCGACGGGCGAGCGGTCGAGCAAACGAGCGTCGTTTCTTGGTTTCCTGCCAGCGTGAACAGAAGCGCCACTGTCGCAGTCTCTGATTCATGGTCGCCCCTAAAGCCTTGAACTATAAGTAAGCTGTTCGAGCTGACTGAACATGTACCGGGGCTCGGAAATGGGCTGGCATGGCTGCAGAGAAAGCTGCCAAATCAAACACGCGGGGCTAAATTGCCAAAAGGCCCGCGCGGAAGATGGACGACTCGTCGTTTATTCTGAGGCCTGAAGGAGAATTTTCGTTCGTACGCAAAAAAATGTAAAAAAAAAGAAAAGAAAATATCAAGCGGCATCGCTTAATAATTGTCATTGTGTTGCTGTGGTTTTCGCTGTAACAGCTCGTGTCAAAGCACTTATGTTACGCACATTTTCGGCACCGATCCCTAAAGCCGTCGATAGCTCAAATTAGCTTTAATCGTCTACAGGACCTTTACAGCCAGATCACATCCCAGGGGTGCGTTTATACAAATCGAGAACATTATCCCGTTGCAAATGTGAATGTAGGTAGGGTGGTGCAGTGATAAGATCTGCGCCTCAGACAGAAGGTTTTTCCCCGAGGCAGTTCATGTCCAATCTCGGGCGCATTTCTCTGTGGAGTGTGTGTGTTCTCCCCCTGTTCTGCGTGGGTTTCCTCCGGGTGTTCCGGTTTCCTCCCACAACTGAAAAAACCCTCATTAATTAATTGGCCGATAACATAGTAATATATCGGACGCGGTGTCTGGAAAATGTTGGCGCTGGCTGGCTACATGCCCGCCTTCCCCACGCCTCTCTTCAACGTCCTCGAACCTCCGTATCCGCGTCTCGTCCATGACCAGGCGTAGAATTTGCGCGCGTTATAAATTGTATCATTATTATTGATGATGGTTGCTCTCCCGAGCTGTCCTTTCGGGATAGTCGTGTCGAGCGATCTCCCTCTCTCCGTCTGATGATGCTTCCAACATGGGAGGTTGAAACGTCGCGGGGGAGCGATGCAGAACGCTCGACACTGGCTATCCCGAAAAAGTCCAGCTCGGAAGAGCGACCATCATGAATCTATCCGAGAAAACCCTACATCAGTACATTATTCCATCCATCCATTTTCAGAAACCGCTTACTCCCTGTACAGGGTCGCGGTGAGCCGGAGCCTATCCCTGCAGACACAGGGCGCAAGGCAGGGCTTTCCCAAGGATGGGACGCCAGTCCATCACAGGGCACCTGGGGCAATTTACTCAGTAGGCCAATTAACCTGGCAGCATGTGTTTGAAAGGTGGGAGGAAACTGGAGTGCTCGGCGAAAACCCACGCGGACACGGGGAGAACATGCAAACTCCTCACAGAAAGGCCCCCGAGCCGAGATTCGAACCCGGGACCTTCTTGCTGTGAGGCGGCAGCGCTACCCACTACGCCACCGTGCCGCCCCAGTGCATTCTTATTGAGACAAAACAAAAATGCAGAGATGTGTGCGTTGCTTTCTCGCCGCGACAGGCTTCACGGCAGATTCATCGAGCTGGTCCCGCACCTCGTCCCGAAGGATTCCTCCGGTTACTGCGACATCACCATCCCCTCCCAGCTGATCGGAACCATGCCCGAGCTGAAGGTACAAAACGCTCCTGCGCGTCACGGGCTCGCGTCTGGCTACGCGACGGGTACAGCGAAAAAAACCTCGATTTGACGGATTTGTAGGGGTAGAAATGGTGTCCAGAAGTCTGTTAAGTCCGGATGTTTAGATGACGGGTTTATATGCAGAGTAATGACCTGGTATCTTCTAACAACCTGTATATTATGAACACTATTAAACAGAGTAATACGAATATCTAATAGCAGCAATAAAAACCCGAAAGCGGCAGAGAGCGTCCGTAGCTTCCCAAGTCCGTTGAACAGGGGTCCGTTAAATCGATGTTTTACTGTACAGCCCCAGGGTGGCATCAGTGACGAACAGCCCTACGATGTACACGATATATTAATGACGTAGATGACTGCGGGGTGGCATTCTTGACTAACGACTCCACGACGTAGGTGTTTCTAAGGTGACATTGGCAGCAGTAGTGATGAACATCTGATCTGTTCAGCTGACTCGAGGGTGACAATAAAACCCAACATCTCCATGATATCGCCGGTTCAAGGGTGATCTTACTGATGAACACCTTCTCAATGTGTGCGCACCGAGGGAATAGTGTCAAACGTCTCCACCGTGGTGCTCAATATTTTCACTGCCTCGATGGGGCAAAGGTGGCATTGCTGATGAACGCCTCCATATTGTAGGCTAGCAAAGTACCCACCCTACGGGCGATCTTGTTTCGAGCGTGTAACACATTCTTCTGATGTGAGGAGACTGGCAGAAGAGTGCTCAAGAGGGTTTATGGCACGTAGTGCCAAAGTTGGAATTTAAATCCGGAAAAGTGTCAAACTTTCAGAAGAGTAATCAAAAAGTGGAAAGTAGAGCTAAAATACAAGCCTCGGTGGGGTGCAGATGCAGAAAAAAACGTGAGCTCATGAAAGATTCAAACCCAATACCCTCAGTGCTGACATACATACATTCAAAAAAACACGTCTGTGGGGCGGTATTAGTGACGGCCGTCTCAGGTAAACTCGAGGGTGACATTCACGATGTGATGACGGCCAGCGCCTCTGACCCCAGCGCATCTCGCCAACGACGTCTACCGCCTGGCAGCTCCCCGCAGGCAGCGTTTCTGAAACTCAGGTGCGGGGCGAGAGGAAGTGAGAGTGGAATTATTTATGGATGGAAGGGCGTCGAGACCCGGGGATGTAGATTGAGGGCTTGGAGTTTCTGTATGTGAGGAGATATCAGACGGATGATCGCTTCTGTCCCCCTTGCTGTGGTTGAGCTGTGTCACAGCTGTGCTCTGACTTGTCGTTGTGAGTATATGTGTGTGCGTAATGACGTAGGTATCCACGGTCCAAAAACATGCTGCTGCATAGGTTAATTGGCTTGCTGACTAAATTGCCCTCAGTGCCCTGAGATGGACTGGCGTCCCACCCAGGGTATAGCACTGCCTCGCGCCCTGTGCCTGCCGGGATAGGCTCCGGCTCACCGCGACCCTGTACAGGATTAAGCGGTTTCTGGCAATGAGATGATGTAGGTTTTCACAGCTCGATATCTAATAATTGCTCTGCATAGTTGTTCTTTCAGGATAGCCGTGTCAAGCGTCCCTGCTCGCTCATTCTCAACGTTTTGCCTTTTATTTGCCTACGAAACGTAGCAAATAAAAGAGCAGGAATGCTCGACACGGTGATCCTAAAAGAACAGCTATGGAGAGCAATTCTCATTATAAATGTGTGCTTTAGACGGTGCATCCAGGGCTTAATTTGTCATTGCACGTTGCTAGCTAGGCCTGGAGAGCAGCGATTATCGGCAGAAGGCACTTGCACTAGAATACTACGTACGCCTTTTCTGTAATAATCTATTATTACTGTACTCTATGCTGCTATAGTCCTAGAAACAGTTTTACTTTTCAGAACTCTGAGGACAAAACTCAGATATGACAGATGCGGCGTGGCCAAAATAATAATAATAGCAAAAATAAATCCTGCAGCGGCGTTGCAAACTACCCCCGCCTGAAGCACTGGTTCAATGCTGTTGGTGTAAAATGAAATTGATAAGCGCCATACTATGTTTGTCTGGTGGCACCACTGCGCTCAGGAAAACCCTTTCCGGCAGAGAATACTGGAGGTGTTCTCGGAAGACGGCGAAGGGAACATGTCCTTCAGCGATTTTGTGGACATGTTCTCCGCCTTCAGTGAAACGGCCCCGAGGGAGCTCAAAGTTTACTACGCTTTCAAAATTTACGGTGAGTGGCTCGTCGTACCAGCAAACCTGTACGCGCGCGCTGTCATCACCGACTTGTTTACCGTCAACAATGCGGAGATGCGCGGGGAAAAATACAGACTCCGGGGTTTTTTTTCTCGCTCATCGTTGGCCTTCGGAATAGGCAATGACAAAAGTTCGACCGGCCCGAAAAGTATGCCCTTATGCAACGCTTTCAACGATTTCTTTGGCAGCGAAAGAAAATGATACGCAGATGCGTGATTTGGCTCGGCAGTTGTGAAGCAGTGCTTGTGAATCAGCGCTTGCGAATTAGCGCTTGTAAATTTACATCATCGCTTGTGAATCGTTGCACATTTTATCTTTGGAAGTGAGGGTTTACATCTGCCGTTTGCTCACAATTGTTTTGCTTGCAAACTTTTCGTTTAAAAGAAATTAGAGGGTACAACATGCAGCACGTTTGATGAAAATATTATTTGCGTAAGGGTAAATGGGTATCGGATTTGAATTGAGCGAGCAGCACTGACCGTTGTGTTTACTATACTCGATGAGAAACTTGACTCTCCGCGCGGTAGTAAACGTTTTTCCCTATAGTGGACGTTTCAAACAACGGCCTTCAGATTGTAAAATTTAACAACCTGGAGTTTATCGTGCTATAATTTTTAAATTCACAAGCAAGAAAAAAAAATCCCAAGCTAAATTTGCTCAAGTAAAATGGCATCGTAACAAAGGCTACTCCAGATTTTCGGTAAATATTAAACAACATTTCTTCAGGCGATATTACTGAAAGCAGAAAACCCATGTGACCTGCTCCTGACACATGAACTTTTTTTTACTGATGCAATATGTGTCAGAGCCTAACTCACCGCCGTGTTGTTTCAACTGAGGATTTTAAATGCTTCGCAACTTCATGTCCTTAAGCAACCGTCCATGCAGCAAGATTTCAACCGTATCGTACTTCAAAAACAACCATAGCCACCTCCCTTTTGTCTGTGTGATATACCTACATGAATACAAAGTGTGATATACCATACACGATCTGGTTTTTTTCACTCCACAGCACCTTAAGATACAGACAGATGCATTTAGATGCTATATAAATTCCAATTTTATAGCATCGTGCTATATAAACTTGCAGCCAGGGAGACTGCTGATTTCGCGTCGCAAAAAAAATACCCGTGCGCACAGACATTTACACAGATTTAATATGCTGCTTATTTCAAGGTAATTAAAATCCTCGGCTGCCTCATTAGGCCGCTAACATTTCACTCAGGAGGAGGTCCTGAATTTGTTTCGGATGATATTATTTTATTTTCGTTGAGGCCACCCTTATGAATCCAAACGAGTCCGCTGAACGATTATCGGGTTTACGCATCGGGTGCGGAGAGACATTTATATTCTGTGTTCGATCATCTGAATTAGCCACATCCGCCATTTGAATTAGCAACATAAGTGTGATATACAACTGTGTGTGAGCACTTGGAGTTTAATGAAAGGCCAGACTTCGATTGCAGAGAGATTTAAGAAACGCACGATGCCTTCCCGTCACTTAAATTTGAATGCGGCCCCTCGAGATCTTTAATATTGTGGATGTTTAATATTGGGACAATGTCAGGGCTAGGTGCGACTCTCATTAAAATCAGTCAAGGTCAATCCACTGCTGGCTAAAGGCCTCCCCAAGCCGTTGCCATCTCGCAAGATCACAACCAGGTATTAACCAGGCTCAAACCCGCTTAGCTTCAGAAATATGACCATTTGCGGTGATTTGCTCACAGATACATCAGCATTTCCTCATGAATAATAATACATTAATAATACATTTGCATGTATAACGCGCACATATTCATTCAATGTCGAAGATATTCATACGACGAGAGAACGACTCAGAGGCGCGAGGAAAGCGCAGAGAGGCGGAGGAGGCAGCCAGGCGGTTTGCCAACTAATTAACGGGTGTTTTTTGTTGTTGTGGGAATAAACCGGAGAACCCGGAGGAAACCCACGCAGAACAGGGGGGAGAACACACAAACTCCACGCCTCGGGCGAGACCATTCTTTCTCTGAGGCGCGCATGTTACCACCACGTAGGCACCCTGTGATGTTCTGCTCTTCGAGGAATGCACTCGTATGCTAATTTCACCCACCGACAGACTTCAACGACGACAGCTTCATCGGCCGAGGCGACCTGCTGCAGGTGCTGCAGTGTCTGACGCGCGACGAGATGAGCCACGAGGAGCTCCTGCTGGTCATCGACAAGGTCCTCGAGGAGGCCGACCTGGACGACGACAGCAAGCTGTCCTTCGCCGACTTCGAGCACATGATCTCCCGCGCGCCAGACTTCATCAGGTCAGGGAGGGCCCGGACGCTTGTCGGAAAGGAGGCAGGGTTGCCTCCTTATCCAGGATCGTTCTCATTTTTGAGGCGGCTGTCCTGAGAAAATTCTGTAAAATTTCAGTCCTCGCTCTCTTATTCTAGTGACACCCACGATGTGTCCCGTTTTTTTGTGTGGCTCCTCTGTGGAAAGCGTAACGGGAGGGAGGTGAGCAGAGTTCAAGAGGTCAGGTCCCCAAGGAAGGGATATGGGGGAAGGGCTGAGGTCCCCACGCACTATTTGTCAAAGATTGAGGCTTTGGAATGGCTCGCAGGAAATATGGATCTTTTAACAGAATTCTAAATGGCTGAGCCCTCCGCTGACACTCGTGGCTTTGGCAGAAGTGCTCTGACTTGATTGAGTCTGGTCCTACCGTTGCGAGATTTGTCTCCGTGTTCCACATGAATGGTAATGAAAGGTGTCTGATACAATTCGAATGCCATATACTTTCATGACCGTCCTTCCGTACAACGAGCTAGGCATTTGTATCGCCTGAGATTGAATATTGACTCGCGACAATAGCAGATCACTGACTGTGGACCCGAAAACTGAGCACAAACAGGCGGTTGACTCAACAAAACATAGGGTTCAACAACACACACAAAGATCCGCCTTACAGCCTTAACAGACTGTTGTCGCAAATGCTGTTAGTGAGAACTTAGGAATGCTGGCACGATACACGAGGAGGTGGGTAGTTAGTTAACACCACGCCTGGCCGCCTTTATATCAGAAGTAATGGTGTTTACACACCGCACCAGGTACTCTATGAGGCTGAGTCAACCTATGAGAGGCCCAGGACCGGTTGCGATAGACAACGATGTCCAGAAGCTGACCATCGTGCTTCGAAGAATCGCAAAGAAGAAGATCGTCACTGCTGTTGGTGGCTGTGAGTGGAAATCGACCTTGCGTTACTGGATTCGTAGAGCAGCGCACTGCCGCTACACTACCACTCCGCAAGATGTACGTACAAGCTGACACAAATCAAACGGTGCCATATTGCTGGTTAGAATACTTGCCATCGCCTACCCATTATTGACACACGCACTGTTAAAAGTTTGCCGCGTAAGGCTAAGTAGACATCGGTGTTGGCCAATGCCAAATGCGTACACCAAACGCTTCGGATGTGCGAGTATAATGCCCTGATTGGCAAACCTTCATAATGGCAATACGATTTGCACACAAACACACACACACATAACTGCAAAAACACAATTAAGCACCAACGTGTGAAAGATAATAATAATAATATTTAAGGACTTATAAATTGTCATTAAGCCCGTGATTGGGAGCATTTAAAAGTGACATCTACTTTCGGGACACTTCCTACTAATTAACTGCTGCGTATATTTATGAAGAGTTCCCCGTCACTTAAATTAATTGCGCACTGTAACAGTTCGTCTCTCGTGTTGTGCTAAGCACCGGGAGGGGGGTTATTCGAGTAGGTTTTGAATAAATTACGGGCTGATTAAATTACGCCTGTTGATTAGATTCACAAAACGTGTAAACGTACGCTTCTAATGTCGAGAAACAACTCGTGTAGGATTTTACCTCATTTTTTATTTAGCTCACTCCCGTGAAAGTATTCACGCAAGTCATGCTGTTTCCAACAGCCCCGGCGTTCGCAAAGGAGTTATTTTCAATGCTGTGAAGTATTAACCGGCAGGAGACTCGCCAAGAGTCAGTCACTAGCACATTTCCTTTCGAATTAATCGAATTTCCAAGTTCGTGGCAGCACAGCCACGGAGGAAACAAAAGTCATGAATACCGTCGCCGCTGCGCAGTGTCACATCCGACACTCGATACGGCGAGCGGTATTCAGCATGCTGAGCAGCCTTATTATGTCAGTGCTTCTTCTTCTTTGCGATTCTTCGAAGCACCATGGCTAAACGAAGAGCGAAACCCGCGCATGTTTAGAACACCGCGTGCTCCTCTGCTTCAAGATCTCCCACGGTGCTCTCTGTCGTGTTGCTCGGCGCGGCGTCCCGACGTTTCGCAGCACGCGCCGTTGACGCTCCCAGCGCATGGCGCGAAACGTCAGACACCGTGAGAAACAACACGCGGTGCGACCAGAAAACACATCGGAGAGCCGTACCGCGCAGCCACAAACACCCGTTATAATTATCTGTGTTATAATATCTGCGCGATGTTTGTTTTCGACAGCACATTCCACATACGGATCTGACGGAGGGATGGTAATTATCGAGACAAGCGCGTATCCCAGAAGCCTCCATGGGAGAGGCCCCGCTCCCCACAAGTTCCCCCCACCCCGTAATTAACCCCCCAGCCCCCACCTCCTGCTGCCGATGACCTACGACCTGGATGGTGGTGGTATCAGCCGATGACCCCGTGACCTTCTGGGATGACCTACAGCCTTGGCGGCTCGACTCGGCAACTCGTTTCCACCAGCTCGATTTAAAAAGAGAGCTAGAGCGAGAAGCTGTAAGTGCTGTCTGGAGCGTAATACGTGAAAAACTATTACTGTACATTTTTTGGGCCTGGTTGACACATGGCCATTAGTCAT
>JAZEWU010000001.1:33105523-33145066 GCA_036362915.1 Geotria australis
TCTTGGTATGCTGCAAACGTCGTGTGAAATGCAAAGGACTACCGCGTTGAAGAACACCACACCCAGCTTTTTTCACCGGGAGTCGCCGAAACGGACAACGCCCGTCGGGCCGCTTTTTACCAGAGAAGAACGACAATTTTTTTTCC
The DNA here is from genome assembly GCA_036362915.1 of Geotria australis. NCBI lineage: Eukaryota > Metazoa > Chordata > Hyperoartia > Petromyzontiformes > Geotriidae > Geotria > Geotria australis. Next base: position 33,105,670 of record JAZEWU010000001.1, read on the forward strand.
GAAGTACCAAAAGCGGGATTGACGAGGTTCACAGATTCAGGCTAATGGCTCTCTCTCTCTCTGCGCCGCAGTGAAATCCCTAATGGAGACCGAATGCCGGCCGCTGTCAGTTTCCGAGCTCGCATAGGCAAGCGCCCGTCTAATCAGCCGGAGCCGGCAGTGGCGACAGGGAGAAGACCAGTGCGTGAGGATGAGGCACGACGTGTCTGCTCTCCTCGGCTTTATTTATCAGCCTTTTGCCAATTGCCATTTTCCCCTCGCCCGGTGGTTATTTAACTCTTTATACGAGGCGGAGAGAACCTCACCCCCAAATTGATTTGTTCCTGAGACAGGGGACACAGTAAAGGGCTTTGTAAACTAGATTATACGCTTCTGAAGGTTTGAATAATAATTTTTAAAAAACGTACACAAATAAAAGCTACATTGTTTAACCGTAAGTACAACAATCAATTTGTATTTTGCGGGGTTTTTTTCCGTTTCTATCCACACACGTGAAAGGAAGTTTGTGGAATTAACCCAAATTATTCAACGAATGTGAAGTTGTAGTGAGAAAATGTGGGCATGTTGGGGTCAGCCACTTACGTGTGGCAGAGCAATGGCACTGGCGTTGTTAGGCCTGTCCCAATCTCGGCATTCAAACCCAGAGACCGTTCTTTTGCACATTTGTATCAATGTGCATCGAATACCTGTTATTGGTATTAAGCTTGTTTACTAAACACACTGGTAAGTGAAAAGAAACGTATTTCAATCTCCTGACCTTGAAGGGGTTTGCTTTTAGTTTACAATGCCACTTGGCAGACGGTACGGATTAAGCGTGTGCGAGCCATGTGGATGGTTGGAAAGTTGATAGGGGTTTTTTTTTGTTTTTTTTTATCTCAAGATCCATTTGCATCTGTTGTGCCAGATGTGCTAAAACCCAGCCAGATAAAATCCACGCGCATGAAAGCACACTGTCATGGGCCCGAGTAAATCACGACTTCTGTTTAAGTGGAGACATTTTACAGGAATCTCGCAATCACATTTTCCCTTCCACCGAAGCACACCCACTCCGGCTCCACTTTGAGGAGAGGCCGGAGCCCGCTCCAGCTTTTGCAATCGCACACGATGGCGTGCCGACATCTCTACGCACAAAATAGGATGCGACCACGACTTCCTTCCATCAGACGAGCGAACTGAAACCACGATGGATTCTCAGCCAAGTGCTGCTGCATTATTTCACATCACCTCCATCATCATCATCATCATCAACCGTGGTTAATGAAGACACTCCCCCCCCCCAAAGCTGCCACCACATCTTATTATCCAATGATGTACACTGATTTCATCGCTCCATGTCAACTACGTGGACGCGCTCTCAGACGCATTTCACCTCCAACCACTTTGCACATCATGGATGCTCTTCAGAGCTGTTCTTTCGGGATAGCGATGTCGAGCGGTGTCCCTCTCGCGACGTTTCGCCTTCCACGTCGCGAGAGGGAGTTCAGCTCTGAAGAGCAACCATCATTAATCTAGCAGTGAAAACCTACATCAGTTCACCTATCACATTTACCCAAAATATTGAAAACTTGAAGTGGAGTGAGTGTCTGTGTCCTGTCAATTCGATACCTGGATCGACCGCTGTTATTCCCACAGTCACGGTATCTGAGCTAATGTTCTCGCTTGTTTAATTACGGCAATTTGTGCAATTAATTTGTAGCCATTACATTGTTTTGTTAATTGACAAAATCACAAAGATGCCGCGTAACAAGTAGACTTTTTGTAGCTGTAACAAAGGACCCATTTTACGTGATTGCATCTCCTGCTGAACTGTGATTAACACGGGAAACCGGCTGATCATTGATCCCGGGATCGATTTGTCCTCGGTCCTTCAGAGAATCGTTTACCATATTATGTAGCCACTCATTCCCCCGCATATACTACCCATTGCTGGATACTGTAACCCGTGCCAAGACTTCTACTCAAAGCGTTCGTCGCGACGCAGTTGGGACTTGTACGTGTTGCTTTAAGAGCTTTTGCGTTACATTTTCCAACCTTTCCATGAGATCCTGTGACGTCTCGTATGAATGTAAAAGAGAAAGACGCGTATATCTTTGTTAATCATGCCGTCTATCATCGATAAACAAAACATAAGTGTGCCTGAGAAGTACCAATTAGGTCATGGTTTGCTTGAGGATTATTACGGAGAAGGGCTTAAACTGACGAATATAAGCAAAAAAAAACTAAACAAAAAGAGGTTTTCAAATAACATTATCGTACCTATTTCCTTCTAAGTTCATTGTTATATTAGAATCGTAAAAAAAAATACATTAGTTACTACTAAATAAGACTTAGCCGTACACGTTTTTACCAAATAAAATATAATCTGCTGAGCAATAAGCAATTATAGAGAGAGCAACTGTAGAAATACTTAACGAACACGATTTCTGTAACCACAGCAGCCATCCGCGCTGCATTTTCACAAAATTTCAGTTGAAGCCTTCACCGCGGAAGCGATGAAGTGATGCCAAACGGACACGGTGCAAACTCGCCGTACACCCTCGGCAATCCCCCGGCGCTTTCGTGTCTTACTAGAACACGGGGATGCGCACCCGGGAACCGTGCCACTCGTTACGGCCGCTGGGAAACGAAATCCGGAAAACCTGAAAAATGTGGTTGGGTCCAGCCCAGATTCCCACAGCAGCGACAGCCGGAACAAACCAACACTAAGTGGGTTCTGTAAGCGGACCTGGGGAGCTCCCGTTCAGAGGTGACCTGCATGTGTTTATTTTAGTGGCTGCAGAGGATATCGAGGGGTCGGCGGTGTGAGCAGTCGAGTCCGCCGAGGCTTACTCCAGGAAGCTTTTTGGGGGCATGTGTTGAATCCGTACTGCTGTCGATCCCGGGCCATTCTTGGGTCGTGCCCGGGTCATTCCTGGTTAATTCCTCGGTCATTCCTGGGTGATTTCTGGGTAACTTCTGGCCGTGGAATCGCAGCAGCAACAGCAGAGCCCCTGTGCCCATGCCTTGCCGTTAGCACAAACCCCTCCGCACGCCTTTCTCAGCGCGGTCGAAGTTGCTTTTGGTTTTTTTTCCTCCCTGCGCAGGTGATTTCCATCGCAGCCCTCCCCGCCTGAGCCCCGTTTCCTCTCCCCGGCCCTCTCGTTGGTGGATGCATGCGAGTGTCAACGTGTTTTCTTACAAGTATTAAGGGCGCCACGGCATTAAACTTACACGACGGACTATTTTTTACGACCTGTGAGCGGGTGGCCGATAATGCGCTCGTAGCGTAATAGAATAAATGCGTATATTTCACCGAATCTTTAACGTCCGGTCTGTGAAGCGATCACACGTTAATCACGCAGATGCCAGAGGTTGTCTACATTGTAATGACTCTGAGTGAGGCGTTTTTTTAATATATTCTATTCTAAACCGTTTTTTGACCACCCCTCCTCACATGACAGCCAAACACACACCCCCTCTTAGAGTTGACGTCTGTGCCACTCAATGCCAGCCGACCAGAATGTCTCCGTGTCATTGGGAGAGGGCAGCTTCTCTCCGCTCGTTAATTTTGAGGGAATGCAGTTTGCTTTAAATGCATCGTTACAAGACCACGCCACGCACTTGCCTGGACCCATCGAATGGTCCGCAAGCTGTCCTCGTTAAGCCAGCGTCACTGCACGTTACCTGGATTGAGTGCGCACGGCCCGAAGTTCTAAATGTGGTGTTATTTATAAGCAGTGTTTATCCTCCTCTGGTTCATTCAAACTGTCTACTGCGCAATTGAGATTTCCCCCCCCCTCATATAAAAAAAAAAAATTACAGTTGCATGCAGTGCATATTTGCATATGATATGTCAAGAACCGTTGAGAGAGAAAGGCTGAGAAGAAGCAAAGGTTTGGTCGATGTGAAGAGACGGACCGTTGAGATCTCTGAAGGATTGGAGAACCACTGCTTTAAGGCGCTTTTTATTTTGGGAAGCTTTGGAGGTGAATTTGGAAGAAAGAAAAAAAAGAGTTCTTTTTCACATGTAACAAGGCCGTTGTGTTACACGTCACTTCAGTTGTTAGATATAATGAATGACGTCTTGCTGGGGTTCAGTGTTCAACTACAAACAACAATGATTTGTATTTATTGCAGACGAATTTTGATACGAATTTAGAAAAGTACTGTTGTCAGGCCGCGATATTTTCAGTGTATCTGGGCAGTACCTATTTTTGGAAGAAAAAACAATATGCACATGCTTTTGTTTCTGTCTGCATCTTTTGCTAAAATAAAGACTTTTGGCAATTTTGGCCACAATTTATTCACTCTGTTGTTGTTGTCGTCGTATCTGACAGGCATTGGCCACGATTTAAGAACACAGATCAAATATTTCTCAGCACCACAGTCATGAACGTGAACCCATGTACAGCCCGTTTGTACTTTGACTGCTGGATGAGTGTTTCCCCACAATGTTGCGGGTCGTGCGGGTTATTTTGACCATGCTTCTCCATGCTGGTCGCTGCTGAGTGGTAAAAGTTGGGGACGCACAGAGCAATAGATTCTCTGCACTTCCCTCGACTGCCCACAATGGCAATAACACGTGGTTTTGTGCATGCTTACTGGAAAATGCACTTAATTTTACAATGTTCGGTGGGATTGCGTAATCATATACACTGCCTTATAACAGAAAAATATAGGATGCTCAGGTCGTTTAGAGCAGGAGTGCTCAACTATGTGCACCTCAAAGCCCACTTGGCTCACTTGAGTACGGTGTCCACGGACCACTAGGTGGCGCTTACGGCCCACTGATGGTTGAGAATAGCAAAGTTTAAGCCCTTATCTGGCATCGCTGAGAGCCTAAATTTCAATCCAGGCCGCTACCTGTGACTGAACCGGATTCTTAAGGGTCGTCAGCCCGGTCACCAACGACTGCATTGACTTTATTCCAGCTATAAGGATTGCAATACGTAACCATTTAATTGCAATGTGATGCACATGCATCTGTAGTAGGTGATATAGGAGAGTGATTTTATTCTGTGCAGTGTGTTGTTCAATGCTGTGAACGTAATCGTTTTTATTTTGTTTTGGCAACCCTTAAAACGTTCTGCTGAGCTCGTCGCTTTGTTCGAAGCACGTGGAATGACATAAGCTGACCAGGTGTCTCGCAGAAAATTAAGTTTAATAATAAGTTAACTGCCGACGCGTTAATAATTACGACAGGAAAGCGGGATCTGACACTAAACACATTTCAAGCCAGTTGACGGCTAAGTAGTTATATTTTATGACAGTTGGTCGTTACTTTATAAACGTAGGCCGGACACATCCAACAATTATTAACAAACCAAACCGGAGCGCTTTGGGTGTCAATGTCTGCATCAAAAATCGGAACACCTCTACCAGTAAACAAGACTAATACTAAATAAAGCGCTCCGTATTATTATAACCAACCACTCTACCACTGTGTTCACATATTCTATAGAGTGATTTGAGTTTTATTTTGTTGTTTCCTGCCGGCTTAAATATTACGTAATATTTCTTATTGGAATGCAATTATGTGGCGTGCCTTCCAGCAATGCCATCTCATAAATGAGTTTTTTTAATTATATTTTCTGTAATACCTCAATAATCCAAGCGGCAAAAACACCTTAAGCAGATTAATCACCGTTCATCAACTCCTCTGCAGAGCCAAGCATCGTCATCTGCAAGTTTAATGAGGTGGTAAGTATTAAATAATATGAAGGTCACTGGCTAAAGAAGCCTAACTTTTATTCCCTTTGATAAGTTTAATATGAAAATTACATTTCATATTCAAGAATTTATGTAAGTGAAGACATTTTAACTAAAGAGTCAAAACGGTTTCTCAATTGAGCCAGGGGGAAAACTCATTTCCTACTTACAACCTTGAGCCAGTGGTGGAAATTCCACATTCTTCTGGAAAGGGTGAGGCCTTCCATAGGGCAACAACTCTTGACTTTGCCACAAAGTTGTCCTCATTTCATTTAACCCCAGAGAGATGAAGGACCGAGTCTACAAACTAGGCACTGAACTCACATCCTTTCCATCATAAGCTGCTCTCTACCGGTGCCAACCAGCCAAAGGTAAAGGGAACGGTTGAAACCCAATTATGTACGTGAAGTTCACACGGACGTTTTACCTGCACCGAGTAAAATCAATTTAGATCGCGATGTATTATTATCAGGATTTGATTTCCAGCCAGGTCTGCGTGGGCCAGAGATCTGAGAAGTGCTTTCGCACTCGGCAAACCACATCCAGTATACTTCTTGCGATGGCTGTGGCTGCTAGTCACGTGTCACTGATGCCAGTGTCTACTAGTATAAACATTCTGTGAGAAATTTAGCCCTGACTATTATGTACATAATGACATATTCAACAAATGCTGTTTGTACCCCTATCCTATGTTCCACCGCTGTGTAATGGTTAGTGCACTTGCAATCAATAACTCGCCCGTACAAAATGATCTTCGCCACTGTTTACCCAGCAGTTGAAATGGGTTAAGACTGGCGGCTCTAGATAGATAGATAGGTATTATTACAGCAGAAAAAAATACCCGGTGGAGCTTGCAAGCTCTTTACGGGATTCCTGCGACACAACAAACATGCGACTTCTCCAGAGCTCCCTCTAGTGGAGGCACTTACACGAGCGGCGGTGCAAGCCAGCGATTGCAGCACCTCTATCTGTTTACTCCGACACGAGACTTTCCCGGGTGCCCAGTCTCCCCTCTGATTTTCCGGCTGACACGACCTTGGGGCCCCTCGTAGCCGGTGTTGTACGGGCCCAGCCAGCACAGAGGAGTCACTCTCCGTGATATATTACACAAAGTGATGTCTTTGCCGTTCTATTATAGAGCCTCTCGTTTGACGCATGGTCCTGCCATTTGACTTTAAGAATCCTATGGATACAGAACCCTGTGATGTATGTCCTTTTTCCATTCTCCCTCTTTACAAACTGTCTGCTTCACCGCTTCTCATCAAACTTTTGACGAAACCGGCTCTTGACATAATGTCACCTTAGGCCACCGGAATGATTTTCTCTTCGCGGAAGTGTTACTCATCCGTTTTGCGCGTAAATTTGGCTTTTTACCATTCGCTTTAATGCAGTGCCATAGATATGAGGACACGCCAGTCAGTGTATTTCACCGTTATAATGCCATTGTTTTTCATCCAGGAAGCCATTTATGAGTGCCAATAAGAGTACCGATGTTCTGGATAGTTCTGCAATGAATATTTTGCTGAAATATTAAAGATTCGGAGAACTGCTCTCCGTAGCTGCTCTTTCGGGATAGCTGTGTCGAGTGTTCCTTCTCTCTCCTTCGCGACATTCCTCCTCCCGCTTTGGAGGAATCGTCAGGCGTTTCTAAACCGCCAACGTGAGAAGGAACACTCAACACGGATATCCAGAAAGAGCAGCTACGGAGAGCAATTATCAAATATCAAGCCGTGAAAACCTACATCAATATATTAGAGAGTAGTTTAAATAGATGTGAATTAAATGTATCAGATATGATTTACAAATACAACAATTATTCCAGCGTCAATTAGTTACCTAGAAAAGCCTCACTGAAGCCTCACGTAAAACACTGATATCAGGCGGTTCCTGAATTGGGATGTTCTTGACAAAACCATATATGATTTAAGAAATTCATTAATAACAATGCCCTAAATGAATCTATATAGTTAGAGAAGGAATTGGGCAATGGCCCTAGTTCACAACAGAGGACTGTTTAGTTTCAGTTGGGAGAAAAGTGGAGGACAGTAATATCTATGGAAATCCCACAACTCAACGATTGCCAGGTCTGGGCCACCTTACAGCCCCGCCCCATGCCAACTGCCCTTGGCAAGCCTTGGTGGTGGCTCAGCCGTATGAATACTAACCAGACTCCACCATGCTTAGCTTCAGGTATTTTGATTACATCAGGAGTATTTTGGGTGAATTGGTCATCGTCAATATAGCTTGAGTGACTATTGCGCACAGCTCTATGGATGACATTTCTCCGTCAAAATTAGCATAGAAAATGCCAGAATATGTTTTTAATACATTGTCTAAACGTCCAGAATAGGTATACACGTGGCACTGAAATTGCTCGCTCACAACACTGCTAGTGGAAGAACTTCCACTAACAGAAGCTCCATAGAGCCCCTCTAATTGGCATTTGGCCTACTCTTTCGTAAAATATAAATATGAACAAAACCCCCTAACGCGTGGCAATATTTCGTATATTCACATTAATTTTGCAACCCAATTAGTAACAATATTTTGAAACACCAAAACATTACCTCACCTCTAACTGCGCCGAACACAACTCCAATATACATTTGCTGAATTCACTGACACCTTCTGTATATATATCAGACTCATAACGAGCACCTTTGAGCTGGTATAAGGAGCATAACATTAAGAATTCGTTATTCAGAAGATGGCACGATGTGATTTCTCCTCACTGGAGAGGCAGAGCCAGCTTTATTTACAGTCTCCGAGAGCAAATGAGAAAGAAAAAATTCTCATGACTTTTTAATTAAAAGGCACCTAGACTCACAGCGGTAAATCATCCTGCTGGGTACTTTTTGTGTTTCAACCTAACAAAGCTCCCTGTAGTTTTTTCTCTCTGCGATAAGACACGTAAAGGTGGTTAAAGGCCCGAGCAGGTTTTGTGAGTAGTGTTGATGAAGGCATCACACTTCCGTTATTTATTAAGAAATTTGCACAGCTCACCGGCACTTTGTTCAGTTGGATCCCGCCACCGGAGGCTGCATCCAACTCAGCACTTCACTCATTTAAACCCAAAGTAGCTTTTAAAAAAATGAAAGCTTTTTTAGCAGTAATTTTCACGTTAAGTGTCTTAATTAGCCTCCTGGAAATTGATTACGCATTAAAATTTACGATCATCGAGCCAAAAGGCAATAAGTGATCGATAACCGTTTGCTTAGAATCGACGTTAAGAATTTTTGAAACTATGGTGTAACAGAAAGCATACTGAACTCACAATTCAAATAGTCCCCAATTTCAGAGAATAACTCTTAAGAGCTGTTCTTTCGGGATAGCCATGTCGAGCGTTCCTCCCCACTCCTTCGCGAGATTTTGCCTCCAATATGGGAAGCGCAATGAGGAGGAACACTTGACACGGCTATCCCAAAAGAACAGCTCTTTAAGAGCAATTTTCGTACATCCAGCCGTAAGAACCTACGTGAATAAATCACCGGTTTTATTCCATCTACCGGCACCGTAGTTGAAACTATGGGAGAGTTTCCTAAATACGCCCGGCATCTGTCCGCCCGCCAGTATAGATGGATACAACAGTTAGTCGATCGGCAGGTCACATGTGGTGGGGCAAAGTCTAGAAACTCACACCACTTTCAAGACGTCTGTCAGGACCAGTGTGGAAAGGTCGGCCAAATGCCCTCTCAATGGGCTATCTAAAGCTCCCTCTAGTGGAGAAACTTCATCCAACAGTAGTATTACCAAGCAATACCATCAGCGCTCTGTGACCTTCTATAAATGATATTATTATTATTATATTATTATCATCTTACACGCACTGAAGTGACAGAGAGCTAACGTACCTGCCTTGCACACTCCTTTATCGTTCTCTTAAGGTTATCGGTCAGATTTATGTTTTGTTTTTGTTTTACAAACGCATTGTAAAGGCAGTCGTTATTAATTATGCACGAGCGTAAATGGCACCCACAGTAGTGGCCCTACAGGGACGAACCTGGGAGTTTGTGACGGAGTGAGAGCGCGTTAGACACGCTCCATGATGTCGGGGGCCCAGCTTTGGACAGATCGCCAAGCAGGGACAGATGGATCCTTCCCTCGCAATAAAAGTCAGTGGCCATCATTTGGCACTGACTGCTCAGTGTCAACAGGCGCACTTAGTCAGGCCCCATTTTCATTGGCATTCTTAATTAGGAGCTAAATGCACGTGTGCGCCGTCACGTTTTTCGATTTACAAGTGAGCAGTGGGTGTTATTTTTCTTCTGAAGTGTCATATTTCTTCATTGCAAAATTTACTCACCTACACGACGTGACCAAGGACTATTGAGCGAATATAAACTTCTCAGAATAGTAGCGGTGAATTAATCCGTGGTCTGAATCATAGTGGTTATCGTCAACCATCTGAAGGCCTTTCTGAGAGCCCACGTGATTTGTCTGTGGTCTCCTCGTGCACAGAACACTCCGAGTCAGGCATAGCAGTGTGTAGCTGGTCACGGAATGATGATGAACCATTATGAGGGCTAAACAAGCACAGCGGATTGCTAATAGATGGGCCAATCCCCGAAACGTCGCCGAATTTTTTATTTAGTGAAGTGTTGACGAGTGTGTTGGATTTTTGTGCGAAACGTCACGAGGGAGATCGCCCGACATGGCTATCTCGAAAGAACAGCACTGAAGAGCAACCATCATGAATCGAGTCGTGAAAAACCTACACTAGTTTACTATAATAATAATATCATTTTATAGAGCGCCTTTCACCCGAGGGTCACAAAGCGCTGCACAAGGGTCGCAGAGAGAACGGCATGTCAACAACGACAACAAAAAAACAACTAAGAAAAACCAAAGCAACAAAAAATAAATGATGAAGGCTTCTTCGTATACACTGAAAGGTCGTGAAACTGGCAATCTTAGGGTGAGGCTCGCCGTGTGGACCAGTGGTATGGCGAGAGTCTGGTTGGCTTGTTTTCTAGAATACAGGGGTGAAGCGTGCAGTTGCTTATCCACAAAGAGCATCGCTCTCCACGGCTATCCCAAAAGAGCAGCTCTTCTGTTCAAAGTCACCGAACGCAAGTCTCTCATACGGGCACACTGCTGCCACGACCAAACCCCACCAGCACAATACGTCCACCGGGAGCCCCATACAAAACACTGCAGTGTCCCGATAAAAGAGCCCGTTTGGCACTTCTGTGCTTCGGTTTAACGACAATGCCTTTTATGCCACCAAAACAAAACAAAAAAACAAACCCCGTGTCATTATCCTTTGTCGGTGAGCCGAGCGCGGAGCTTTGGTGGCCTCAGTTGGGCACCTGACTGCCCTGCTGAGGATTGCGGGCTTCAATTAACGCAGCGAGAAACGTGCTCCGCGCTGCCGCTGGGACCGGCAGGCAGCCGCAGAAGTTCCATTTTTACGCCGCACATCTGGCGTCTGCAGGCTGTTTCACTTTCTACAGTCGCGAAAGCCGGACAGATTTTTACACCGTTTCTCCGACGTGCAGTATAAAGTGCACCACGCAGTACTGCGGTAATCACATGTTTATTTTGCTTATCATCATCTACATCAACCGCGACCCTGTACAGGATTAAGCGGTTTCTGACAATAATAATAATAATATCAATTTCTATAGCGCCTTTCACCCGAGGGTCACAAAGCGCTGCACAAGGGCCGCGAAGAGAACGGCATGTCAACAACGAAAGAAAAAAAACCAACAAATACAAACCAAAGGAACACAAATTAAATGATTAAGGCTGCTTCGAATACACTGAAAGGTCGTGAAACTGGCAATGCTGATCATCAACAAAATCGTGGAGTGGGGTTGACCGTACTTCACCACATCGGTCAGTTCGGCTTGCTGAAGGCAGTACGATTTTGTGTCGCCTCTCGCCAAGTACCCCAGTAGTGTTGGTGTGCCCTCCTGACCAGTGGAGCTGCGTAGGTCTACTGGACAGCGAAGCAGTGCGACATGGAATAGATTGTTTTTTATATATTTCTGTGTCTTTCTCCCCAATTATATTGCAATCGTTCTACGGATATCATGTCATGAGCCACACTTCAATAAGCCACTTTAATCCACACTCAGGCCACACGCAATCATGCCCTGCAAACACTGTCCAATGCATTGCAATCAAGTCAACATGTCTAAATCTGAGAGATTTAATAAATACACTTTCAGTGAAAAACTAATTTAACGCAGTTTTTTTTTTATGGGTGGTAGGGGGAAGTCTTAGTAATTAGGATAAAACTGTCAACATCAACTCACTACACTGGAGAGCCAGTGTACTGAGATCTGACCCCTACACCACATGGCCACAGCTGTTTTTGTTCATTTGTCATTTTAAAATGCAGGGACACGACACGTTAATGCAAACGCTTGGTGGGGGGGGGTTGCAGTTGGAGTGGCGTTGTTGCGAAAATAACTGTGATGCCTCGTTTGCTTTCAATTTGGGTGCACGTGCACACCATGTCCAATGAACCCATCGATCTCAGTTTGATTCCCAGCCCCGGCAAACATCGGTGGCGAGTGACGTCTAAACCGGTCATGGGCAATTCACCCCTCCACTCACCAACCCACCGCAGCGGTCAGCAAACAACTCCCATGACACGGCGTGGTGAGGCTTTCATCCAGCAGTTAATTGACAAACGGCTGTAAAACGTTTCATTATTACACAAACTTGCATATGTTGGAATCATCTATTCAAGTAAAAGCGTAGCATATCAATATATAATTTCAAAAATACAAAATAAATATATACCCCACATTTTTGTGGCTTACCTGGAACTGTTTTGCACATTCAAAAAAAACCACGCATATAAATTACAGGGTTACTTTTTTCTTCCCCCCAATTGAAGAAATATTGCCATTTTAATCTGTGCCATTAGAGTAGGCATGGGGAGAAAAAAAGAGAGTATTGGAGCTTCATCAGGAACCCTGTGCGTGCACCGGTTCCTGGCACTTGCAGAATCACGGTGGAGTAAATAACGGTAGGGGGCAGTCAGCTCGGCAACTTGGCTTCGGCAAAAAAAAACCACCCTGCCACCACGCAGCGCCGGACACCAAACAGCCCGATAATTGGATTTGTTACTCTTGCTAACAGCTTTCCGATCCGTCTGACGCTCGAGCGAGACGCGACAAACCCCACAAGCGTCGTTAGAAGCTCGCGGTGCAGGCTCAGACACGGCACATAAACACACAGAGAGAGAGAGAGGGCTTGAAGTAACTTAAATTAGTGAACGGTACGGTACGGTCGTGTCGCAACTCCACTTCCCACCCGTACAGTACTTGCTTACCGGTACGCCGCACCGTGCACACACCGGGCCGTACTGGCTTACTTTGACCTCTGGACACGGATCACCCGTGAAGCTTACACATAGGCTGTTGGCGCAAGTGCTGTTAGTGAGCACCTATGGCATCGCTGGTTTGAGTCATCATCAGCAGGCTCTACATCATCCTATACCAAATCAGTCCGTCTCATTTATAGTCCATGCTGTGCCGATTCAGCCCCATCTATCCGGCCAAACAAAAGCTGCTCGCTTGGGCATGCGGTGGCTAGGCATGCGGGCTACACGACCCAGCCAATGCAGCCTTCCCTGTCGGAGGAGCTCATCGATGGGACCGTGTCCAGAACTATCAAGGATTTGTGAGCTCCTCACACAATCCAGCCTGGTTAAACCCATGATGGATCGTAAACATGCAGTCCAGCCTGAAAAACACATACACACAAACACGGACGAACGCACACACGCGTATAGAAAAAGGCTTCCCTTTTAAACTAATTAAGTTGTTGCTTTAGTACTTTATACGACCGACCGGCTGGCATGGAGTACAATTACATCGGTAGAGTATTAAAAACTGCTCCTTCACCTGGCTATAGTTGTTTCCCTGGCACTCGTGTTGAGATAAATAGCAGTAGGTAACGTTTCTTAAATTATTCGAGTCAACATTGAGGCTTTCCAACCATCAGAGAATATACGATGTTATATGGGCAATGGCCTTCTTTCGCCTCTCTCTGCTGTGAAGAAAGGAAATTGCCCTGAACGTCGTTTGACTACATACATAACAGTAGCGATAACTGAAAAACAGTGCAAATAAAACTTCAAGGTGAAAACAAGCTGAACACTCGAGTCCAGCCTCAGAACTAAAAAATCCAGTTGGCAATGGCAATGTCGGATTTGAAATAAATTCAAATAACTTCAGAGAACGCAAAAGTACCTGGGAGAGGGACTCGGGAGGAGAGGAACATCGGACCACTTTTAACATCAGGACAACACAGAACACACTTTCTGCAGTTACAGTACATATCTGCAAATATATAGCACAACACGATTCGGCCCCAAACTATTCAGAAACGCCTGATGACGCCTCGAAGGTGGGAGGCAATTCAACAGTTCTGGAGAGCAATTCTCATACACCAAAATCGGGTTCCTCGTTAGGGCAGTGTGTTTGCCGAACGTGTTAAAGCGAAGAGGTCCGAACACCGGGTGAGTGGCGCGGAGATGGTTTCGCGTCGCGGTGTGCTCGGCGTGAAGGGTGCGCGCAGAGGTTTTATTGCCACCCGGGAGCAATTACCCACCCATGATCGATAACTGCTCCTGTGCTCGATGCCGCAGCCCACTCGTGACTTTTACACACGATGGTCTTAATTTGAAGTTAATTGTGCTAACACTGTGAGGAAAAAAAAAAGCACCCCTCTCTTTTATTGATTTGCTCACTTGCCCTGAAAATAGAAGCTTCACGTGCTGCAGACCTACTCACTACTCTGGAGAACAACCCGGCAGATGAGTCACTTTGGTAAAAGACAAAAAAACCCAGGGATCTTGAGTTGCTACTACAAGTACGAAAAGCCAGTATTGACAGTGTCGCTGTTGATACAAATGGATAGAGCAAGGTGTGAGGATAAAATCTCTGCCGTTAATCTGGTCATTGTTAGCTACTAAACAACGGAGAGGCCGATAGCACACTGCAGTGCACACGTGTGCAGGAGCGACGTGTTCCCAACGTTCATACAGATATCTAACATTCCAGATGTTCCGAAAACACGTATTCCTATCGGATTATTCCAAAAAGGGGAAGTGACATCACAATTATGACGTCATCTCTGCTATATTACCGCCAAAAATTGTGTCGCGTGGCATTAAGTGACTTGTCACTTTTGTGAGCCCTGAGACACGAACATATAAAATCTAAATTGTTCATAAAAGTCAATGGAATGTTGATATAACAGTATGGTTAAACAACCTATGACTGATCAAGTGTGTGGCAGCCTTCATCCAGCAGTGGATTGAGAAAGGTCTGTAATTTGTGATTATTGCAGTAACAGATTCGGGGAGGAGTGGTGGTGCAGTCGATTGGGCCCCGCTTCTATGAACCTAGAAATCTGAGTTCAATTTCAGGCCATGGCCAACATCAAGTGGTGATTTAATCTCAATTGGTTATGGGTCCTCCCCATTCCCAATCTTTGGCAGCCGATAAAGCCTTAGTTTCTGGATATAAAAGCACGTGCAGAGCAGTTGAGTGTGATAAGAGGGGAGAGGTAGGTATGTATGCCTACCACCTAGGAATAATTTATAATCGAAGCATATCTTGCTGATTTTAGATATACATAACAATAGAGAGTAAATATCTAAATACTGTAGAATAATTAAAATCTGCCCTTTTTCGCACTCAATATTATCAACCATAATACATGTACTGCGGGTTGAAGGTCTACCAAAGGCATCACCCGAGAAAAACGTACTTGGATCATTCCCGTCCTGAGAAAACGTCATGTTTAGCATTCTCCATGAGTTTTGTATTCAACAACAGCCTGCTATCTGTAAGGAAAAAAAAAACATTTTGGCACAAGAATCATAAAAAACAAAGACGGTAAGACTAGACATTTACAACAACCGAAAATACCAATGAGACAAATGACAAAGCATAAACCCCATAAACCTTACCAGCAACACATTTGCTGTTTCAGGCATTTGTGTTTTTTCACTTGTATCCTTTAAGCGGTGTTTACTGAGACGCAGCCAATATCATCATAAGCCATTCGTAAGAAAGTTTCAGTTCTAACACTTTACGTCGAACATTGAAACAACGGCAACCGGTACGAAATGAACAATTTACACTTTCGCATTAAAGGCTTGTAGCCTTAGAGCACACAACCTGTGTTCTGAAACTTCTTTGCTTGCACTTTTTATAACCACCAGATTTAAGTATATTTTAATACCTTACGACCACTCATGTCTACATTACTAATTCTGTATAGTTGACTGGGACACTGGCATTTGTGGAATTAAAATCCGTGGAGTGAATCGTGCGGGAAAACACCTTTGAGAAAGGCATTAATATAACGAACAAGCAAGCAACAATAACGTTTTTCACTATTTTCAATACCAATGCTTTGATGTAGGTTTTCACGGCTTGATGTATGAGAATCACTCTTAAGAGCTGCGCTTTCTGGATAGCGGTGTTAAAGCAGAGTGCGGGAATGCTTGAGACAACTATCCCAAAACAGCAGCTCTTGTGAACAATTCTCGTATTACCAAACTGAACCCATGAATCGTAACCTTTTCTTCCTGATTCCACCTACGTGCGCTTGACGGAGTAGGGCAGGCTACGGAGACAGACACTCAAGTGGGCACCCAGAGGCCAGCGCACAAAGGGAAGGTCTCAATAAAGTCGGAAGGGGGCATACTGTAAAGGTCGTCCTTGGAGGGCAGGTGTCGACTTTGCTACAGCTGTGGCATGTACCAGAGGGAAGGACGCGATGGCGTGATGTCGTAGCATCAACGGCGTTGGCCGTGATGACCTCTGGACATTGCCATCTGAATCAGGCGTGAAGGAAACTGTCTCGTTGAGCATCCCAAAATGTAATTTATGGTACGCACATTCGTGTACTGTAGAAAGTGGTTCCCAGGTCTGGTTGTTTTCCTCTTTTTCAAAGACATTTTACACTATTAATGCTTGTGATTTATTTTCTGAGAGGTAAAACTACATCTTATTAGTGGCTGTAAGGTACCACATTTCTAACGGCTGGACTTGCAGTTGGGAAGCCTTTGAGGATAGAAATACGCATTGCATAAAGCTAACTGTCATAGTTTATCTCAGTGGAAGTAATTAAAACACGGAATTGAACAAATTACTAATTTATCCTCGGATCCAGTAACGCAGGGCTTACAAAATGCCCTTTCTAACCCTTCATTACCATGCAACGATGTGCATATTTTAAGAGCCCCATTCAGTACCGTGTTTGACAATTATCACCATTGCGATTTTTGGATATTATCAGAGTTGCATTCACGTTAGGTGTAGTGACATAAACATTTGAATTCGGATAATTACAGAGTTTTAAAAGGGCGTTAGTTCAGCACGAAGACCAACAACCGTGACCCCTCGCGTGGCAGGGGTCACGGACATATTGGCTAACCAAACAATTTGTTCTGTGTGGTATGACCCAGCCTTAAATTCTCACGGAATATTTTATTATGGCTCCCAAAAGTACACCCTCTCCCCCTCCTTCCCCTCAGAACCCCAGAAATATTTCCAGAGCTTATCCTTGGACAACTCCAGATGCAAATAAGCCCCTTGGCAGGACACAATCATACGGTCCTAAAAACTCATAAATATGTACGCGGTTTTCAACGCATTTCCGGAGAGTCACATCTCAGGCCTTGTTTGGTAAACACATTATTTAATTTCGAACGCACCCCATGGAGCACTTTTGGACCTTTCGTAACCCGCAGATAATGAATCACCCGATTTTTTTCTCGCAGAGCTGCTACTGAGGTTGAGTAACGAGCACCTGGTTGTTGTTGGACTTTTTTTTTTCCCCGAACCCATTAAATCTGATTTTCCTTTTGGTTTTACCGCGACAGATTTCCCAGCGATAATAAAAAATGGTATAAATAAAATAACATTTACAGCATCTGCCAGATAATTCGCCTTCCTAAATAAAATCGTAATGAGCACACGGCACTTTGCCGTTTCATTCTTATTTTTGTTTCAAAAGAATTCCAAATGAAAACAATCCAATACATTCCGGCTGGACCACGAAGGAGAAAAACACAAATCAGCCGTAACTGTCGATGCCTGGTCAATACCTCCATTTGTTTCTTAGATAACCTATGCGTCCCCTGGGCTGGAGTTAAGAGACTCCTCATTTCAATGGAAGTTTTTTTTCTCCGACAAAAAAAATTCTTATCCTCTTTGAAACAGGCAGGCTGCCTCAACGTTCCTGTCCGGCGAAACTGTAAATCCTCACAGCAGTTTACAGAAAGCTTTTTTCTCGCTTGTTTCCCAGTCGTGGCAACATGCCTGGACGAAACTAACCGCCTTACCTTATCAAGCCACGTGCGTTCACACCCGATCAATATTCACCCACTCCTGATTCAATGTACAAACAATTACCCAAGTGCGAAAGTATTTGAGTTTGCTAATTATTTTTTGTTACAGGGGCAATGCTTACAAGCCAGAAAATTCCTCTCGAAATCTATATATCTTTTATTAAACGTGTCCCAACCTCTTTTCTGTTTTAACAATTCACGGTAGCTCCAGCCAACACTGACTGCAATAATCTCCGTTGTGATGGAATGAATCTGCGATTAAATAAGATATTAATAATAATAATAATAATTGCGTTTTATATAGCGCCTTTCACCCGAGGGTCACAAAGCGCTGCACAAGGGCCGCGAAGAGTACGGCATGTCAGTCCCGCAGCGGAATTCACATAGCACTTATAACCCAGTAAAATTGATCAATCGTCTCAATTGACTTTTGTTTCAGAGGTCAAGGAACCTCACAATTGTTACCGCACATCTGTTTAGAGCTTAGATCTGTACGTAAATCCACTTGCACCCATCATAATTATAATTCCGTTCATGAAAGACCCTCATGCCTGAAAACTTCTAGCAATAGTTTTATTCACCAACCCATTGCGACCAGAGTAGTAATAATAATAAATACAGTTTATATAACGCACACATATTCGTTACATTTCGAATGCATTCATTCGAAGAGAGAACGGTTCAAAGGTGCACGGTAACCTGCAGAGGGGGAGAGAGTTAGCCGGCGCCAGCCCACCAGACACTGCGTCCTATATATTATGATGGTATCGGCCAAATAATTAATCAGTGTTTTTTAGTTGATGGTTGCTTATCAAAGCTGTTCTTACAGGATAGCCATGTCGAGCGCTCTCCCTCACGACGTTTCGCCTCTCGCGTTGGCGGCATCTTCAGGCGTTGAGTTGTGGGAGGTAACAGGGGTAGAAGATACAAACTCCACACAGACAGACGCAGATGTTACCACTGCGCCACCCTGTGCCTAAGTAGTACTGTACGATAAAACGACCCGGATGATAATTTCATTTCTTTTTGGAACAGAGTCTGAGTGAATCAGTGTTTTTGTACCCGGTCCTGCATTGGAATAGATATAGCAACCTAAATTATAAATGAGTATTTTGAATGTGGGAGGAGAAATCAGTACTCGGATAAAAACCCACGCATACGCGGAAAAAACACAAAATATCTCCACAGATGTATACACAAATCGATGAGCTGTAATGACATATTCCGGCCATAACACAGCCTAAGACGTTTCACCAACCAACCCTTGCCACCAATGCTACCACTAGTGGTATAAGGAGTTACAATATTTAACAACCCTTTGTCTCTCCACTGCTGGATGAAGGTCTACCCATGCTATTTCAGTCATGGGCTTTTCTTAACCATACTTCACCATGCTGATCAGAGTGGAGTGTGGGCTGGTGAAGGCGGAATCCAAGAAGGGTTCAGATATCAGTCGGCTCTGATGTTGCCATGCCCGGGAATTTAAATCGGTGTACCACAGCACATCACAAAACACCTTATATATTGCCAAGTGACGACCATCTTAGGGGACGCTGGCAGATTTTTGCCGCTCTTAAGATTGCCTTAATCATTTATTTTTTGCTGCTTTAGTTTTTATTGGTTGTTTCTTTATTTCGTTGACATGCCGTCCTCTTTGCGGCCCTTGTGCAGCGCTTTGTGACCCTCGGGTGAAAGGCGCTATAAAAATTGATATTATTATTATATACTGAACATAGACACATTTTTAAATAAATATGCCATTGCGTGTGGCTGCTGTATGAAATTACCTTTCCCACTGCCACCGACACATGGCTAATTAAGCGGTTGGTTGTCTAACGCCAAAAAAGAAGTAAGGCCAGCGCATACAAAGCATGTGGTATCATATTCTCCTATTCCCATAGGTAACGAGACAGCTGTCAAATCCTATGAGTGGTTTACGCCTTGAACAGAGGGAGCCACAGTGGCATCCCGCACCCAGGGTACACCGTGTTCCCCAAGCAGCACCGTCCCCCAGATCACCGAATGCCCAACCCCAAACCAACCCCAGCACTGAGCTCAGGTGCAGAGAATGAGCATTAAAATTTACTGTGGGCATCGCGGTGGGAGGCACAATTATTGATTCATCCCTTGCCAATTGTAAATACCAAGTCTGGGCTCACCCTACGTGAAGTAAATTATTAATTTACGGCTCGTTGTCAATGCGTTTTTTAAACGAAGCACACTACTGCGTTTTGCCAAATGTACGGCCAAACATCGGGTGGCAAATTACCCGATCCACGATTTAAGTGAACATGCATTTCTTTCGTTTTTTTGACGTTAGATTTTTTTTTTTTATGAACCAAGCCACCACCAAATAACATTAAAGAGACAGATTCGCCCTCGGTGGTGCAGACGTGAGAGTGAAAATCTAAATCTTGGCATGTCCCAGAATTCGCCCGTGTGAATTTTAAGGTAACTTGGTGAGGTTCTTCCCCTTTCTCTCAGTGTAATCTCAGTACGACCCCCGCGCCCATGATGCGGTACCCCAGTGGATCTGCGTCGGTCTGGACCGCTGGATTCCTGCCTCAGTCCCACGGTGTTGATTTTTGTTGGTTGGCAATAAAATATGTATGTAAAAAAAAGATAACTTGGTGCGGCATGAGATCCAGATTGTTCAGGGGCAATGGCCGATGAGGAAAAAGTAATTTAACACCGTGCGCGTACATCCTGTTCCTATGTACTTGTTAGTATTATTAAATCCACTGAGTTGTGTTATTTGCCTTTCAAAGTCTCATGGCCCATTGTCAGGAAAGTCCTGCTTGGGAGGTTTACCCAGTTTGTCTTGCTGAGCACTCAGCACATTATGCAGGAAGAAACTGGAGAGGCTAGATAGCATCCACATGGGAGGAACTAACACTTAAAAACACGTTCCATTACATTAAAATCAACAATCTACCTTCTTTACTGCTTTCTGTTGGCAATCCTCATAGCTTCTCAAGGTGGGAGTTACACACGTGACGACCCACCAAACCTTCCTCTAAAGCCACCATTCTCAACCGATGGGTCACCATCCATCAGTGAGCCTTGAGGTGCAAAAGGTTGAGATTCCCTGCCTATAAAGCACTCATTACAGGCATGCTGGAAATCTGAATAAGTAATGGTCCTCACTGCCTAAGGGTAGTTCAAATGTTCAGACTCTTTTACAATATGTTTACAAAATATCCGCACATTGAAGGTTAACGAGTTCCAGTTCACCCTAAAATAGATGGCCCAATGATTGAGTAAAGAACAATACAGGACAAAAAACTGGATAAATTAAATGAATATTTCCTCGAACTTTGAGAACTGGAAACAAATATTCCAAAATATTCACTGAAGGTCCACAATGATCTCCAAACAACATGATATATTTGCTTTTGTATATTTATTCTCACTAGGAAATTATGATGAGTCAGAGTATGTTAATGTATTATTATGTCATCGTCTAGCTAAGCGCTCTGCTTACGTAATGACTTGTTTTATATTTACATGGTACAGTATGTATTTATAAATACTTAAATTCATTTCTGTGTGCTGCTATTGTGTACAGCGCCTTGGAGTTGCCCCCCTTAGGTTGAACGTGTCAGCAATGGTCCTCTCCTTTGACGTCAATATATTTTTTTAAAGATTCATCTTATTTTAACTCGTGGCTACATCATCAACTTCCATATATTATATTTATCACTCTACATATTAATCAAATGCTTCGACAGGAAAAGCAATTCCCAGCCGTGCCGAGTGATAAATACGCTCGCTTTACGCACCGCGCAAGCCGGAATAAGGTTGTGTATGCTTCAGTTTATACGAACTCACTCGCACAAGCTTTTCCGAGTTACATAATAATAATAGCATTTATATAGCGCCTTTCACCCGAGGGTCACAAAGCGCTGCACAAAGCTGTGGAGAGAACGACATGTCAACAACGACAGAGAACGGAAAATCAGCAACATTTTTTTTTTGGGGGGGGGGGGGTTTATAATCCGAGCTGTGGAGAGAACGGCATAAGCCACCTGCAAGCGAATGAATGAAAAAAAAAGCCAGCAGCCCAAAACTGACGTTCATAAAAAAGGGGGTAAACATTTTTCTCACAAAGATAATTTGCGAAGGACCTGTCAATTTGTCAAGACTTCGCGGGCCACTGAAGAGATCACGGGCTGCATCATAAGACGTCGATATGTGCTATGATGAATCGGGGTTCAGGACAATGCCGCAAACAGTTCATAGATTTTTTCCCCTCATCGAGTTAACAGTGCCAGAAGTCAGCATTTTCCAAAGGCTGCCATATTAAAGCAGATTATATATTCTCCCGCTTGTAAACACCTCGGCCACAAATCATGCGCACGTAATGAGGGCCAGCGGAAAATAGACAAATGTCTATGTGACCAGAGCAAGACACCTCCTTAAATCAGAATCAAGTGCCTCCAAGTCACGCGTCTCGGATAATGTACAATAAAATGAAACAAAAATAAATAAATATCCACTTGACTGCAGCGAAGCACTCCTTCCAATCAGCTTTGCAGCTTTCGCTCTAAGTGGGTAGTGCATCTTCACATTAGTCTGCGGAGACGCTGAGCTTTTGGAGCGCGGTGCTCCCGTATTTGGGGTTTAGACTTCGGCTGTCGGTCGATAGCAATGAAACACCCGCACACCCTGCTGGTAACGCTGGACAGACGCGTCATCAGATATCATCAGCTTTCCGGCGTGCAACTGTAATCCCGTACTTTAGACAAAAAAAACACTCATTCATTATTTGGCCGATAACATCATAATGTATAGGAAGCAGCGTGTGGCAATATGGCGCCGGCAAAACCGCCTGGCTGCCTTCTCCGCCTCTCTGAGCTTTCCTCGCTACGCCTCTGAGTCGTTCTCTCGTCGAATGAGTACCTTCGACAGTGAATGAATATGTGCGCATGATAAATGTAAATGTATTAAATTATTATGTGTTGTGAAAATTCCCAGCCTGCCAGGTTGTCAGGTGGCCAGGTGATAACAGCACAGGTAACAGGCTCCCGGTCTGTCTGAATTGGAAATGTTATCGTTTTATATGCACAGTCCTTCTCTGGGTACTTCTATCTCCTTCCATAAGTGAAAAAGGCATATTAACCATAGTGGCCAAATGCCAAAATGATGAATCTCCCTCGAAAAGAATATTGAGACTCGGTGAAAATAGGGAGGCCCCAACAGTAAACACACGAAACGGAACGACAGAGCTATGTAAATTAGCCAGGACGTGTTATAAATAATATTTAGTTATATTTATTAGTATTATGTTATCATAGGATGTGGATTGGCATTTACCCAAAAGCAGCCACGTTAAAGCTCAAGATTTGCCACTGGCACAAGCAAAGTGGGAAATACAAAAATTACGGGCAATGAAAGATTAAACATGTTGAATGTGAACATGGGCCAAGTTTTTAAAAGTTGTTACATTAATTAGTTGTACCAACACTTAGAGATTTAATACAAAGATTGATAATAATGAGGACTAACAAATTCTTGGCTGTCTCGACCGTTACATAATGAGAGATGGCAGATGGCAGCACCATGCATCAAATGATGAGCCCTATAATGGAACAGAAGAGACACCACTTAGTGTGATAAATTATAAAGGGGGCAATAAATTAGACAGAGAGACTCCGCTGGGCTGGTGGAACCGCCTAGAATCCAGACATGACAATCCCCAAGGTCGCATTCATCTGCAGATCGGACACAAAAAATAAAAACAGGGTTCGCGGCACACGGCAGAAAAACTTGGCAAGACTAGTGGGAGGAAATTAGGGTCATCTTCTAGCGACCTTGAGAGAGAGAGGAACAGAACCCTAAATTTGGTTTGTCCTTCGCTACAGTTGAGGCAGAGAAACTGTGAACGGGTAGCTGCCACACTCCAACACCACCCTGTGGAAGAATCTTGCCTCTTGCCCATGATGATCTCTTCAGTGGAGAATGGTGGGACAGGGCAAGGTTTAAGGGTGCAGAAAGGGTGGATCCTGAGAAAGTTTCAGGTCCAGTATCACCTTGGCCTACCAACATCGATGTGGTACTGGCTGTTAGGGGGTGTAGTGCATTAAATTCCACGTAGCAGAGAAAATTAAGGCACTAAAAGTCACTTGCAAGTTTTTTTTCTTAAACAACCTGATACAGATCTACAATTCGGTGAGTTTCTCATTTGAAAAACCCAACATCTAGAGGGATGTATTTTTGTCGTGATGTAGTTAAGGCTGCCATTATTGTTTTTCATCCCAGATGAAATGCAACTTTCAGCGATTTGTCTCGTATGAAGTCAAAGTGGAAAGGGTGTATTGCAGTAAAGCATTATTTTATTGTATTAACAAATCGTGAAGGAAAAATAGCTCCATTCGATAATAACCAGCATCGAGACGCTTACAATACGGTCACTCTCAAGCTTTTCCGCATCCTGGTATGGCCATACTTTGCCACGCTGGTCAATGCGGTCCAGAAAAGGTGGCTCAGGCTACATCACAAACAGGGAGGAGAGAACCCAACGCTTCTCTAGCAAATTAACTGGGGGGGAAAAAGAACAGTAACATAGCTTGTTCATGTGCAACTCTCTTATCAAGCCACTGATGGATGAGGGTCCAAGGACCGTGCCCACGATGAACATCGGAGTTCTTTAATACTCGCATTACATTTTCAAGACGTTTTTCCGTAAACCGTCCTGCCCACCAGGCTGCACCTCTCCATTTTTATCAATCAGCAGGCGTGTGCGCAAGGTAGAACGATTTAATTTTCATTTCAAAGAAGATTGCTTCGATGATCTGGTTCACGGAGAAGTGTGATGAATGGAGCTTGAACAAAACGGTTGATTTTCTCCTTACAAGCCTAAAACATTGGCTGATGAAAACTAAATATCAGGCTTGCGCCTGTAACAAGACATTAGGGTTATATTATGACACCAGTGGAGAGTGAGCCTTACAAGTTCTACATTGTTTATTTTTTCACGAAATTAGTTTGCAGGCCTTTATCAGGCATTTGGGGTTATTTGAGCGCATATTTCTACAGCAAGGATATCCACAGGACAACCACTATTGATTTTCCCACAAAGTGGTACCAATTGTATCGACCCCAAAAGGATGATGGGTCAACCTCCAATGAATCGCAACCTTCCGATTGTGAGCTGCTATCAATTAATTTCCTCACCAAATGTAAGGTCACACAAGTGGGATATTATAATAATGTAGTTAAGCTAATTAAGCTATTTAATTTAAACAATGTGAAGATGTGAGGTATCATGTGAAGCATTCAACATATAAAATTCGAATAAGTTAAATTTGTATTGTATTTAAGTAGGTTTTCACGGCTCCATGTATGAGAATTTGTTTTCAAAAGCTGTTGTTTAGGGATAGCCGTGTCGAGCATCTCTCCCTCTCTCATTCGCGACGTTTCGCCTCCCAGGTTGGAGGCATCCTCAGGCGTTCTGAGTATATCACAAAAGGCATTTATTGACTGAAAACACTGAAAACTGCACGTTGATGCTTGCCTACGATTGATAGGCTTTTCAAACGCCACCAATTTTAGGGGACATCTGCTACAACTTTAGAAGAAAGATTTACATATTATTTGAATAAGTATTTGAATAAAACTGCGCGGATTTTTTCATTTAAAAGAAGCAGTTAGCTAGAAGTGAGCGCTTGAGAATTACAACCTGCTTTTAACATTTTGAGCTGCATTATATATCTCAAGGCCTGGAAACACGAGGCGATAATTGATACGTGTTTGTTTTAGCGCCACAGCACAATCCTGTATATGCATATACCGTACAGATACCCGAGGCAGTGTTGGCAGAGTGGTTATCGCGCCGCGTCATGAACCTGGACAAACGAGTTAGATTCCCGACCAAGGCTGGCATCAGTGACGAATTATATCTGAATCATTCTCACTCAGGTACGTGATGAAAGTATGGTCAAACAGCCCCCATGGCCGTCACAGCGTGATGAGGCGGCGGCAGGGTGTTGGGACAGTACTTTGAGCCACAGTGCACTCGCCCCACTCCTGGGTATCTCACCTCCATAGCAGGTCCACACGTTTCCTTGCCGACACATTCACCATTATCATCAAGAGACCCTCGGGCAGTGGCGGTTCTTGGCTCCCGAGTTGAGGAGGCAACAACGTCCACTTCGGGTTGTCGAGTTCTTAGGAGACACGTAGGAGAAACTCGAACACGCTGGCAGTGGCGTCTCGCTTATAGAGACCCCGAAACTCGCATAGACATCTACAGGCTCGCATGGAGGCCCACAGGCAAATACACACCCACTGAGAAACTCGAATGTGCTAGTAATGGTGGTTTCTGGGTGCAAGTCGTTCACCCAACTTTCCAGTAAAACCGGTCTGGGAGATCAGCACTAGGGGGCAGCATTATTCCCAGCAGTCCATGGGGGAGGAACATACATTTGTACCACATAATATATCGAAACTCTCGCGGGACCGATTTATTTACGTGGCAAATAACACTGGCTTGTTTTATAACCCCACGCGTTTGAAATGGTTAGCACAACATTCACTGTTGTTGGTCACGTACTTAATTTGGAACCGCTAAAGTAATGCCACCTCACGTGGTACTGAAAAGTGAATATATCTGCTCAGGAGTCATGGGCCATATCCCACGTTGCCTGTGTGCGAATCAATGTGAAGAGACCCAGCGAGGCAAAGGAATTTAACAACACTTTCAACGTTATTGAACAGAATATAGTGATACAACCTAACTGGTGTATGCGCGTGTTCCGTCACTTCGGTAGATAACGGCACCCTCTCAGGACCCTTGCCCCGAGCCCGTGCCTTCTCCTCAGGAATTCGCCCACAACAACCCAAATTCTTACCCCGTCTCCCACTTTAAGTCTCCTCCTTGCGCCTCATTTTCATGCTCTACCATCTCCCCCTTTCCGCTCGTGTTATCTTCTTTTTCTCAGCCATTCCCCAATCACCATTTGACTGACCTCGGATCTAACACCTGCAAAACCATAAGCGGACTCAATAGAGGCAACACATACACGAAAACTGCTCCGCACGTACTGTTTTCATTTGCGTAATCGTTTTTTTTTTACGGTAACATCACGTTTTGCTAAATGAAGATAATGATTTTTCTTAATTTATCACACACGAAGCAGTTTCCCAGTCACGTGACCTCACCCAAGCACCTGCAGACAGACAAATGGGATTCACGTCCTAAAACATTATATATAGGTATTCTCGGCAATGCTAGACAGGAACGACATATGCCGCATAAATAACAAACACTTAGACGGCAACATTCGTCTCTCTTGAAAGGACTGCGACTAAGAGACATCAACACACCATCCAGGAGTTCCGTAACATTAATCTTGGAAAAATAACGCTAAATTACGTTAGCCCAATTTCGCCGACATGCCCGCGCTTAGTTTAATTTCACGTCTTTTGCTGGCCGCGCGAGGCTGCTATCAATCAGCGAATGTGTCCACCACTTAGCAGGAATAATGCATTCGTAATTGGCACAGCAGCGGCACGCTCGGGTGACGCAGAAGTGTGACCCGAGCCACAGCCAGAGCACAGGTCACTGCGCACGTGAAATTGAGGCTCGTCCGTGTAATGAGCAGGAACCCCCCCGCGAAGTTCCATCATCGTTAAAAACACACCAACCATTTTTTCTTAAATAACGCTGACTTGCCAGACGTCACGAGCTCCCCTTCATCGCCTGCAGAATTTGCAAACTGATGAGCCGGGACGCTGAGTGGATGTGCGGCCACCGTGCGGAAACACTGGTATTATAGGCTGCCTACGGTCCCACCTTCACATCCACAAACTGGCTAGCACGGTAAAATATGGTCAAATAACTCAAATTGACCCAGAAGGTCATTGACCATAAATGGACAGCTATAAATGGCCTTAGATATACATGATTAATCAAGCTTTTATTTGACTCTGAGCTCATTCCAGCTACTCCCAAAATCTCACCAATTCCACTGTAGTGCACCGCATCATATATATATACCCGATGGGGGTCATGGATGCCGCACTGTTGTTCAGATTCAGTGTGGTTCATAGCTCACGTTTTCCATCCCGTTGTCACCATGTGGACCTCGATTAGAGTCCTTGCTCAAGCCACTACTTACTAGATCAGGCCTCCCGACACGATTTCTGTCATGGGGGTTGACAATGTTTCACCGCACTTGTCTGTGATTTGGTATAGGCCCAGGACTTTCTTGGATAATAGTCGTCGAGGTTAGCCATGAAAATGAATTGAACACAAGGTTCCTAGCACAATGTTCTATTCACTGCCCCACTGTTGACCCCAATACCCAGTCCTACATTTCCCTGTATTTTCCCATGTGTCCCTCACAAGAGGGATGTGTGGTTTAAATAAAACATGCCTGACCCCTAACCGAGCAATTATGGAGCATCTTGACAGCCACGCGATTAGCACTCTCGCTTGTTTTCCCAGGGTCAAAGGTTCCGTTCCCGCAGCTGCCCGGGCAGTAATGCCATGTGACATTAACACCAACATGTGCCACTTTCGTTTGAAATTGACGGAGAGAACCCTGTGATATCACCTGCAAAGCAATATTCCAGTGTGGTTGTATCGTGGACAAACATATACATTGTTGTTTTAACTGTCTATAATTTCAAAACGATATCTCAATTATATGTAACGTAGGAACTGCTCGATATACGTGTATCTATTATATGTGCAATTCTGATATGAGCAAGACATGCTTTCATTGAACTGGTAGGGAGAAGGCAACCGCGAAACGTCTGATACAAGTCTATTACTTCAGAGCACACCTGGCCGTGCTCCCAAGAGGTGTGCTTATATCCAGCTTCTACTCTAAACTGCTTTTGAGAACATTTCTGAAAATACATTGACAGTGGTGAAGCACATGGCTGAAAACAACCTCCTACCTCTGTCAATATGAAACACATAATCCATTATTATAAACTGAAAGCAGTTTATAAACATAAAAAAACCTCATATATTCAGGCTTTGCCCCTTACATTGTGAACATGTATCACCTTGTTCTTCAATATGTAATCAACTTATGGCTTCCAATAGAAATACTGTATCTCCACCATCAGATCTTAAGTGGTTATAAAGTCAAATGATATTAAATTAACACTGCACAGCATTGTAAATCTGGCAGCAGCCAATGCCAAAACAAATTTAAACAACACCATTACATAAGATAGCATCAGCTGAAAATCCTTGTACCAAAATGACTTTGATAACCATCATTCTTGGTCTTATGGCCAGAAGGAACCTTTTGTTCTAATGTATGTTGCCAAAGGTCAAATTATTAGTTTGGAAGGACCCTCTGTTGGTATCTTGACCTTGATCCTAACCAGACCTCAGCAGCACATGCCTTGGGCAAGTGGAAGAAAACGCACAATTTCAACACAAGAGGTGAATACAACGGATTAAATTAATAATGTACATATATCTTCACCAGTGTGTGTGACCATTTTTGACCGACGGTTTGTTTGCAATGTGCAAATGCGTTCAGAATTGTGGATGCCCCTCATATCAGTCTTACCTTGATCTTAACCAGATCACAACAGCACACGGTCCCAAGCGAAAGGCATCGCAGGATTTACAGTTGGGAGGTGGGTCGAATGGGAAACAATTAGGAAAGGAGCAAAATCCTACACCTTGAATTCAGAGCTTTGCAGAGTAAGAGAAGACAATTTCAGTGCAGCGAGTGGAAGAGTTGGTGAGCCGGTTTGGCTAGTCCGCTCACATAATGCTCCTGCCAGAAAGTCCACGCGTATGCATACAGATTCGCTTTGAGAGTAAACACCATAAAGTAAATGGACAAACATGCAAACACACGCACACTGTTAGCATCCCATGGACCACTGTCCAGCTTCACTGTGTCAATAATTCAAGGTATTCACGTGAATATATACATAAATGCATATATATCCCTCCTGCTAAAATGTGCATGGGGTGGCGTTGGTGGTCCTGAGCCAGTGGTGAACATTCCATGTTCCCCTGACAACGGCCATTCTCTCCACAGCACAACCAATTTTGACGTCGCACAAAGTGGTATGGATGTATCTTATACCACAGAGATGATGGGTTGACTCGACCGCTGATCAGCTTTGGAACTCATGACCCTCAAGGTCGAGTTGCCACTTACGAGGTTAAAAAAAAACCCAGGCCATACCATGACAAGGGAAAGAATCTCACAATAGCAGAAGACGGGAAAATTACATATCAATGAATACACGTGCATGGTCTTGAGTGGTGCAATATCATGCCAAAATCAGGATTCCTCCCAGAATTTAGGTTAAGACTGTTTACTTCCCACAGTGGTACTCAGATTGCCACCTCCGAGGAACAAAAACCGGAACAAACCATCAGGAGAATCACATGTAAATGCATTGTCTCGAGTGGTGTCTTATTAACGTTTGCTGTCACGGGAATACTTAGATTTTACAGGAGAGCTATTTCAAAAAGAGGACTCTTCTAGTGAAATCAGGACAGGTCTTCTTCTTTGCGATTCTTCGAAGCACGATGGTCAGCCTCTGGACATCGTTGTCTTTCAGCTCGGCCTCGAAGTGTTTGGTAGAATTCGCAGGCAATACCAAGTATTACCTGACAGGGATCGCGACGTGAACGCTTCTACCTTGACCCCCATCAGGACAGGTGGTAACCCTAAGTAGTACGTGTATATCTATCCTACAGGTTTCACGGTTTGAGTCGACATTTTGGAACTGATATTAAGTGCCTTGCCAGTCCATTTAACCAGCCCCTTCCTATGATGCAGCTTTATAGTCTCAAATTAATGCATATTTTATAAATCTACATCACTTTGTGTAACCATCCCTGACGGGGAGGTTTGTTTGCTACTCAATATCTGTTCGTGAAGAGGGTGTTCGATGATCAATTCCAAATCGACATTCGATTGCGAGTTGAGTTCTACTCCCAGTGGCACCCAGACGGACGAGCTAATGATCACCCCGTAATTATTAAACGCAGATTTTTCACTCGAGGTATCAATTTGAGCAATGAACATCAGTGCTGTAACGTGACGTAACGTGGCTTGTCGATATCAGCTCACGCCGCGACTTCTACAACCGACTTGAGATTTAAAAGCAAAACAGTTGTGTACCTGAACAATAATCAAAATCATTTCACTGACATTTTACGTAAATTATGCACACATTATCATTATTACAAGTACTCGCTTAAACCTGTAGAGGGTCGCGGGGAGCCAGAGCCTATCTCGGCAGACACACGGCACAAGGCAGGGCTATAAACAGGATGGGACGCCAGTCCAACGTAGGGCACCGAGAGAAATTTAGTCAGCAGGCCAATTAACCTCGGTAGCAGTATTTCTTTGAACTGTGGGAGGAGAACGGAGTACCTGGCTAGAAAGCCACCCAGGTATGGGGAGAACATGCAAACGCCACGCAGAAAGGCACCCAAGGTAGGAAATTGAACCCGGTACCTTCTTGCTCTAACACACCAACACTAGCCACTATGCGACCATGCCGCCCACACACACACATCACATTTAAATATTCGTAATTAGTTCCACCAGCCCTGACCAAATTTGTGCACATTACAAATTGTAATTAACATATACGTAATTCTATATAACAGAACATGTAAAGGGGCATACTGCCGTGGTGTCATGGTTCGCCGGCTCAGTCGATCTCCAGGCATGGCAGTTAAAAAGATGGACACAAGTTTTTCAAAGTCCCTCCAGCTCCGTCCAGCCAGCAGTGTCAATACGTAGTGGGATGAAGTCTAGGCACTCCCATCTCTTCCAAGACGTCTGGCCAGTGTGGACGAGTGGTCAAACTATCCTTGAGAAAGGTACTCTCAAGCTCACTGCTGGAAGCCCCTTCTGCCAGCAGTAGCGTGAACCCTGTAATCGTAGACCTGCACCTTTATATTTTTAATGACATTAAGTACAGCATTCATCACCAAGGCTACATGAGCACAAGACTTAAATATAATTCTTTAATTTGTAAAGTCAGCACGAACACTTAACAAGGTCACACACATCCTATGAAACAAATCCCACAAATCACAATTATACAAAGCAGCGAAGTGTGAACCATCACACAGCATCATGCTGATCACCTTCCCACTCTGTTGTCACGTGATTTATATGTATAAGGTGGCAGGGGGAGTTTAAGTAAAACAAGACAAAAAGATGCTCAATGCTATGGCACAGAAATATTAAAGTATTTATTTCCCTCCCATGTAGTACCTATATCATTGGTTATTATTTGGTATTGTAAAAACAAATATAAACATCACGTACCGTTCAATGGGGGACTATGTAAATTGGATACCTGGAGTTCAAGTCACGAGCTGCTAGTGGGAGATTTCAACAGCAATGCGGGAGATGAATAAAGTGATACACTCTTTCAGAAAAATAAAAAAATTATCACAGAAAATTCCCCTGAGCTGTAAAGAATATGTTAACTGGCATAAAGTGATTTATGGCAGGCTCCGAGTCGGATATAATATAGTTACACGACACGAGAAAACTCAAGACCCACACAATTAATTCAGAACGACGCATATTTTTCAACCTTCCTCAATCCCCAAGGCACTGTGTGGCAGAAAAATATCGGTCCATATAGAATAACGCGTTTCCACGTTACAATTTGTAAATCGCTCATGACAAATAACTGTCCGTGGAGAGGTAACTCAAACCAGAATAAGCGACTAAAAGTTTGTGTCTATTTCACACAGACATAAATGCACCTGCCGTGTGTATGTCGCATATTCGTTTTTAACCGTCAACAAATAAGCGTCTTTGCGGTTGTACTACGTACTGACGGTACGACGTTGACATCCGGTTCCTCAAGAAGCTTCCGATAGCACGCGGAGTGAAACGTCAGCCATCGTGACGGACAACACGCGGGGTACTACCCAAAAAATATATACATCGGACTCTCAACAACATTTACAATCTACCCGGAACTACTTTTATTTCACACCTCTTTGCAACCGCCCCCCAAACTCTACCCTCTTAGTCACCGGTTAGTAGGAAACATAAATTGAAGGGGTGGCGAGGTGGTTAAAATAAAAAAAATAACAATGTTAAGAACTAAAACCCGGAGCGCATGGCGGCGGCCTGTGGTACTCATCGGGCAGTCCCGTGTAGTCAGACTGTACGCTCTGGCTCAGAGCATCGGCCCGAGGCAGGGGCTCCGGTGGACGCTTCGTCATCAGGAGCCTGAAATCCGTCGCCGGACTCGCCGCCGCAGCGGGGTTAAAGTTGACGGCGGGCGCGCTGCGCCGGTTCTGCTCGACGGAATCGAAGCTTAAGAACTTTGGTATGGGTGGCCTCCCCTTTGGGGTATGCTGAAGATAACTGGCGCTGTGGGGGAGAATTGCCGGGCCCGGGGATTGCCAGTGGTCGGCGGGGGGCTGGGTGAACGTGCTCAACGGACGTCCGGGGACCGAGGTCCCCAGCGGCCCTCTCCTCGGGACGGGCGGGGCAGCGGCGGGTACCGTAGGTTCGGGCCCTTGTAGGTACGTTTTCGGAGGCAGCGGTGGGACGTTGTCCGGTATCTGTAAACAGATTTGGGATAAAACAACAAGACACAAATTATAGCACGATCCATAATGTAACAAGTGCCTCAAAAGTGAAGTGTTTTAGCCGAGGGGAACTGCTGATGGCAGCTGTGCCTGTGCAGAACAACATTAATACGGCACTAGCCTGCAAGTAGCCATTTGTCTGGAGGGGATGTCGCTATTGATTTTAACGTACGAGTATTTTGCGAGAAATTTTCCAGATCTGGACCATGACACCGGCACACGTGGCCTACGTATTGTCAGCCAACGTCAGAGATGATTTAACATCCACCGTGATGCAGACAAAGTATATTTTTCACGATTGACACTCCTTGCACTCTTAATTCAGAGGAGTCAACAGCATGGCCTGCAAGAGAACTTGCGTGGTACTGCAAGAGCACACAGTGACTTCCATATGGCTGGCAGGCCGTAATGTGCTACATCATGTGTGTCTTTACCCATTTGAGGTGTCCTCAACGTGCACCTAGCCTGACACAAGTGATGTGATGACGTCACTGCCACTTGGTTGAGAATGACAGCTGTTGTTGTTGTGTATGTGTATATACGTATATATACAACGTATATATACATTAATTGTCAGAAACCGCTTAATCCTGTACAGGGTTGCCATGAGCCAGAGCCTATCCCAACAGACACAAGGCAGGGCTATAGTCTAGATGGGACGCCAGTCCATCACAGGGCACGGGGGCAATTTAGTCAGCAGGACGATTAACCTATACAGCAGCATGTCTTTGGACTGTGGGAGGAAACCGGAGTGCCCGACATAACCCATGCAGACACGAGAAGGATATGCAAACTCCGCACAGAAATGCAAACAAGCCGAGATGTCCACGTGTGTGTATATATACGTTGTATGTAAATGTCAAAGGCAAATATCTCCTCCAAATGCTTTTATAGACTACTAGCTGGGGCGACCCGGCGTTGCCCGGGTAAATTTGATCATAACTGGGGATAGTAATAGAGGCGCCGCTCATCCAAACTGCGTATTTTAATGGAGGCGGCGCTTATCGTAACTGGGTATTGCAGTAGCGGACCGCTTATCCGTAATAGCTGCGGCCCTTATCCTAACTG
Organism: Geotria australis; assembly: GCA_036362915.1. Lineage (NCBI taxonomy): Eukaryota > Metazoa > Chordata > Hyperoartia > Petromyzontiformes > Geotriidae > Geotria > Geotria australis. The sequence goes on from JAZEWU010000001.1 coordinate 33,140,325, forward strand.
GGTATTGTAATGGCGGCGCGGCTCATGGTACCGTGAGGGCACGGCCCGAAGCACAGAAAGCGGTCCCGGTGGCCAGGGAAGGCCCGTGGTCGCCCGCTAAAGCATCAAAGACCCATCTCGGACCGAGTGGCGTCGTTTTGCGAAGGTCCCGCACGATTTGGTTGCGATTTGGCGGAGTGCATCGTGATCAAGCAAGCAAGCAAACAAACCCAACTTGATTTTATATATAAAATCAAATGCTGTTATTACTATTATAGATAGATTATACCAAGGACAGTTAGTAAGCACCTATTAAGGAGGACGGTGGCAGAGTGGTTACACTGCATTGTGTTACCAACCCAGTGACCGCTTTGTCAGTTTCACCTTATCAACCCATTACGATGTTGTAACGTCCTCCGCTCACCCAGTGATTATTAACATTCCCCACCACTGCATATGTGCTGCCGACACCCCGTTTGATGGAATCGGAGCTGCAGGTGACTAGATTTTGAGCCATTAGGGGGATGAGATATGCGAGACCGTACTTCACCACGCTGGTTACTGCGGGCTGGTGAAGATACCCACCTGACACGTGGCGCGCACCACTTACACTCAGGCGACCACCAGCCTTTCACACATGGTGGCCCTTAGGGAGAAAGACGGAACCATAGCTCATGATGGCGATAGAACCTTGAAACTAGCGGAGCAATTTAACGGAGGTCTCTTTTCGCCAAACAAACGTCATTTATCCCAGCACTCGAAGAGGGATTCGCGTAAAAACAGCAGGGAGTTCCAGGTGCCACACTTGAAGAATTTACAAAACATGGCATGGACGGGTCTTCACACAGCAATGGATCTACAAAGGTCGCACGACAGGTGGCAATCAATTGTCAAATTGTCTTTTCAAGGCTTCTCACAAGTAGTTCTGTGAAACTCACCTCAGCAGGACGTTATCTAATACACAGGGGTGGGGGGGGTATACACCGCTCTGTGGGCGCTCCGAACCGATCCTTCTCGTTAAATCACGGCGCAAGCACGGTCGCAAGTAAAACAAGCTCGACCGTCTAAAGCCCGACTACCCCAGCCAGGGTCCCCGTGCGCTTACGCCGATCGGCTGGCTGGTGAGCTCGTGCAGGGCGCGGCGGATCGACGGGTAGAGGCGAGGGTACAGCCGCCCCCCGGTGCCATCGTCGGGAGCCAAATTCGCAGCACAGCCGGGCGCCGCTGCCACCGCCGCGCCGGGCGGGAAGACTGGCAGAGAGGGCAACGCCCCGGGGGCCTCGCTAGCCGCGAACGCGACTCGGTGTTGTTGTCCGTGTGCGGCCGATGTCATCTCGCTGGGCGGCTTGTTTAGGAGACCGGAAGACGAGGAGAGGTGCTGCTGAAGCATGCGGTCGCCTGTCGTTGCCGTGCTCACGAACTGCATCAGTTCCGCGTAGTCGGTGTTTTTTTCACACTCCTGTCGCGGGAAGGGGGGGCGCACGGAGAGAACGGACGGAGTTAGCGGTGGTCTCCAAACTAACACGTGTAAACACAAACACGAAAAGGAGGGGTGGCTGGAATGGCTGATAACGGAGGATGCTAAGGAGTACGTCAAAGCACGCCTGGGATCCAATTTTAAAATGTGAGTGGCTACCGCGTGATTAAACTGGGTTTTCTATGCGGTGAGCTGACCAGACGCCCGATGACAAAAATTCACATTCGTCATTGACACCGCTGTATAAGGAACCGCGTATAAGAGGACATTTTGGGCGATGGCCCTTTATCAAGCAGGCAGAAAGCGAGAGTGAATAATAGATGGGAATGTCACCTATTACACAGTGGGGCTTGATAGGATCCGTTAATAGTTACCATTTAGTAGATCTAAAGTAACCAATAACTCGGGCAGCAATTATATTGACGAATGCGTCGAGTTGTTATTATTTTACCCTACGCACGCTTGCCTACGCAGGAGCACACCGCGTTAGTCCCGTAAAGAGCTTGCAAGCTCACTGGGTATTTTTATGCTGTAATAATAAACACACATCTATCTATCTAGTTGACTTAGAGATTCCCCTGGCAGATGTTTTTCCCCCCAGTTTTCACGATGGACTGCGAAACCCCGCCCCCCCCCCCGCCCCCGCTTCCTTCACCGCTTTCACATTGCCCAACAGCAACGGGCTAGACAAAAGCAACACCAAACAGGGTTAGGCGCACCTGGCCGCATGGCTCCGTTATCGTCTCTCCGTAGGGCTGGATGCCGACGGAGTGGTGGTACTCGAGCAGGGCCGCCAGGCTGTTGTGCACGCGCTGCTCCCCAACGATCATGTACTTGCCGTTGGGCCGCTGCAAGATCATGTAGTGGCGGCAGCGCTCGGCTCCCCTGCACGCGCACGCAGATAGATGTGTATTATTTATTAACTCGAACGCTTTCATGACCACTGTTATCCATAGTGAGGCTCTGTTTATGAGTTTAGGTCATGTGGAAAAGTGTGTAAGTGTTGTGCACCCGTCGATATGTTGTTACCGACGTTTCGCTGAAACGTCCACTCAGCTTCTGATGAAGCTGAGTGAAGGTAAGTGCTGTGTGTGCTCGCTCGTTTTCTCCAACATATCGACGGGTGCACAACACTTACACACTTTTTCACATGACCTAAACTCATAAACAGAGCTTCACTATGTTTATTATTTATGTTTATACAATGTATTCGAAGCAGCCTTAATAACTAAATTTTTGTTGCTTTGCTTTTTATTAGTTGTTTTTTGTGTCGTTGTTGACATGCCGGACTCCCCGCGGCCCTTGTGCAGCGCTTTGTGACCCTCGGGTGAAAGGCGGTCTATAAAATGCTATTATTATTATTACAAGCGGTAAAATACCCAGTGAGCTTGCAAAGCTTTTTACGGGACTCCCGCGACACGACAAACGCGCGAATTGTTGACGCTGTGACGGCGGGCGGGTTGTTAAAAGCAAAACCGATAAGGTTTTTATTTTAGACCTAGTGAGGTTTACGCGATTTCAGTCGAAGGAACTGCCGCGCGAACGTGCGGTCTTCTTAATTCACGTACGAAATTACGACGCCGTTAATTTCGACGGACACGGAGCCGCCGCCATCTTGAATGCCAAGCTCTGCTTTACGCAATGTTTTTGCACCTTGTCATATTTTTCCAACTCGGGGGTTGCCGCTTCCTCTGGCATTTCTGGAAGAATACTTATTTGCCACGATTCTAATACAGAAGTGGAAAACACTTTATCTACAACTGAACATTTACAAAACCATAAGGTCACACCCAATTAGGCTCCCATTGCCATCGGCCGCTGTATCAAATTACCTCGACACCATTCTCGAAAAGTGGATTTCAGCTTTGCGATTCTCAAACTTCAAAGGGTGGGCCGTGGGAAGCAACCAATGACCAATGGGAGAAAGAGCAAGAACCGTAGTCAACAACAAAGCTTGGGGGTCTTCTGGACGATGACAGATGACCTTGTGGACATAAACGAACGCTGTCACAAATTATTGGCTCATAAACTCTGCTCGTTGGTGGCTTTAAAATTCTCAACACCAGTGTGGACAACGCCGTAAGTTAGATGGCACTAAACCCTGAATCCGCATATGCTGCAAATAGAACGATGCTCGTTCCCTGTGTCGTTACTGTAGAATGAGACACGTCTTACTTGAAGGAGAGAGCGTATCCATTCTGGGTCTCGCTCACGCGGACAAGGTAGCAGCCCAGCGGCTTCCGGCTCAGCAGATCCTCGGCGTTCCTGGGCCCGCGTTCAACATCACAACGCGTAAAACACACGGAATATTGCGCGCGATAAATTTTTAACAAACGCAACCATGTGATACAATGGTCGTTAATAGAAAGAGACGCAAGTTATTGTTACTGTTTGTTCAATGTGCTACGGAACCTATGGACGTGGAGACAAGCTTTTCTGGGTGAATTAAAAACAATATTTATTTTGCGAGAATATCAATTGCACAAGCAATGGAGTACCGAAGACAAATACCACATGATATTGTACAGGCATGGCATTTAGAGGTGAAAAGCATTTTAAGCTAAAAAAAAACCTTAAAGAATCAGCCGCTAAGCCTAATTAAATAGCAAAAGCCTATATTGTGTATTGATATTACTTGTTCATAATAGTTCTTAAAATCTTCTTGAATCACAACACTACCGGGATGTGTCCCACAGTGGGCTATTCAACAATCTTCACATTTAGAACTTTTGCACGTGTTAGAAAACCTAAGTACTCGACGACAAAAAACACACGTATAATGAAAATACACTGAAAGAAAAGTGTGCACAGTCCAACATATTACTTGCTGAACAGCCCTCGACAGACCACCTCATAGCCCAGTGGGTGGGGGAAAATTGCACACAAAGACGCGGCAACGTTAAAAACAATCCACCGGACTTGCCTCCCAAAGCGCCGGATTGACAGGTGTGCTCCACCCCTAAACGACAAAGGCTCCCCCGTAAAGCCTCGACAGACGTCTGGGGCAAGTGCTGTTAGTGACCACCTACAGAGTTTGGCACGGCGCACGAGGACGTGCGGTGTCAGCACCACGCCCGGCAACCTTGATCTCCCCAGTGGCGTTATTTATACACCGCACTTGAGGGAGGGTGCGTTGACCTAGGGGGCGCGTGGGTCCCGTGTAGATTATCGCGTTCACGTCGCGATCCCTGTCAAGTAATGCTTGGTATTACCTGCAAATTCTACCAAACACTTCGAAGCCGAGCTGAAAGACAACGATTTCCAGGAGCTCAACAGATGCCAGAAG
>JAZEWU010000001.1:33145353-33169597 GCA_036362915.1 Geotria australis
GTCTTGGTCCGGCTCATGGCCGCTCCGATTGGTTGACCCCTGCCGGCGGCCGAGGGCAGCACGGGCGCCGAGGGCAGCAAGGGCGCCGACGGCTGCACGGGTGGAACTTGCGGCGCCTGATCCGCCGGGTCCTCAAATTCATCCAGCTGGACGCCACACAAAAAGACTCTCTATGGTCATTTTGACGCACCGGAGCAAAGGTTAAGAAAACTAATAAACAAACGCCACTTCCTTGATTAGCACAAAACGTACGACCGTTCTCGAGCGTTGCTTAACGAAACAAAAGTTTGCTCGCGAAGAGAGTTCAAAGGTTATAGGCAAATGCACTTCGTCAATGTCGAGAAACATCGCGCTAAAGATACATTTTTACCGGTCGCGTCTTTTTTCCCATCGTCTCCGACAGCAGCTAGCACATAAACACCGTCACCTCCGTAGCTAAACACATTCCATTTAGCCAACATTTCTCATAACACACGCGTTATGAAAACACGCGTTTACAAAAAAACACATTTAATTACGGATCTGCCGTTCCACGATATGTTCACGTTCCAGCCGATAGTCAAACGACTGCTCTCCATGGCTCCGGCCCCGCGACTGGTCGGACGGTCGTCGTCTCTCTGAGGACGTGGCGGTCTTTGAGATGAAAACAACCTCGCGGTGGCTGCTGGGTGTCAAGTTACTGCGGGGCCGTCCTTGTAAACGGAACCAACCCTCCGCGGCAGCGCGAAGGACGATCGCGCCGGCTGCTCGCACGCCGCTTGTTTGGTGAGGCGCGGCGATTCCGTTTGCACACAAATCAAGATGACGCAACGCTTCGCACGAACGTGTACTGTGCGGAACGCGTGCCCCCGCTGCCTGTCGCCGCCGCCGCCGCAGCCCTGACCGCGGGAGAGAGACGGGGGCCACGGGAGGTGAACCCGGCTCGGCTGTTCACGCTTCAACTGGTTCACATGTAGATTAGGAAGAATTGCCGCTTCGGCATTTTTGCCTTCAAAGGGCAGAGTATTTCAAGCGTGCCTGGCGCCGTAGAGAGGACCAGCACTTGATACTTATCCGTCGCGCTACGGCGTTTGGGAAAAAAGTACAATTGTAAGTGTGCGTTAGGGTTTAAATTATGGATGAGCGACAGTTTAGGTGGCCTTTCATTGCACACCTTGCATTACAGTTGTGCGGATACGTGGGCTGAAATGAATTCTTACGCTTGTACAAAAGTGCACGTCTAATAATCTATTATTTAGGATTTGTGTAGTTGTGCTGGATGTAATTTTACATCTGCAGGTACCTTACGGAAGCATTGCATTCAGCACAATGTTGATGCGTAGAATTCTATTCATGAAAACGGATCGCGACAATTCATCAACCTGTGATCGCAGCAAATCGCTGCAGGCCTCGACATACAGTAATCGCATCCAGACCACAAGGGTCTCAGCGGTGAAGGGAATAACAAAAACCCGCATTGGATCACCCAACACCCTCACCTGGATTTAGGAGCCGGCCGTGGCGCAAGTGTCAAGATATTTATTGAAAGCTCCCGTGTTGTTGTAAAACATAGCAATGGATTCCTATAAATGATGACTCGTTCTACAACTGTTACAAAATTAGAAGGGCCAGCCTCACACCGTGAATATTGCTGAAAAGCCCCGCGAGTGTTACGAGCAGACATTTATCACCCAAACAAGTGTGGTTTTATGTAACAGTTCAGATGCCCGGTGTGATAAGCGTCGTAAAGGGATGGCATTCATCCTCGCCTGTCAGGACAAATGAAACTTGCCCTGGCTCGGCTACAGCCGCATACGAAGGCCCCAATTTATACCAGCAACTTCTTTGTTGCCGGTCGTTTTGGAAACTATAAGAAAAATAATATATCTGCTCAAACATTATCCTTCGTTACTACACTTTGTTCCGGTTACAATTATTGATTAATTCCTTTTGCTGATAAATTTTACAATTATGTTTTGTATTGCATATCAAAGTGTATTTATTGTTTAGGCTCTTGTGACTTGGCACTGCTTCTGACTCCTTCCGCTTATTTACACTCAAACTGCTCCGACCTCTTACGGTCTCGCTGTAATTCCAAGCGTCTACCAAACCGCTATAGCAGGTAATAAACACAGTGCCATTTTCCAAATACACTCCACCCTGCTCTCCTTGACCTCTTTAAGTAATCATTTTGATCGGGAACGGCCTTCAGTAGCTGGCCTGTGTACGGCAGGGTGGTGGAGATTGCAACATCTGCGCCTCACAGAAAGAAAGTCCTGCCCGACGCAGTTTGATTCCCACATCGGGCACCTTTCTGTGTGGGTTTTGCGTGTTCATCCCCCTGTTCTGCGTGGGTTTCCTCCGGGTTCTCCGGTTTCGTCCCACAATTAATTGGCCGATAACATCATAATATATATACGACGCAGTGTCTGGCAAACGTTGGCACAGGCTGGCTGCATGGGTGCTCTCTGCAGCTTCCTCGCACCTCCATATAGCCGTGTCTCGTCCGTGACCGGGCGTGGAACTTGCGCACGCTATGAATCATATTCGTCTTGATAACCTGTACGCAGGGCTACGGCACTGAGTGGAGATGGGCATGAGTCAGCCACCTGCGTGAATCTGCCCAAGCAAACGAGCTCAGAGTCGACCCAGTCGAAGGTCGGCCTTTACTCGCCAAGGCCCACGCGACGGCCATGCGGATCGGGTTAATTAATCCACGGTCTAACAAGCGTGACGGGCGACCACGCTTCTCGTTCCAAACTCTCTCAAATTACGACATTCGCCCGTTCCCTTTAGGGTTGTGCGTAAGAGAAGCTGGCTAAAGCTTCAATGCATTATCATTCAATTTCTGGCACTTTCCAGCTACGATTGACGCGTTTATGCATTAGCTCTGTCTTTTTATCTGCCCATAGCAGTCGTGGGTGTCCACCATAACTGTTGTAAAGACGATCCAATATACATAAAACTGTAGTGTAAAGTTGTGTTTTCTGTTACGAAACCCGGCCAAATTCATTAAAGGGTTCCCCAAACAAGGAGACAGACACCAAAGCATAAAAAAGCAATATTTTCCAAATATAAAAATTCCATTTGTGATCACAACGTACCTATCGGCTTCGTGGCCGCTGACCAAACGGTTCCAGAGACAAACGCTTTTTGGGAAACGGTTATGGAATGAACGCGGACGCGTCCCATTTGCAGCTCGGCCGGCGTTTACAGGGGAGCGGTGCCCTCACCGAGTGGATCGTGATGAAGCGGCTCCTGGGCCGCGGCACGGGCGCCTCCGTGTCCTGCGCGACGCCCGCCGGGACCCTCTTCTTCCGTGGCCTCGGCACCGGGGGCACCGCCGCCGAGGCCATCGCCTCATCCGTCCCATCTAACCAAGCAGAGGGACGGCCGCGGCGTGAGAACCATCAGCATGTTCCGTGATTATCGTCAATGCTGTCGTCAAGGAGGACTGCGCCGTTGATCGGTTAGGCAGGGTGGGGCAGTGGTAACATCCGCGCCTCAGAGAAAGAATGGTCCAGCCCGAGGCGGTTCGATTCCCGCCTTGGGCGCCTTTCTGTGTGGAGTTTGTGTGTTCTCTCCCCCTGTTCTGCGTGGGTTTCCTCCGGGTTCTCCAGTTTCCTCCCACAAGTAAAAAAAAAAACACTCGTTAATTAGTTGGACGATAACATCATAATATGTAGGAAGCAGTGTGTGGAAATATGGCGCCGGCAAACCGCCTGGCTGCCTCCTCTGCCTAGCAGCGCTTTCCTCGCGCCTCTGAGTCGTTCTCTCGTCATTGAATTAATATGTGCGCGGTATAAATGTTAAATTATTATTAGTTATCACACGAGTCATATTACCATCATTGTTAAGGGGCATTGTGAAAACAACCGGGACGTCATTATGCCATCATCAATTAGATATTTTGAGAGTAGTAGGACATTTAAGTCGTCACCATCAACCATCATTTTAAAAGGCCACGGCGCAAAAACGCAACGACGTTTGCGGGAATGCTCTCATCAGCTGCGAGCGCCGCGGCTGATGGAACGAACGGTCGTATTTTTTCCAGCAGGCCCTCACTCAAATCGACAGGCTGCAGTGAATGGGGGCAAATTTGGCAGAATCGGAGCCAATTTTTTACCATCATTATTTATTACTGTTAATGGTCATGTTGTTACGCGCAGCACGTTCAACGTTGCGACATCGTGGAACGTCTATTGCCAGCAAATATGCACGGAAACAAATCCAAAGCTGCAGGCTTGGCATTAGCTGGCATTGTAAGGGATAATACTGCAAACCTGTACAGGTGGGCAATCCCATCACGTCTCCCCCCCCTTCGCCGCACCTCCCTCCGTCCGCCAAAAATATTAAGGCGGCCGTTATATGTATTATGATCGCTGTTGAAGTATGCTTCGTTTTTCAAATATACATGTACTATTATACGTGGCGATCCATGCTGGTTTATAATGATACACTTAAGTTATTCTTATTGAGAGATTGAATAATATGAAGGCAATGGCGTGAACGATGTAATGAGTGCATTGAGACTGGGAGATTTTAGTTGGGGTATTTACATGAAATCTTAACAAATGTGCAAGGGATTGTATCTCAACATTTACGACTTCTGCTACACAAAGTTCTCAGTCCTTTTTGGTACGAGAGTCATTTTCGATCTCCAAAAGGTTTAACTGGGCGCCCCACTGATGCTGTGCACAGCTGTCTTCGGAAAAAGTAACAACGCAGAGAGATTATGGAAGCTAGGAAATCAATGGGCTCACACTCACTCTGTTGCTTTCGAGACTCTTCTTCCTCCAGCCTCTTCCTCTCGAGCTCTTCCAGTCTCTTCCGTTCCTCCTCCTGTTCCTTCTTGATCTTCTCCCGGTAAGCCGCCAGGATACGCGTGTACTTCTTCCGACTCAGGAAGCAACGCACGCCTTCATAAGAGAGACACCGACAGCAAGCAGCGATGAAATTAAACTCGTTGTACCTCTTGAAAAAAGCACGTGCGATGCTGAAGGAACCTGCGCATGTCAATAAAAAAATGTTGTGCTTTGTCTGTCTGCGTGAAAATACAATCAGTGTTCAATTCAGCAATGCCTGATATCATCCGGCCCTTCTGTATGGGATAGTTTTGTCCCCTCAAATGCGAGGGTTTTCTCCGGGCACTCTGTTTTCCTCCCGGATGTATAAACACTCACTAATTGGAGGAAAACACGGCGATATGAAAGTAAAAAAAATTGCAGAGCAATTGTTGGCATTGGCTCACCACCTGGCAGCCTTCCAGCTTGCCCGGTTGCTCAAAAAGTCTGATGCAATGTGCATGAACGACGCTATATGGACCAATATGGTGTAAGGAGGCCTTCATCCAATAGTAGAGTGACAAGGGGCTACAGATTTGTATTTAATGCTCAATCACATACTTTTTTGTAAAACAGTGGCTGCCCTCTGGAGAGCGTTCAAAAGGTTTGCCAGGGCCTCCTGATGCCAGTACTTGAAGAAAACCTTTGTCTGTCTGTAGGAACATATTCACACACAAAGACAAAAACACATATACATCAAACAGCCGAACAGTGTAGTGGACAGGTGGCTCTGGAGACTGAAGCCATGTCAAAAAACCGAGATGCCACTGCTGAGACTCTGTGTTCAAAATACCGGTCACCACCCATCATTAAACCAGGAAACTTGTGTCAAAGCTATCACAAACAGACAGCAAGTGCATTTCTCCGCGTGAAATTAACCTTTGTTTTGTTCCCCATCTGTGGGATTAGGCCTATCGATGTTGATGTCACAAGCTGTTGTGACACCATATCGTCTGTATGCACGACTACTCATTTGTATCTCCTGTCTATAATTTCAAGCTCTTGATTATCTGCCTTTCATTTCGGTAATCTGTAGTGGCTTTCTATCTCAACGAAAAACTTCAAGAGCTTTTGTGGGGCCAGATATGGCCCAGAGGTCACAGTTGATAAACTCTGTACTAGTGTCAACTGGCAGTGGAAACTGAAGAGACGTACCCAATCTGCCATTCCTCCAGTCCCGATTTCTTCAAAATAATGGCACAGCTGCAGCACAAACATGAAAATAATAACACAAACACGTCATTAGATATTACAAGGGCAAGGTTCAAGTATCAAATTAGTGAAAAAGTAAAACAAATGTTTGAATGCTGAATGAGTGTTTTCCTGTTGTTTGTTTTCCTGTTGTTTTTTCTTTTGTCCATTGTCTTATAATTCGTTGCTAACGCTTGACTCTCAGTTTTCTGTCTCCCTGTTGTCGTTATGCCGTTCTCTCCACAGTTCGGATTGTTAAAAAAAAAAACCCAAACAAAAATTTGTTGCTGATTTTCCGTGCTCTGTCGTTGTTGACATGTCGTTCTCTCCGCAGCTTTGTGCAGCGCTTTGTGACCCTCGGGTGAAAGGCGCTATATAAATGCTATTATTAATATTATCCAAAAATGGCAAATCTGAGCCAATGATGGAAATTCTACATTGCTATGGTAGGGACAAGTCTCCCACCAGAACAAGGGAAGACTTGTTTATAAACGCTTACGGAGGCACAAACAAACGCTTACCTCTCCACGGTTGGCAGTAGATTTGACTTAAGAAGAAGAATTCCATATCTGTAAAATACATGCGGCGATTAAACAGGATTCAATGGAAGTGCTCTGCGAAGCTGGCGAGCAGAGTTTAACTCCCGGCCTTGGCTGACACCACATGAATAGTGAGCGATATCTGAACCGTTGGATGGGCACCCCCATCCTTCAGCAACTCACAGTGACCCACACGGTGAAGTATGGTTAAACAACTACAACGACCGACACGGCAAGTGGAGGATTTGGGCCTAGCACTGTAAATTCTCCTTGTTGTCAAATATTTGATCAAAAGTGCCCTTGTAAAAAAAACGAAATTCACGTTTCCTTATTTAGCCGCTCCAAATGTAAAAAGGGTCAATTTGACACCAAACCTAGGTTTGAAATTGCCACCACCAAATTGCAGGCTGCGCCGACTAAACACAGTGTCACCTGCGCCAGTGTGTTTTATAAATGTAAATAATCCAAGTACTTTTCATTGAGCATCCTATCTTCGGACATTTAAAATCCACTGCTGGATGAGGGTTTCCCCTCACCGTGTGGGTCTTGGGGATTATTCAACCATTACTGCACCACACTCACCAGTGCTAGTTGGTATAAGTGGCCAGCATCATAGACGTACACTTCATCGATTAATGTCCGCTACACTCCCCTCTGCTGTCCACCGGGTCTGCCAAGAACTCCCTACGACAACTTGTCTTGTGCATCCTGGTCACCAACCAACCACAACCCAGGCTCACCCCTGCTTAGCTTCAGAGTTCTCACGAGATAAGGCGCATATCTGTATTCCAGGTGATTTGGTCAGAGGCTTCCCATCGCATCGTTACCTGCTGACAAACTCCTGAAACGAGGGCCTCCAGGAGAAACCGTCTTTCCGGATTCTCGTCGTCTCCAGCAGCCCGTTGCATCGCAGCTGCAAACCAACAATAATAATAATTATGCAATTTATAACGCGCCGCGCAAATTTCCGCGCCTGGTCATGGACGAGACACGGAGGCGCTAAGAAACCGCAGAGATGGGGGGGAGTCAGCCATGCAGTCAGCCGGCGCCAAGCCGCCAGACACTGGTTTCCTATATATTATGATGTTTTCGGCCAATTAATTAATTTGTGTTTTTTAGTTGTGGGAGGAAACCGGACAACCCGGTGGAAACCCACACGGAACAGGGGGAGAACACACAAACTCCACACAGAAATTGGCCCGTTGCAGGAATCAAACTGCTTCGGGCAGGTCTTTCTTTCTGCGAGGCGCAGTTGTTACCACCGCGCCACCATGCCACCCAACACAGCCCTGTTTAACTCGGGAAACAGGACTTGTAGTAACACACACACACAGTGATGGTATGGATTTAATCGCCAAATGACCTGTAAGGTTCACGACAGTGCTAAAGTAGTGCATTTCAATCAGTGTAAAACAGATCGATGAGGATATTAATTTAACTTGAGGCATTAGCGATGATGGCTGGGTAAATAATGGCCATGTCGGGGACACCGAGCCAACACCGTTGAGACCCTGGGTTCAAGCCCTGCATCTGGGTCTCTTAGTAACTCGCATCGCAAGCCGGAGGGGAGGAAAAAACACCGCAATAAATCACAGCGGTTTATAGTTAAATACCGTATACTTAAAACTGAAATCCTCAACAATAACAAGGCTTGGGACATGTTATGCTCTCGATTATCCACGGGCGGATTAACAAGGCTCTCGCGTCTTTTGACGTACGCGCCGCTTTAACGATGAACAATCGCGAGCAGTGGGCACAGCGTCCGCCTGCAGGATGTTGTGCCCACTGCTAAGAGTGACAGGCTCAGTCTATCCATCCATCCATTGTGAGGCTCTGTTTATGAGTTTAGGTCATGTGAAAAGGTGTGTAAGTGAAGTGCACCCGTCGATATGCCGGAGCAAACGAGCGAGCACATTCATCCATTATCAGTAACCGCTTAATCCTGTACAGAGTTGCGGTGAGCCGGAGCCTATCCCGGCAGACACAGGGCGCAGGCCAGGGCTATACCCAGGATGGGGAGCCAGTCCATCACAGGTCACCGGGGGCAACTTAGTCCGCAGGCCAATTAACCTATGCAGCAGCATGTCTTTGGACTGTGGGAAGAAACCGGAGTGCCCGGCGAAAAGCCACGCGGACACAGGAAGAACATGCAAACTCCACACAGAAATTCACCCGAGCCGAGATTCGAACCCGGGATCCTTTTTGCTGCGAGGCGGCAGCGCTCCTCACCACGCCACCGTGCCGCCCGACAGACAGGCTAAGTGCCCCGCTTAATACCCACGACGGCCCCTGCACCTTTACCTGATTCTTGACCATGTCCATGTCAAAGCGATCGGCCGCCTTGGAGTCGTTGGGCTTCAGGCAGCGAATGAAGTGCGGGTTGGACGATGACATCTTCTCCATGAGCACGGACAGCGATTGCTGAGGGACACGGACAGAGCGCGGTGGGGTTAAAATCCGTCCCGGTTTCCCAGCAGCACGTTCAATTTGCCCCCACGGACGGATATTGAGTTGCAAACAAACGCCAAATCAAATATGGTTCGAATTTGTCTTAAGAGCTGCTCTTTTCGGGACAGCCGTGTGAAACGTTCCTCCGATCGGGTGTTTTTGTTGTGTCACAGGAATCACGCAAAGAGCTTGCAAGCTCACTTGGGTATTTTCTGCTGTAAAAAATAAACATTCATCTATAATAATAATAGCATTTATAGAGCGCCTTTCACCCGAGGGTCACAAAGCGCTGCACAAGGCTGCGGAGAGAACGGCATGTCAGTAACATCTCTCTATCGTAACGTTTCGCCTCGCATGTTGGAGGCATCATCGGGCTTCGAGTGGTTTAGCTGCTCTTTCGGCTATGCCGAAACTGCGGCTCTTAAGGGCAATTCTGATCCATTGAGGTGTGAAAACCCACATCAATATGGTTATACAAAGTGGTGTCAAACTGCTGCATCATGGGAAGGGAGCTGGCTACATGAGCTGGGAAGAAGCTTAGGGGGTGTGTGGAGAGGTATCTTGTTTAAGGTTCTTGAGCTATGATTACCACTGGCCCTAGTTTTCCACAGGACCTTTCTCTCTTCGTAGTAGTTGTTCTAGGAAGAAAAAAATAAGGCTTCCCGGGGACATTATTAATTCCAGATGTTGTCAGTAGAAAAAATAACACACCATTCAACTGAATGCATTTACATGCAGTTCTTAACTCTTCCGGTGTTGTGAGATATTTTTCCTCCCGTGGTATTTCCCGGCTATTTGTGCCTTCGAGGTTACAACGTTCCAAGGCCGGCACCTCATATCGGCTACCACCGTACACTAAGAATTGTGGGCAGAACGCACTGAACAAAGCTCGACTCGAGACCAAACGCGGTGTTGATCAGCGCACCACGAGCCGTGTCTGTGTATGTACACGCATGCATATGGCCTGGCACAGGCGCCGCGGTAACGTCACCGCCACCTAGTGGCGAACGGTGGTTGTTGTTGTTGTGTGTACACGCGTGCGTGCATAAAAGTTGAAACGCTTACCCTAAACTGAAACCCGACCGTGGACTTGCGCGAGTGGGCGTTTACATCCACATTTCCCTGTGAATACAGTAGATATAGGGACAATGTTACATCCATGCTGGGCCATACTGGGTAAAAAAATCAGCTCTTTAGAGCAATTCTCAGTATCACAATTCTTCATTTTCAAATCACAAGCATGCAGGTACCAGCGCTCCTTTTCTCAGCATCAGTGTCCCTGTCCTGGAAACGATTCCTGCAACAACAACAAAATGGCAAATATTATATGGACCTGTGGTCTGATGACTGTCAGATTAGCCAGTGCATTCATGTGATTCAAGTAATTAAACAATAAGAAGGGCATTAAGATCACAATTAGTTCTGCAACGCATCATGGGATGAAGTATATGCTGCACATGAAATGCTTAGACACATTAACTTAGAAATAACATCCATTCATTTTCTAAACCGCTTGTCCTGGTGAGGGTCGCGGTGACAGCCGCGGTGACAGCAGTCCAAGGAGAGTGGACCAGACATCCCTTTCCTCAGCAACAGACTCCAGCTCTTCCTGGGGGATTCCCAGCCGTTCCCAGGCAAGCCGAATATAAAATATTGACCAAAATTACCAACACTGACATTTTAAATTGCTTAACATTTTGTATGAAGCTTATTTAAATAATTAAATCTCCATTCGTTTATATTGAGAGCCTATTCAGACTAAAAATCTCAGATTCAAGGGATACCAGAGTCATGAACGTAATGTTGTATACCTGCGACACTATGTCAAAACAACGCAATACATATGTACCGATGTAGATTTTCACAGATTGATTTATGATGGTTGCTCTTCAGAGCTGCTTCCAAAGCGGGTGGCGAAACGTCGCGAGGGTGACGGCGCTCAACACGGCTATCCCGAAAGAACAGCTCCGAAGAGCAACCATCAATGCAATGCATATTCAGTGCACATTCAATTCCTGAGGAGGTTCCCAGCCCATGGGGCGAAACGTCGGTCATCAAACCGATCAACGCGCGGTACAACCCAAAAAACACTCCGAAGAGCTTTCCTCCCCGTCGCACGAGTTCTCGGTGACACATGCACCGTGCCAGGCGTTGTGCCCTCTCACCCGCGAAGATCTGGCCGAGGAGCGGTATCTGGCTGTGCACAAAGAGCTCGCGGATCTCAGCAGGCAGCGAGTCTCGGTTCTTCTCGAGGAAGCCGCTGGCACAGTACGCCACCTACAGGAGAGACGAAGGTAAGACAAATCCTCCCCCCCACCGTGTAGCTCTGACAGACTGCTGTTAGCGAGCACCTACGATGGTCGACATGGCACACGAGGGCGTGGGTGCCCAGCACCACGCCCGAACACCTTTGTCTCCCTAGTGGCAATATTCACACACCGTACCGGCTACTCGTTTGAGGCCGAGTCGACTTAAGGGAGGTCCTGTCCTAGTTCAGATAATCGCCACTGGTGTTGAACTCGGGTGGCCGGGTTCGTAACGCAACATGCCAACCGCTACACTATCGCTCCCTACACAGTCAAAGCAATGTCTTTACTTTTACCAAATTAGGTGAAAAAACAAATTGCAAGTGGTGTTTATTTTGTGCCATTAATAATAACTGGGCTAAGACCATTGCCTCACTAGACTTGATAAGCCACTAGACTTGATAAGCCAACCTTGAAAACGGATGGATAGATGTTTTGCTCATTCCAAACGCATCGCTGTTTGCAAGAGAAGAGACGGTGTAGCGCGTGCTACCTTTCCGGCGTAATGGTTGACGGCAAACATGGTGTCGGAGGTCCTCGCCACCTCGTAGTGTTGGTTCTTCCCGAAGCTCTGGTTCAGTTTGTCAACAAATGTTTTGTCCGTGCCCTGGAAAAAACCGTCGGACCAGGCACACGCAGCGCAAACTTAGGTCGCAGCCTCCACGGCATTGCACGACACAGAAAAGAAAAAACGCCAGCGTTCTTAGGCCGTGAGGCAGAAGCACGTTCTCCCACGCACCCAGCTGCAGAGTCGAGTGGCATTTTGTTTTTAATTCTCAGAGGTGGAATTTAGTCGAATCC
Organism: Geotria australis; assembly: GCA_036362915.1. NCBI lineage: Eukaryota > Metazoa > Chordata > Hyperoartia > Petromyzontiformes > Geotriidae > Geotria > Geotria australis. The sequence goes on from JAZEWU010000001.1 coordinate 33,157,462, forward strand.
TAGTGCCGTTTAATCTCGGCCGGCCGCCAGGACTGCAAGCCAGGTTTCTCTGCAGTTATCAGCTCAGCGCTTTGAACTCTGAGCTACTCGGCTGCTTCAAGATTATTTGTTTGATTGTCTTGTGTGGGAGGGAAACACCACACATACATGGGGATAACATTTAAATCAGCCAATCATCACAGTCATAACCCATCCTACTTGGTGTACTATCTCATACTGTCATACAGGAACCGTGTGCACGTGATCCCTGAACAATTCACCAACCCCGGCTTCTTTCTCACGCACTGGATTATAGTAGTGCGGCACCAAATCCGAATAAATTTAGACGCCCACTTAAATCAGATGACCTTACAGTGCTTACAAATCACAGATTAAGATGGCTTAACACAAAGAGGCCAGGTGACTCGGAGGCCAGAGCACCGCCTCTGGTGCCACTAGCCTCTAGGTTCGAACCCAGGTTTCAGCCGCCCGTGACTAAAATGGACTCCACACAACTAAATGTAAATATTTTTTGCATTACTTCGTTTGGCTAAATTCCAGCTCTGTGAATTGAAATATCAGTCTGTCGACAGATACCGATCTCAGCAGTCTGCGCAACTATTCTGGGCCACACAGAGTCTCGCCCAAAGAGACTCCTGAATGCAGTAGGTAAGGGGGAATATAATCATTACCATTGGGAAATGGCTTTCCTCGTCCAACAGCGTCATGATTCCAATGGGTTTACCCAGAAATAGATCCTGCAAGGGGGCAAAATGTTACCGTGAATGTTTAACGCTCTTATAAAACACTGAACAATGCTTTAAAAAGTAAGCAATGTTTGGTTGATGTTTTAATTATTATCATCATCAAAATTCATACTTCATTCATAACAAATTGTAATATGCATCGATAACTAGCATAAATTAATAACGCTTTAAATCAAAATCATAATTAAATACTATACCAGAAGAGGCTTGTTGTCTTTGAAAGCCACAGCATGAGATTCAATGCCCTCTTTTTTGTATTCGTTCAGCTCCATTGAGAAAATAAACTGCGCCAAGGGAGAGAACAACGGCGACATTAAATTCACTGTTAAATATTTCACCTTCGCCATTTTCCGTGCAAAAAAAATATATGAGTTTACGGCAAAGCTCTTTGCCCTTCACGGGCTTCCAATCAACGCACTATTGTGCCCATTGCCCTTTCACTTCTATATGGTGGGTGGGAATTGTATCCGCATTCAATCTGCTGCTGGATGACAGGCCTACCCAACACCGTGCGAGGCGTGGCTGTTATTCGACCACAACTCACCACGCCAGTCAGTGCAGGTTAGTTGAGGCAAGGGAGTGGGGATGCCAACCCTCCCAGATTGGCTGGGAGTCTGTCGGTATCGGAATGAATCTCGCGGTGACTACCAAAACCATCCATCCATCCATTACCAGAAACCTCTTAATCTTATACAGGGCTAAAACCAATGTTTATTTAGGTTTTCACGGCTCGATGTACGAGTATTGCTCTTCAGAGCCGGTCCTTCAGAATAGCCGTATCAAGCGTTTCTCTTCTCTCCGTCGCGATGTTTCGGCAATTGTATTTGAAAGCAAACTGGGTGACTTTAAGAGGAACAGAAAAAATAATGGCATTACGTCAAACAAAATTATCTCCCGGAATAGCTTCAGAGTTGGCAACCCTCCGAGGGCGCACATACCAGAGCGCGTCGACAAAAAGTAAAATACTGATTTACTTCTGCACTGCCCCCTGCTGCCCCCTGCTGCCCACAACACCAAGCACTATCCAGGTTCAAAGCTGCTCATCTTCCATTATCGAACGAGCTCGGGCGCATTTCAGGGTGATTGGGTCACAAGCATCAAGCTGAACTCTGAACCGCTCACCTCGTTGAAAAAGAACTGCAGCTGTTCATTCGCCAGGTTTATGCAAAGCTGCTCGTAGCGATTCACTTTGAAGTGCTCGAAGCCGAAGATGTCAAGAATTCCTGGACAAGAAGAGGGGGGCGATCGGAGTTACACCAACACGCTTTCCATGGAAACCATCACAACAACCGCAATGTTACTTTAATCTATCGTTGAGCCTTTGCACGTCATCCCTGTAAGAGCCTAGTCAATTCTGAAAAGGATCACAATATTTACAGAGGTGAGATAAGTAGGGCAGAGTAGATTATACACAACGTCGTATAGCTGTCGGCTTGACGTTAAACATGTGTGTAATGTTTCTGTAGCACCAATTGTCATACCATCACCTGAATTTTATATACCCACTCGCCCCCCCAAGCCCCCCACCCCCTGTGGCCGTGACCTTTAGACAGGGTCACGGTTACAGGTTTCTGCATTTGCAGCACGGAAGAGACGTTGAGAACATCCAACACAATGCAGCATTCTAAACTTCCCTGCAAAGTAAACGCAACCAGCACAGTCTCTAAAATGACGAAGAAAATGGCACAAACCTATTTCAGGAAGGGTCTCGGCTGTTCCCTGGGCAGTCCGCGGTTCCAGCAGCAGATTAATCTTGACGACGATCCAGCTGAAGACACGAGCGTACGTGGCCTTTACGATCGAGTCCCTTGCGTCTGTGGCGTAAAGATTTAAAGCATTCATCAACTTCGCACTCTCAGCCAAGGGAGGACATCGCGACGGGTGGAAATTTCAACTCGGCAGAAATTTTAATTCTAGATGGGATCCACGTTTAGTAATGGACGGTAGTGACTAGCTTCAAGGTCATGGCTATAGTGTCCCAGATGACGGTCGCTCAACGGTGACGACTATACCTTCCGCCTGGTGCTGGGTGTAGTTCCTGTAGATGGACTCTCCGCGTGTGACGGAGCGGGAGAAGAGGAGACATTTCCTCAGTTTCTCGCCATTCACCCCGAGCTGGCTCTGCACACATCAGCAGTGGAGAAGCTGGTCAACATTTCGACTCACGACAATAACGCCACGGCAATGCTGAAATAGCAGCTGTTGAGAGAATGTGTCGCACGTCGAGCCATGAAAACCTACATCAATACAACAACAAAAAACAGACTGGTTGTTATTCAGACCCGTTCTTTCGGGATAGCCGTGTCGAGCGATCTCCCATTCTCCTTCGTGACGTTACACCTCCCAGTGTCAGACAAATCACACGTTTGTTGTGTCGCAGGAGTCCCGTAAAGAGCTTGAAAGCTCACTGAGTATTTTTCTGCTGTAAAAATAAGCATCAACCTATATTGGAAGCATCATCAGGCGTGGGAGGCAAAACGTCGCAAGGTTGATTGCTTGACACGGCTATCCCGAAAGAACAGCTCTGAAGAGCAACCACCATGAATGGAGCCATGGAAACCTACATCAGACAGAGGAGTACCACTGTGTGTTTTTCACAATTGTGCCACCTAGCTCTCCAGTGAAGTTTCACGGTTGTACCAAGCTGAGAATTGCTTTCCAAAGCTGTTTTATCGGGTTAGCCGTGTCAAAGGCTCCCTCTCTCTCTCCTTGAGGACGTTTTACCTCCCACATTGGAAGCATCCTCAGTCACACTGACACGGTCTCGGTACTCACGAGTACAGCTTAGGAAAGCAACTCTCACGCATCGAGTCGTAAAAATCTACATCGGTACGTTGTACCAAGTTGTCCAACCCGCGAAACCTCTGTCCGAATGTCAATATCAGTGGAACACAGAGTAGACAGAGGACGTTCTAGGAAAAACATGGCTGGATTACACCTAAGAGGATTTGTCTGATGCCGGGAATCACACATCCAGAAGCGGATAATCTACGGCCAGAGACCGACACAGTTGGATGTTCGCCATGAGGAGGCCGCTCGCGTGCGCTAACCTGCCAGCGTCAGTGGCGTCAAAAGCAAGAACGACGTCACGTTTTAAGAATCTTAGGATGTGCTCCATCTGATAACAAAAAATACTGAAATCCCAGCATGCTCTGCAGGTCAAGGTGACATCACCAGCCTTCTGTATTTTCTGCACACAGCCTTGTGATAGCCACCAGCTGAAATGAGCTAACAATGTGGAATTTTTATTTTACGGCTGCAGTACTTTATACACGCGTTTACAATATTGCAGGAGTGGTGGAGCAGCGGGTAGCAAATTGTACTGTGAACCCGGTAACCCGTGTTCAATTCCCGGGCCACGTTTAACATCAGCGGTGCGCGATATCAGAGCAGGTCTTAGGTCCCCCAACCCGTGTTGAACAGCGTGCGGTGAAGTATGGTCAAACAAACCCCTACCATGGTTTTGTGGGGGGGGTATCACCAAGCAGGTGATTGACAAAGGGACTTAAGTTATTATGTATGTTTTTGCACCGCTGAGAAACATTGGCAGCATCATTGGCAGCATTGGCTATGACGAGCCCTCCAAAAGATTCAGAGATGACGGTAACATTTCACGGGGGCTCACCGTCGCGGCGTTCAGCCAGTGGTTCGCTTGGCCCGTGATGTCCATACTGTAGTTGTCTTGAGGGTCAAATACCACGTTGCCCAGTGACAGAATTCCTGCCAGTATGGTCAGCATGTCCACTTGCTCCTGCATACGAGTGGTGCACACACGTACGAACAACCGCACAGACGCAAGCGTGTCGGCGTGACGCTGACACGTACGGACACGCGCTTACCTACGTACGCACAAACGAAAATGCGACAGCGCGACGCTGAAACCTCTGGACACGTGCGTACGTACACACGCAAAGACAAAGATAGACAAAGATCCCCCTGTATAGCTTTAATAGACTGTGGGGTCAAGTGCCATTAGCGAGCAACTATGAAGGTCGACACGGCACGCGAGGGGGTGGGTGACCAGCACTACGCCCGGCCGCCTTTGTCTCCCTAATGGCAATGTTTACACACCGCACTGGGTACTCATTTGAGGCTGAGTCGACCTAGGGGAGGCCCAGGACCGGTTCAGAAAATCGTCACTGTTGTTGGCCGTGAGCGGGACTCAAACTCGGGTCACCAGATTTGTAGCCCAGCGCGCTAACCACTGGGCCACCGCTCCCCACGTACACACGCACGCACAGACACACAAACACACGCAGAGACGCAAGTGCGACAGCGCGACGCTGAAGCGTTCGGACGTTGCCCTTCTCACGCCTTGTCTGTTCACGAATACGTTCAGCGAATGCCGTGCGTGGCTCGGTGTGCAATAAATAAAAAATATGTACAGGAGAACCTCTAACGACCGCACGGCTTGCGTGCCTGGAAAAACTGTTTGTCAAATGCGCGAGCTAAGGCGAATCCAGGAACTGGTTTGGAGGCAAATCGATGAACGGGAAAGCCACGGACCGAGAGGCTTTCCAGTATCCATCCATTCCATCCATTTTCTAAACCTGCTTGTCCTGGTGAGGGTCGCGGTGGCTTTCCCGTACACATTGTGGACGGCAGAGGGCAATGTGTTGGAAAACAATGTTTGTTATACTGCACTATGCACATACATCAATGCTCCCCGCCTTCTACACGCACTGGACAGTGTGGTGAAGTATGGTTAAATAACCCCCACGACCCAGAGTGTGGGAAGGCCCTTGTCCATAAATGCGTTGCGTGTTGGATTCAACGACTGGTACATGTGGATCACTCATGATGGCGTGACCGTGTTTGCCTCGAACATACATTTGCAGAACTATTGGACAGGTGAAAAATAGTACAACTGCAGTGGAATGAAGGTTGCGGCCAAACTTTACCTGCTCCAAAAACCCCACCATGTCCATGGCATTGCACAGCTCGCTGAACTTGGTGCTCAAGGAGCTACTGAGGCCATCGTCAATGCTCTGAAAGCTCAGGTATCTGTAAGTTCAGAACGGCGCAGAACGTCGTAGGTCATCGCAGAGGTCTCCATGCCGTGACACGGTAAAACACAATACCAATCTAGAAAAATAAAACTTCACCAAAACGCCAGGTCCTGAACTGGCAACCGTCCCTAAGAAGCGGCTGAAAAATATTCAGCGTCATCAATAAAACGCTGGTTATAAACGTGAGCTGGATGTTGGAAATATTGTCACCGCTGTACAGGCCGTAACGGTTAATATACAGACATTTTATTTCTTTATGTCAGCGAAAATTTACGCTTTGTTAAAAAGCGGCACAAAAACACGCGCAGTTAATTTCAAAATCAGGGCCCATATAGTGGGTACTATCAATTAAACACAATACTGCTCATGATAAATTCCACATTACTATGATTGTCTATTGGAAATATTTTTTGCAGGGTAGTGAATTTCAACGTATTAAGGATGTGTGTACGTGGACAAGCTGACCCACCGATAGATCTGTGGCTCGAGCAGGCCATACATCTCCTTGTCCTTCTTGGAGAGGCCGGCGAACATGTAGTAGAAGATGTGGAAGTTCCTCTCTCCCGTGTCCTGGTGAACGACACGCGACTTCTCCAGCAGGTACTCGTTGATTTTCGCGCCCTTGACTGAAAACGAAAACGTTTGCGTTCACAACGTGGACATTTTGAAACATTAATTTTTTGGAAGGTAGCTTTTCAGAGCTGTTCTTTCGCGATAGCCGTGTTGAGCGATCACCCTCTCTCCCTTATGACGTGTCGCCTCCCACGCTGGAAGCATCGTCAACGTGGGAGGCGAAACGTCGTCAGGGAGAGCGGGAGATCGCTCGACACGGCTATCCCAAAAGAATCGAGCCGTGAAATCCTACATCAACAAGTTTATTTTTGTCATCTTAACCTAGTGCAACCCTTCATTTTAGAGAATGGCCAAAGGAAGAGGATATCACAGAGCTACCTCAGAGAGCCCCCTTTCCAGTGAGCTGGGATACGCTCAGTAGAGGGCAGCACTTTCCACACGCGACCTGTTTTTCAATAGAGGCAGTCGGTCATCGGCAGAGGGGAAAAGGAAGTTCTTGGAGCAGGGCATGGCGTCAACAGCACGAATGGCTGGGGGAAGAAGGGGACTCCAGTGTATAGGGGCAGCCTAGGACAATGAGTGACATCGCACTGAGAGAAGATTGCTTTGGTTGCTATTGACGGTTAAAGGGCATCTCTCCCAGCTATTGTCATTACCATCAACACTGTAAACTTAGTCAGCCTCACTCCAATGAGACCTAGACTTAACGGCACTTCAAATCGTTAACTTGCCAAATATTTTAGTTTCCATAAACAAATAAAACCCCACAAATACGCCTACTGTATATTACGTACTGTGCGGGCAGGCATTGCACATGGCACGCAGCACGATTTTCAAATGCAAGAATGTGGTTGGCTTGGGTGGGCTGCTCTGTGTCACTGTACAAACCTGTTCAGTTGCGTTCACTTAGCAAGAGAATACCTGCTTCTATTAGTTTTGCGGGTACTCCGCTACTGGAACAGTGATGAGCACAAACCCGGCGAACATCGGTGGCGACGGATACCGATACTTTCACCGACCCGCACATACCAGCGTGGTGAAGTAGGGTCAATCAACCTCCACGACCGGCAAGGTGTGAGGAGAAAGTTCCGCCAGCAATATACGAACAGAGCGCTATACATTACTAAACGTGCAATGCTTATTTGAATAAAAGTAAAAGTATTTTACTCGCATTCATATTCCACGGATATGGTCACGGTGCGGTGAAACTTCATGAGCGAACTCAAGCCTCTGGAATGTGCAAGCTATACAAAAGTCAAACGAATAATTTTACAAATGCATATTATACACATGACCAGTTTTACATTTAAAAAAAACCCCTCACATTAATCAATAACCCTGTAGCTTTAAAATAATAAAGATATATAATAGTCGACGTTTCAGGAAATGGCCCTTCTTCACAGCAGAGGCACCAGGAAGATAGCATCATTGACGGTTTGAGATTGCACTTAACACCAAGGAGCCTGGTGAGAATTATGTTTTAGAAAGTTTTCTGTTGGCCAGTTTTTAAATTGGCAAATAGTTACCTCATAGTAGATCTTGAGTAACAAACAAACCCTTCAATAATCAGTGTATTATTAAATACAGTAACTTAATTTATATATATATACGTTTTTCTATAAAATTCTGCTGGCACATTCCATGTATTTATTGTTGTCTTAAGTGTATTTTTGTATTTTCTTCTTCAAACTTGTTGCAATACAGTGGTCGAATAATAGCCAGTTTTGCCGGTTCGCGCCAGCTAATGTGGCTTAGCCACATGCAGCCTCACAAACGCAGCCTTCGGCATCACGCCAAGTGCAATCGCAGGTCAAGGCACGCAGTCCAGCCTACGCAGCAAGTTAACGAGATCCTCACAATCGCCCTTGTCAATATCATCTGGTAATCCAACAGCATTCGTTTCTGAAGCCCAACTCTGCTGATGACACCCAGAGGATCGACACCTCTCCAGATTCTAGTTTCCTGGCTTTAACAAAAAATGCTGCTGGATGAATGTTGGTAAGGGAAGGCGGACAGGCTGATGCACTAAAAACATTTTGTACATAGATGTGGTGACAACGGATGGAGTTCTGCTGATACACGGTTGTACGAAAAAACGTCCGCGTGCCACCATTATTTACATCAGCAAAATGCTTAAGCGCCGCTTGATTGGCTGCTACGACCTAGTCCGACCTACTCAACCCAGCCGCCGGCGATGGCGCGGCACGCACGCACGCACAGCCATAACTCGCGGCACAATTGGCAAGCGCTTCGCCAAGCACAACCGACAAGAACTGCCGCCATCCCTCAGGCTTAGGCATAAAAACGGTACGAGCGTTTATTTGCGCGTTAAAAGCCTCGCTGGCAAAAGGAGCCTGCGTTTTAAAGGGGCAGCGGCGGTGGCGTCGCAGGCCTATACGGAGACTTTGTCGGAAACGTATTGATTAAGGTTTTCACGACTCGGTGCATGAGAATCGCTTAGGTTTCTGACTGACGATGATGCCTCCAACGTACTACCCGGTTATCCCAAAAGAGCATGTCTGGGCAATTTCCCCATCAGTCGTGGGACCAGAGGCTGACCATCGTGCTTCGATGAATCGCAAAGAAGAAGAGTGGGACAATCGGTTAGAGCAACTCTCATCGGGCCTTATTTTCACAATGCAAATCGTTATCATCCGCTATGATCTATCCACTGTTGGATGTTGCCTCCCGACCCCCACCCCCAAGCTGTCGCAATCTATCACGGCTATGAAAATATATCTGGGCTAAATGTACAGGTCTCTTGTGCACCTTCACTCTCACACATTATCCAGCTTGCCATGACCTTACTAACACCTTCATGCTTGGTCGGAAAGGTTGTTTTGTAAACACTCAGTTCTTCTTTAGTAGCTACACAACCAGGCTGCGTCTCCTGGGCTGTCCGACATCAGTGTGACGCAGAAATATTAGAATGAAAATGTCTTTGAAGCGAATGTCAAAAGTGCTCTAGTGAGGTCACTGCAGTGAAACTCTCGGTATGTTTAATAGATCACTGTGGTGATGTCAATTGAGAGCAAGAAAAGTCACTTTAAATTCGTCTGGTATATTTAAGAAATCTTCAAACTTGAAAGCCCTCATTCGGTTGGTAAATATTAAAGGTTATGAGTAGGTAGTGATGGATTATTAAACACGAAAATTCACCGTATTCATCAATAACACCATGGCCTTAAAAGAAAACAAAAATTAATAATATGTGGCGTTTTGGACGATGGCCCTTCTTTATAGCATGGTGAGTAACGCTACCCGGCTCGGGGGCCTTTGCATGACCTCCCCGTGTCCGCGTGGGTTTTCGCCAGGTAATTCCGGTTTCCTCCCACAGTCCAAATATATGCTGCCTCGGTTAATTGTCCTGACTAAATTCCCCCGGGTGCCCTGAAATGTTGGAACTTGCTTACCCCTCCTCGCTGGACAACTGTTAAAAAGGAGCTACATAGCTCAAAGGTTCCTTCCAGCTTAAATCAAAACTGACTGATTGCATGTAAAGGAAGAAGAGCCATTTTAGTTTTCTTATAAGGCCAATGTTATTGGTGAATGTGTTATGTTGTTTATTGAACTTGTGCACAATTAGCCAAACCAGCAGCATCATTAACTATTTTTTTTACAATAAAACACGGTGCTGACAGGAACTTGTGTCTTGTGATAAATCAAATCGTGAGATCAAACATACCAAACGCCCATTGAACACTGCACGCAAGGCTTCTACATCAGAGCGATTAAGCGATTTGCTAAATGTCACTATTGTACATTCCGTTTTTGGCTAGCATGCCCCGTCACATGCCTCAATTCAAAAACCCCGAGGGTGTTTGTTTCTGTTAAAAACCCACAATTGCCAACACCAAAGACTTACGCACGCACATTAGCGGGTATTTATCACGCCCCCGCCCACCGCAAAGTCTTTAGTAAAAAAAAATAAGAGCGGATAAATCACCTAAACCTCAAAACAAGTTTTCTCTCAACATAATGGCAGAAATAGCCGCAGTATCGTGTGGAAGAGTTTTCCGCTCGGTGGCAACAGCTGCGCGCTCGTTGGGGAAGCACGCGTCGAAACGTGAAAGCAGTTCCCAGTTCGAAAGTGGCTGAACTACTGCAGCGGTATCGTTGAACCGGAAGGGGCACAAACGTAATTTGCCCGCACATTTTTACAAGAAACGATAGAGTTCCTATGCCCCTCGTTGTTTCGCTTCATTTATTTAAAGAGCAGTTTGGACTAAAAATTTACTTGGTTTGCTATTTTAAGCTCAACTGGTTTTCTACTTGCATGTTACTGACCCAACAGCACTTGTCCAAACTGCACTGCGGCAAGACAAACAGCACTTGTCCAAACTGCACTTGTCCAACAGCACTTGTCCAAACTGTTGGCGGAAAGATAGTCTGCCAATACGGCTAGAGACATGTCCATATTTCTCCTATTTTACGCTAAATAATTAGCGGAAAGTGCTTCTCATCCAACATGTAAAACGAGGCCCCAACACCAACAGAGTTCACTCACTACGCTCATCACCACCATTCTGCGTGTGTACGTGTGCAGATCCTCTGTTAATCCACTGCTGGATGAGGGCCTCTACACCGTGCAGGTTGAGGGGGTTGTTTGATCAGAACTCAGCACGCTGATCAGTGCGGGATGGTGAAGGACATAGCATTTTGGAGCATATTGCAGTACAACAATAGACTCTGTGGCACTGATGTCGTTTGTGCTCTACTACCCAACCTCTGCAGCTCAAAAGCCCTTGCGGAGTTCAATGAAAATGCAAGGGACTGTGTAAGGAAATGGGAAACTGTAATTTAACCATCGCGCTTCGAAGAATCGCAAAGAAGAAGAAGACCCACCAACGCACTGTCCAGGGTCTAGCCTGGTTAGCTGCTGCGATGATGTAACAAGACCGGTCCTACGGATGATGATTTGCTCATAATCGTCTCTGCGTGTGCGGGTTGTGTCTTATAATCAAAGCCAGACATTTGCTCAGATCTCTATATTAGCAGCCATTCTCATCGCCGCAGCGGTGGTGTGTCAGTTTACCTGCCCCATTCTGGAATCGGAGCTGAATGTACTTCCCAAAGCGACTGCTGTTATCGTTCATCAAGGTCTGGGCATTTCCAAACGCCTCCAGCAAGGGGTTGACCTGCAGAGCGACAGACAAGGTCCAAGAACAACGTAAACATCGCAACATTACGAACGTGTTCTTTTCACATACAACACACGGCCCTTGCCGCTGCAGAATTAACACATCGTGTTTCCGCCCAGAGGGCAACTTGCTAAAGGTTGTTTGAATTAGTTAACTGCCGTTCAATAGATAAAAATGTTAAAGATTACTTAAGTTTCTAAGATTACTAATCAGCCATGACTCACAGTTTCCCAGAACAGCGAGATACCGTACTTTTTCTCACACGTGTATAAATTGTGTGCCATTTACCATCAATAGCCACTTTCTATCCACTGCTGGATGAAAGTTACCATAAGTTACGGTCTTGTTTGCCATAATTCGTCTTGCTCCTGGGCACAAACTGATGTAATTGCTCCATCTTCATAGTGGCTGCTCCCTTGGTGTTTTCCAAGCTGTAGATGCCCACATGACATGAGGTATGTGCCCCACTCCCTACGGTTACACTTTGATCCAATTTAGGAATGTGGAATTCGCGGGAACTGGCTCAATGGCATCAACAAGCAGCTCAGAGACATTGAGCAACATTTTCACAATAACCTTTAACTATATTAATACAAATGTGACGGATAGCTTCCTTCGTGACTGTCTTACCCGCTAACCCTACTATACACAATTTAATTTTCTATTT
>JAZEWU010000001.1:33180647-33195234 GCA_036362915.1 Geotria australis
TCCATCCATTGCCGGAAACCACTTAATCCTGTACAGGGTCGCGGTGACCCGGAGCCTATCCCGACAGACACAGGGCGCTAAATAAGAGTATCATAATCGATTTGCTGCTTGTAGAACCCCTACTGTTGAGACGTTTCCTACGTGAACTTTTTTCCCCCCATATTTGAGCTTTTGTATGTAGCTAAAGGAACACCGTACAGTACTTTTAAACACCCCAAGAGTATTTTTTCTCAGAAAAATGGTCATGTTTAGATGATGGCTACATCCCACACATTCCTGTACAGTAAATCAAACAAAGTCTCATGTCAAGTGTGATGTCCATCTGGTTTACATCAACGGTTGTGGTCGCACCATACACACCAGCATCTCTGTTAGTCATGCGGACAGGAGGGTGTCATGGGAGGCTTGTCAAATCCTAGGTGCATTGCCGTAGTTCCGCAAAACAAACACATAAAGTATGAGACTGACACATTTTTCCCAAAAAGTTATTTGCAGCGATGAAACTGGGAAAAATATAAATATGAGAATACGGTACGTGTATATTAACAGCTCTTAAGAGCTGTTCTTTAGGCATTATCAGGCGTTATGATGATGCCTCCAACGTGGGAGGTAGAACGTCGCAAGGGACAGATGAAGAGCGCTCGACACGGCTATCGCGAAAGAACAGCTCTGAAGAGCAACCATCATGAATCGAGCCGTGAAAACCTACACCAATACAGTATTTTCATTCATTCATTATCAGAAACCGCTTAATCCTGTACAGGTCGCGGTGAACCGAAGCCTATCCCGGCAGACAGAGGGCGCAAGACATGGCTATACCCAGGACGGGACGCCAGTCCATCACAGGGCACCGGGGGAAATTTAATCCGCAGGCCAATTAACCTATGCATGTGTTTGGACTGTGGGAGGAAACCGGAGTGCCCGGCGAAAACCCACGCGGACACGGGGAGAACATGTAAACTCCACACAGAAATGCACCCGAGCCGGGGTTCGAACTCGGGTCCTTCTTGCTGTGAGGCGGCAGCGCTACGATGTGTTTCTGAGTCGTAACGCGAGTTGTCCGACGTTTTATGCCACGTGCCAGCAGATTAATTCAGTAAAAAGACCCCCAGCACGTGGAGCTAAACATCGGATGTTTAATATAGACGATCAACATGCCATACAACCCGAAAACACATCAGAAAAGTGTGGGTACTTTTAGCGCTGGTTTGGGTCTCCAAGTTGGAGCAAACAAGTAAATCGATTTAACCAGTAATTCTATAGTATAAGTTTCAAATGGCAACACAACTTTATACTGGAGTTTAACTCATATTAATTCGTCTTTACAAGAGTTATCATGCATCCCCCGCCCCACCAAACGCAGTGGGCAGAGCTCGTTTGAATTAATTCATCCTTAGTTAAAAGGCAAAAGAAATTGATTTTTAAATCGAATGATAACCCTGAATCATGAAAATACAATTATCTCGAGGACAGTAGATCGTTAAAAGCCCTACATTGATCCAGGTGCTGTGGCACACGTGGTTGCAGAGTGACAGTTAAACTTCTCAATACAAAATAAAGCGCAGGAAATCCAAGATTTTAACAATATCTGCCCGAGTCTGTTGTTTAATAAAATGCAAAAGAGAGGAAACCCTGTTGGAGCGCCAACCGAGAAATGGGCAGCATCTGAGTCAGTCAATCAATCAGGTTGTATTTAAGTTGGAACGAACCGTTGAAGATTTATAGTTCTTTTAAACAGTTGTCCAGCGGGGAGGGGTAAGCAGAGGACGTTCGCCGAGAAGGAGGAGTGATGCAATTAGTTGACATGCACGAGTGAGAAGGATTGTTACAGTGCAGGATCCAAAGAGATGGCGGTGGCATCGGGAGGCAAGTATCCAGTGGTAGATTGACCACATATCTGATCATGATAAAACCCCAAAAGAGAGAACAGGCCCGAGAGAATGACTACGGTGGAGATGGAGCGATGAGATCAGCTCGTGAGCAGGAGTGAGAAGGAGTAGAGACCATGAGGAAGCTTTCATCCTGTACAGGGTTGCGGTGAGTCGGAGCCTATCCCGGCAGGCATAGGGCGCAAGGCGGGTCTATGCCAAGTATGGGACGCCAGTCCATCACAGGGCACCGCGGGCAATTTAGTCAACAGCCCAATTAACCTATGCAGCAGCATGGCTTTGGACAGTGGGAGGAAACCGGAGTGCCCGGCGAAAACCCACGCGTACACAGGGAGAACATGCAAACTCCACACAGAAAGGCACCGTACTTGTAAGATGTAATAATGTACTGTGTAGTAACACAATTACATTTTTAAAACCTGATAATACCAGCAATATTTACCTGTGAAATATTTTTCGTGATAGCATCCTGAAAAATGCCGTTCTCGTGACTAGGCACAAATACAATTTGCATGTGGTATTTTGCTTATATAGAGACTGTTGTACTTTAAAATGCCTGCCATGGGAGGCTTATTACGGCCAAATGTTGCTCCTATAACCAATCGTTAAAATGATAAACGTTTAGGATGCAGAACATGAGCAGTATTGTGCAAGCCCAGAATACAGTATGGGGTTTTGCAATCCTAGCGTGGTCTTTGAGTTTACCAAACTGATGTGTTCCTTTAATTCGTTGGTGGCTGCCATTCATGTTGAGTAAGAAATGCATCTCTTCCTTTCTGGAATCACACCGCAGTGTAGCAAGATCAATTTACATGTTGTCATTAATGCAAGTTGCCATCATGCACCATTAGATGATGTCACCTGTACAGTACAATTTGCATGAAACAAAAAAACATTGGGTTATATAAACTGAATATACTATTGACATTGTCCCCTATCCCTAATTGTCAATTATTTGTTGATCAGTCATGTCCACGCACACAATAATCGTCTTTTATCATTGCACGTAGCTAATACATGGCAACAATTAAAATCCTTCCTAATGTTGTGTGTGGAAATATAGTTTACATAACCATAGGAGATTAAGGACTAAACCGCTCTGACAATGCTGGAGTGCAGGTGTTTGACGGGATGTCCAATCCGTGAGTAAAGGACCAACAACATCGAGCGAGACGTTTTATCCTGAGCGGGGTGGATGGTGGGTGGATGCCGGCTGACAGGATGGTGAGGATCATCATACTTCTGCCCAGGCGCGTCGCACCCGCGGGTGTTGCGACACCCGCACTTTCACAGAAACATGATTCCATCCCCCCCACTTTTTCCTGCAACACCCGCGGCTGCGACACGCCTGCTCTGCCATCATAGGAGATGCCTGTGTGTTGAACGTGGTGGCACAGAAAGAAAAAAACCCGCACAGCTGGAGTTTGTGGCGAAGTTGTTCCTCATCTCTTCCCTCCTCAGATGTGCCATTGGATGTGTCTGCTGCCGGAGTGCGTTGCGCGGCTTGGACATGTCACCCCTGATGGCAATGCACGAGCACATCAGGGAGATCCCATAACCATGGCAACCTGACAGTCTGAATGTGCAAGGCAGAACTGTTATAAATAACCATAATAAGGTCGCAGGGGTGTTTTGTTTCATTGGTCAAAAGAGACTGCAGTGAAGAATCACCGGTCTGGCAATGGCGTGGAGAAGCGCACGGGCTCGTGAATGTCTCGTGTGATGTGCTGTATTTGTCTCATGGTAGTAACAGCCAAACGTGTAATACAATTGTTTTTTTTATTGTGAGCCAATTGTATCACCGCATACTGTAGAGCACGTTCACATCTAATGAGAATGTATAAATGCCATGGAAATATAGCGCGCTCAGAAGATGTCTGGGATGTGGATTTGGTGAGAGAGTTTGTCACAAATAAAATTATAATAATTTACAGCCCTTTGTCAATCCACTCACTGATGGATGAAAGCCTTCCTACATCGTGTCAGTAATGGGGGTTCCTAGACCACGCTACAGGGTGGTCCAGATGTCTTGTGGCCCCCATTTAATTGACCCCTAACATTTTTTTTTCGATTTGCTCATTCAATTCTGTTTTAAATAACCCTTATTTATTTCAGACAGCTGATACGAGTTCGTTTATTATTGAAGAACGGCTTGTAGTGAGCGTATGGGCTAATGAAAGATCACACACCGGTGGGGAAAAAAATATGAAATGGGGGGTTACAAGACATCTGGACCACCCTGTACACCACTTTGGTCAGTGCGGGTTGGTGAAACGTGGGCCCCTCGGTCCAGTTCAAGTACCTCTTGCCACTGACTTTAACCACTGAGAAGGAATCAAACTCATGTCGCCGGGTGCAAAACACAAATCGTTCACCACTGCGCCACCGTTCTCCACTTTGTGTCACAAATACCAAATGGAAGAAAATCAAATGTAATCTCCGGCAGAGTGATTTTCTTACCTGTACCGAAACCCCTTTTGTGCCATGACTTACGGTGCAGTGTTGTTTGTGTGCTGATGCACATCATTGTGTGTCAGCGCCGGTTAAGGTCAGCACAGCTCTATAGCTGGCCATCCATGTGACGTGCGATCGGTCACGACATGACACCTCTCACGGGCGAGCACGGTATGGGCACCAGTGCTGCTGTGCGTGTGTGCATTGCGGCATTGCTCTCTTGTTTAATGAAGCCCAGCAGTCAGGTCTGTCACTGTGCATGTGTCGTCATCCCCATCGCCATGTGACTAGTAAAAAAAAACCGAGGGGTTGGGTCGCTGGTGGTTTGTCCTCGGCAGGTGGCCAACAACATCTTCGGTCCATTGGTCAGGGGCCAGACATCAGGTGATGCATTGCCACCCAATGGAGATGCAGTTTACCAAACTGACTTCTTTTTTTACCTCCCTCTCCAATCCAACTCATTCCCCTCCCCCCACAAGCAAGCAAAGCGCCACTAACTCTTCACGCCACCTCTCCAAACCCTCCCCTACCAGAAAAAAAAGCTCCCACTCCCCAACCTCTCTCTCTTCCCCACCCCGCCACCTTACCCGCCCAACTTATGCACTGCTGGCCATCATCACCATCAGCCCCTGATTTCCAGTTTAAGAAACCCTTTTTTCTCTCTCTCGCTCTCTCTCTCTGCCTCTGTATTTGTGAAAGGCAGCCATTTTAAGAGAAAGAAACAGACACACATGCACAATGACATGCTCACAAAGGCGGGTGGGGCGCATGGTGGTGACTGTGCCAGGCTGGCTGAGGGGAGGGGGGCACATTGGTGTTTGCTCCCAGCCACAGAGAGAAGCCCTCCTCTGAGATCGGCCATTTCTTGGCTTGCCCGGGCCACTGCTCAGCCATTCAGCATTCACATGAATTCAGGAACTTAGCGTGGGCATTCATTCTTTGGGGTTTTATTTGTTTTTGTGTCTCTGCCGCTGCTGCGATAGTTGATTCCTTCAGTTGATTTTTATTTATTTATTGAGTACTTCACGCCTTATCTAGTTCGCCTTATGTCTGGCAATAGCAGCCTGCTGTCAAGGAAGCTGAAAAGTTGCCTGGTGTCCCATGACATCAAGAGCGCCGCGGCATTTAGTTTTGGAAGGGTGATTTTTTTGTGGGAGGGGGCATGTTAATTGAATAGGGGGCTGTTAATTGAATATTAACAAAGGTATTAACAGATCAGCATTACATTTGATTAATCATTAAACTGTAAAAAAAATAATGAAATTTTGAGTTAAAATAGTTTGAAATTTGAATAAAATATTAATAACAGAATAAATTATTCTAATAGGATTTAGTAATACAATACTATAACCTGCTAATAGGATATAGCACTGTATGTGCTACAATTAGGATTAATCAGGATTAAACCGGTCATAACCTGCCTAAAAATAATTAACCTTACAATTAAACCCAGAATAATTAAAATCCACAACACCGTTTGACCAACTTAATTCTCGAATGACAACATCAACAAACGAGGGGTAAAAAAAAAAAATCTTCCCACAAAACCCGTAATAATTGTCGAGTTCAAATTGACCAACAAAATTACTAACCGACGAAACAAACCCCCCAAAAATTAAAATAACCACTACAATACCTGTAAAGGAATAATCGGCCGTGGCTTGCCGGGAGCTTGTCTGTGTGCGTGGTGAGTGAGTGAGACCACGTTTGGGAACAAAGCCCCCGGCGGGGAGGAAGTGTTAGTGGCGGCAGCAGCGGCAGAAGAAGCCACCCCGGACACGAGGCACCCACCACTCACTGTCGCCACCCAGAACGGGAGCCGAACCCTAGAGGCAACACAGCCTCTTGTCCTCCTTGGACCTTTCACCATCCCCAAGCTTATTTCATTAGAAGCGGGACCGTGGGACAGAACTATCCGGGGAGGAAAAAAAACCCCTCCAGGTCATAAGGTACGTATAAAGCCGGCAAAGTGGACTTGGTACCGAATAGACGGTGTAAATGTTAATTACTGGTAATTGGCGGCCCTTTCGTTCCATCAGGCCGGGCGGCGACTGCACCGAGACCGGGGGGGGGTGGGATTTGTTCTCTCTCTCTCCGTACGTATTGTATAACACGCGTTTACACAGTCAAAACATGTAAACCAACATTTACACTACAAGTACTAACCAGTGGTGTTAACTAGCGGTTTGTGTGTGTGCTTGTATTAGTCGTCGATGTTTGTCGGGCCGAGTATTAACGCAGCGCCGTGGTCGAGAGGAGGGATTGAAAGGACGGAAAAGGCCCGACGGTGTAATAATAAATAAATAAGCTCTTTGTAATTTTGTGTGAGTGTATATACACACACGACTACTACAAGCGGCAGTGCTATCTTGTTAAAAGGCCGCCCCCGTGTGACCGAACAGTGGCTGAGCTCTACTGATCCGCTGCCTTTAACACTCTACCGACTGCATATGTATTTACGCGGGACACCCGTCTGTTAAATCCACCGCTGGATGAGAGCCTTCCCCCCCAACCGCTAGTGGTGGTGGGTTGTTGGGAGATTTGTTTTGACCATACTTCACCATGCCGGTCATTGCGGATTTGTGAAGGCGGGGGACCGTAGCCCTGGGCTCACGCTCCGTGACAAGGTGAGGAGCACAGAAATCCGGGAGAACCTCAGAGTAGAGTCGCTGCTCCTTCGGTCGAGGTGGTTCGGGCATCTCGTAAGGATGCCCGCTGGAAGGCTTCCCTGGGAAGTCTACCAGGTACGGCCCACTGGGCGGAGATCTAGAGGCCGACCCAGGACACGCTGGAGGGATTATTATCCTTCCGCTGGCCTAGGAATGCCTGGGAATCTCCCAGGAAGAGTTGGAATCTTTTACTGAGGAAAGGGATGTCCGGTGCACTCTTCTTGGACTGGTACCACCGCGACTCTCACCAGGACAAGCGGTTTAGAAAATGGATGGATGGGGACCGTAGCAGTGGTTGGGGGTATGGTACATGACATACAGTATACACACACACACACCTCTAGTCGTTTACAGTAACTATAGTATTCGTTGATAGTTGTGTGTACAGTACTGTGTTATAGTTTGCTACACTTTAATAGTAATTGTATTTTTTCATCCCCCCTGTGACTTCTACTTTGTTAACTTTTCTTTCTGTCTCGCCGGCACTTTCCGTTGCCGGTTGTGAATGAGAGTTAGTATTGGAGTTGGTATTAGACGATTGCTTATTCAATTTTATTACGTCTTAGAATGTTATCATCATAGCGGTCGTATTGTAAATACTAGATTACACGATGTTGCTGTACTGTTATAATTATCGTGTCAATCACGTACTGTATGTACATACGGCCTGGATACACGGGTGTCTGTAGGCCCGACTATTTACATGCTGCATTACGTAAGCTGTACTATACATGTTATAATGTGTGGTCGAAGGTGGTAATCAATGTTTATATTGATGTACACGGTTACAGTGTTATAGTTAACGTTACTCGTGTTCGTCTTATTTTCGTTCTCGATTTGGGCCTAAGCGTTAGGATGCACCTAGGCGAGCCGCACAATTGTTGAATAATTTTTTCCACGTTCGCCCAGATTTTTATCGATCATAAACAGCCACATTTGATACCAGTGCGTAATGTTTGTGTGTAATTGTGTGTACAGAATAGTTTCATTCGTGGTTTCGTTGCTTTTAAGTCACCGTTTTGTTGGAGTTAATCGACTACTCGACTGTCCTATTATACACAGGCGAATAGACGTTTACATTGGCGAAGTTTTTCGTCCCTTCAAAGTGTCCACTTTATACAAAAATAACGTCCTACTTAAACAATCATCCGGTTTTATAGTGTGATTTGGGTAACGTTTTCGTTATCAGGGTTATGTTTGTATTTTAGTGTGTATTTAAACTTGAGTATGTAACTTCCTTCAGCCAAAAGAGGCACCCTATAGTGTAGTTTGTCACAATTCGGCTCATTTTTGTCCAGTTTGTTCCTCTTTCACGTGTTAAATTGTTTCTTTTTACCATGACACTTATTTTAGACGCGGTGATACAGTAGTTTATTTGACTGAAGTTGTTTTTATAACAATGCTACCTCGTGTCCAGGCCCTTATCCAATTACTCTACATTTCACTCATTACCCGTCATTACATGTTTGCTTAGCTTTCCGATGCCATTAAAGCGGTCTTTTTGTTCAATAAGTGCACAGTTATCAATTATTGACGTTTAAAGTATTAAAATATCACGTGTTCATTGTAGAGGTAGAATCTATGGTGCTTTACGAGGTGTGTCTTGCCAAAGTTATATCCACCACATAGTCACATGTTAGTCATCAAACTATACCATGATGGACACGGTCATTTGCGAATGTAGTAAAGGTCCACTTGAGTCATTACTTTAGTCATCACTTTAGTCGTACTCATTGCTATGCATGCACAAAGATGAACGTCACGAAGTTCAAATCCTGGTTGGGGGTTCATCCTTAAGTCCATCATTCCTCCGGGATCATTAAAATAAGTACCACTTTGTGCGGACGTCAGTAGTGGTTATCCTATGGATGAACATCCTCCCGCCCTAGGAATGTGACATTTCCACTCCTGGCTCAGGGCTGTAAACAGGAGATGAGTACCGCCTCAGTGCTCATTTGAGAAGGAATTCGTTTTGACTGATGGCGCTGCTGTGTACAACGGTTACATGACTCCACGTTTCTTACAGACTATACAGAACTTGTATACTTGTGCGAACCCCATGCTGTGAAACGTGACGGTATATACGAGAGACCATTGGGGAAAATGTAGTTACACTTAAGTATCTCGTGACATGGTCAGTGACCTTTGGCAGCACAGCAAAATGTCTGGCCTCTTCTCTTGTACTTGTTGATGTAAGTGGTTTCTCGTTAACTCGGGGTTTGTTCACTAACAACAAGCAGGAAGATGTATCGAGTGTAAACGTGTTCCCGTACTTTAACCTGATTTCCAGATGTATGGTGAAGCTATACTTTGTTAGTGGAGGTGTGGAGGCATGTGGGAGGTGTAAGTTATCCTTTTGTTGTACTCCTTGTTAAAATGGGATTAACGCTTTTAAGTACAGTATTATGGCACTAACTGTACTTTGGAAGTGCATACTTGACCTCTATACCCATATCCACCCCATCCTGCCACCCACGCTCTAGCTAACCAGCTCACCGCTCATACACGTTTCTTGGTGTATGGAGCTGTGTAGTGATATGTGGTATTGGTAATCATGGGGGGTTTTTTGGGGTGGGGGGGTGTGGTGGTGCAGGGATGGAGAAGGGTTTTTTTCTAAAGAGCAGTGGCTGTTGATTTGTGCATATTCCCCCATCTCGTGGTGTGGTGTCTTAGGACCTGGCCACTGTATTGCCATGACGACTGTTTGAAAGATAACATGCCAGTCGTAAAAAAAAGAGAAACTGGCTTCAGCCGGTTTGAACCAGTTTGCCCCTCCTCCCACGTTTAACGCTGCACCCAGGCAGCCAGGCAGGCCGCAAGGTATTGTGGGATGCCGCCTTGGCCGGTCTCTTTAATATGCAGGGTCATGTGACTGGCTCTGGAAGCCATTTCCTGAATGGGACACAGCA
Source organism: Geotria australis (assembly GCA_036362915.1). Classification (NCBI taxonomy): domain Eukaryota; kingdom Metazoa; phylum Chordata; class Hyperoartia; order Petromyzontiformes; family Geotriidae; genus Geotria; species Geotria australis. The sequence goes on from JAZEWU010000001.1 coordinate 33,190,569, forward strand.
CACCACATCATGGGAGACATGCTGACTAAGCAAAGGTGCACCCACAGCTGCAGACCACTGGCTCTGGACTCGGACATGTCACGGCTCATCCCAAGTGCAGTCAAATAAATGCAAGAAAAAACAACAGCAGCAGCAACAAATCATCATAATAGCAACTGTCATTGATTGCAGTTGCACACTGAAAGAAATAATGGCTTCCATTATGTTGTGGCTTAATTGTGCACTGTTGATCTTGGCTTGTGCAAACACATGCTGAATTGACCTTTTCATGATGTGCTGTTATTGGAACAGAGTAACAAATAAGTTGTTGGCCCCTTTAGTTATACGATTTTAAACTTCTGGTCATCTTTGAGAAGGGGTCACATGCAGTCCAGAGTTAAGAGAGTGAATTAAGTTCCATGGTTGGGTGTGAAGAGCAAACCCATCTCGGTCTTGTTGGGGTAGTATTTGGCAAGTAAACACTAAGGGATAAACAATTTGGATTAAGCCTCAATGCATATTTTTCTGCACATACATGACAATATGATTGGCCTTGCTGCAGATTTCCTGTCTGCTGCCCTTGCTCTAATTCAGCAATCATTATTGCATTGTCACTGTAAATGTGTTTTCATTTTTCTAATGTAGGCTTTCCACACAGGCTCATAATATAGCAATGATGTTATATTAAAGTTACGTCTACCGCTGTTATGCATGCAATGATTCCTTTGTATGTGCTTCCAAAATCCCTTAGAATATAAACATTTCTCACATTGGCGTAGTAACATTTTTATTTACAGAACCGCTGCGGTTAATACAGCGGTATTGAAATCTCATCTACAACTGTTGTATATCTCATAGCTCTTGTCTAACATGAGAGCAAAACATTTTTGACTTGAGTGATGTCATTATTCGCCTAACAAAATGCTTCACGCATTGTGTTTTTTACGCATGCTGCAAGTTGATTGTGTTTTGCGGTATTTTGCAGAGCTGTTTGAGATGGCGGATGTGGATGGAGAAGAAACATTACAAACCCAGGATGGACGAAAGAGACGCCTGGAGGAGGACGATGGAGAGATGACCACAGACATTAAGCGCCCGAAGCTAGACCTGCCTATCGACGGAGAAACTGACCGAGGTCAGGCCCGAGAAAACGGCACGGATGAAGACCTCGCCGATTCGGAGCCTGACGGTGATCTACCGACTGAGTGTGACGTGCAACCGCAGGCTGTTGCACCACCCGAGGATCCAGTAGAGCCTGTGAGTGTGCCACAGCAGGAAAATAACGTGCCGCCCTGCAAAGAATCGCCGCCTGAGGAAGTATTGCAAGCCAAAGATGTTGTTCTGCCCCAGAATTCATTGTCCCCCCAGCGTGAATTGTCTCCCCAGAGTGTACTACCGCCGCCCCAAAACGATTTGAAACATGAGGAGGAAGAGATGCAGACCGATGATGCGTTGGAGACCCAGGATGGGTGCCGGACCAAGGATGCCGTGGAACTTGAGGATGGTGTGCAAGTGAATGAGGAAAAAGTAAAAGATGAACTACAGGAGAGTGAAGATTTGGTGACGGTAAAAGCGGAACCGACGGCGGATGGCTATGAACAGAAGACAGAAGGAGACGATGCAAGCTCCCCCCGTCCGACAGTGAAAAAGGACAAAGACAACATGTGTGATGAGCCTGTGGACATGAGCACCAACAAGAGGTTATTTTTAAGTTTTAACTACGGTACACTTTTTAACTGAGCGTTAGAATAATTAGGATAATTAACCGGGGCATTCCCTCTGCCGGAAAATATTCTCGTATTAAAAACGTGTGCTTCAGCAGAATTTAATTTGAACATGAAATAACGCAGTGGGATATTTAGCTTTTCTCTATTAATCACCTTCTCTTCGACCCACGCGCTTTTTGCACTGAGCTACGTAACGCATGAAGACCGCATTGGTGCTGATGTTAACTAAGCACGTCAATGTTAACTGCATTAAACAAATGTGAGTGATTTGGCACTGCTAACATTCAGACATGTTTTATGCCAGTGATGCAAAGAAGGAAAAGCGAGAGCCATCGCCAGACGTCATCGTGCTCTCCGACAACGAGTCTTCGAGTCCCACGGCCAATGGCTACTGCAAGGACGAGGAGATTGGCAGCGATTTCATCAAGGTTCGTGCACACAGCCTGCGTGTACACACACCTAACACGTTCTGAACTGTTATCTGTTACGTTGTAAATGGACATATCTTGCAGTGTTCTAACACGCTTTATTTGTTTAGTGCTAAATAGATAATACTCGGAACATGATGGTTTAAAACATTGTATTGATTTAGGTTTTCATGGCCCGATATATGGGAATTGCTCTCAAGACCTCCCCTTTTGGAATAGTCGTGTAAAGCATTCCTCTCTGCTTGTGGGAGGCAAAACGTCGCGAATGTGAGAGGAGGAACGCTCGACACAGCTATCCCGAAAGAGCAGCTCTTGAGAGCAATTCCCATTGTAAAGCACACCATTTCTTTACCAGCCATGAATTCAAATGTGAGCAGTGTATTTGCTGGTAACTTGATGCCATTTGTGGCTACCTGCACCCGTGCACAGTCAAGCACACCAGAAGAACGGGAGAAGATGATCAAGCGGCTGAAGGATGAACTCCGGCTGGAGGAGGCCAAATTGGTTCTGCTGAAAAAGCTTCGGCAGAGCCAGATGCAAAAAGAGAATGTTACACAGAAGGTGAGCACCTGCCATCTTTATTTATTCCTTGCACCCGTAATCGCAGTGTTGGTCAGTGAAGTCGAACACTAATTTGGAGGTTTATAACTCCCCGCTGCATTATCAAGCACGTTGCATAGTCCATTGCGTGCATACTTATGAGTGGGTGCTCGTGGCTTTATATTCTTATATAATTACACGGCCGAACAGCGTTGATCTTCTTGCAAGGGTTAATAATAAATACGGCATATGCTTTTTATTTCTTGTCAGTATCTGCCTTCACCTTGGGAGCCGTGTTTAAAGCTGTTTAAATCTTATCCTTACTATTCATTTTTTCGCATACACCTCTTAACAGAATCTTCTTCTTTGCGATTCTTCGAAGCACGATGGTCAGCCTCTGGACATCGTTGTCTTTCAGCTCGGCCTCGAAGTGTTTGGTAGAATTCGCAGGCAATACCAAGTATTACCTGACAGGGATCGCGACGTGAACGCTTCTTACCTTGACCCCCCTTAACAGAATGATTATGCTTTTATACTGACCAGAAACAATAAAGCTCCAACTTTAAATACATCTGCAAATGAGCATGCACAATATCATTTAGCTATAAAATGTGCGTAAGTTTCATTGTTGGTGCATTCTTACGTATGTTTACCCATCCTATATTACCATGTCAACGAAGATATCTCGCACTAGGCTATTGGTAGATAGATGTTTATTATTACAGCAGAAAAATACCCAGTGAGCTTGCAACCTCTTTACGGGGCTCCTGCTACACAACAATCATGCGAATTGATGACAATAATTTAAAATATATACAAGATTCATATTTAACCAAATTTAAATCAACCAACAAAAAACATTTACACATAGCATTGCACACATTTTCAAGTAACCAGGTAAGATTAAAGTTGTGCATTGCGATAGTGAAAAAACGAAAGCATATCAAAGGTTGCGTATTCAACATTGAGAGGGAATAGTGCAAAATTTGGAACATTTCAAACACAAATCAAGATTGGTAATTGTGCTGTCTTCGAGAATACTGTACTTATGGGAAAACACTGCAGCCTAACAAGTTTTGCAGTTTTCCAGGAGGGATATGCACACAAGTGTGCGTGTGTGTATGTTTTAAATACTGCTTAGCCATGTAACTTTAGGAGCCATATTAAATGTTCCTCGTTTCTTAGAAGGCTTAGTTTGTGCGGTCGGTCAAATGACAGCTTTTTTTTTTCCTGTCGGTGTGTTTCATATTACCTGCAGTGAGCACACCTGGGGTGGATAATATGACCAATGTGGTCTCGTTTGACAACTTGGCAAAAGCATTAATTTATGGCAGAAATATTACCCATAATGTCGCATGCATTAACTGCTAAGTACTGATAGAGACAATTAAAACAAACTGGATATACTATACTGGCAGCAATGGATAATCTTAAACTAGATTTAGAGTGCATCTTTGTTGATTAGTTCTATGAAGCCATTTAAAGTGACGTCGAACAGTGGAGGGGATCAGTTGCCCATTGGTTAATGCATTCCACAATGTACCTGGTGGCCTGAGTTATAATAATAATAATCGCATTTATAGAGCGCCTTTCACCCGAGGGTCACAAAGCGCTGCACAAGGCTGTGGAGAGAAAGGCATGTCAATAACATCAAGACAGATAAACTGAGAGTCAAGCAATAGCGATAAATTATAGGACATAGGTCATAAAGACAGCAGAAAAATAATAATAGCATCTACAGTTCAATTCCCAGCCACAGCTAACATCTGGCATATGATAGCTCGACCGGTCCAAGCCCCTCACCCCCTTCACCATCCCAAACTTGTCAACACGGTAAAGTATGGTCAAACATCGCCCATGACCAACAGAGCATGGGCAGGCATTTACCTTGCATTGGGTTGACAAGAGCACTGAGTTTTTTTTTTTTACTGCAGATTTTATGCAATATAAATGCTTGTGGAAATATTTTTGGCTTCTCTAGGTTATAAGCAT
>JAZEWU010000001.1:33195355-33213968 GCA_036362915.1 Geotria australis
CCATGGTTCTTTTGCTGATGCGAATTTCTTCACAAAACACTACTTTTCCTTGGCATTTGTTGGTCCGTGAACATTTTTAGGGTGGCCAGTGGTTTGCCGGTCACTATCGGAGTATGTGATTTGTTGGCTTGAGGTTACCTTGATTTGACAGCACTGTCAAGTGGAACAATTGCTGTGAAATAATAAGGTGTTCTTAAAATTACAAAAAGGAGAGCGGGGTAGCGCTGGACACGACTATCCCGTAACAACAGCTTTGGAAAGCAATTCTCATATATCGAGCCGCAAAAACCTACATCAGCATATAACATAAATGTGTTATATTTATCAATATCAGTAATGCATTTAGGTTTTTTATCGGTTCCTAAGTTTTTTTTCCCCTTCGTATCCTGATGAGGCTTGGGTGGGAGTAAACTTCTGCCCTAGGTATGCTGTCTGTTTTGAGAAAATTCTTTGTTGTTTCTAGACAGGTGATTGGGGAACAATTTATATTGAGATTGACTAGAATACCACAGTGGCTGTAATAGTAAAGTGCCTGCAAGACTTACATTTAACAAAAGCTCGACTGAACTTGGCAAGAAGACCACATGATGGATTGACTTGCTTTAAAAATGGCATGCCTTTTATATATTAATTCTTCATCTTCATATTTCTAATGACCATGAAACTGAACTTGGATGGTCTGCTTGCCTAGCATAAATATAAAAGCAAACGTGTGCCCACACATCTGTGTTCTTGATGCATCAGCACAGCTTTTGTCTGCATTGTTCATTTGCAATATGCTTTATGCTTTAACCATCATCAGCAAAATCATAGTCCTTTTCTCTAACTTAAACGGATTAAAGTAACCACAAAGCAAAATCATAAAACCAAGATTTTGGTGAATTTGTATTGTACGAGAATTTGACCCCGTGGTTATATCTTCCTTTCTCGTGTTTTCCTTTGCTTGCCGCCAGCCCGCTGCACCGCACGGCACAGGCTCTGCGTCGGCACCGCCACCTCTCGTACGGGGCAGTCAGCAGCAGCAGCCTCCGGGCACCCGGCTCCCGGCTCAGCAGGCAGGCATCACCCCCCATAACACCACCATCACTGGCATGGCAACGTTCACTGCTCCTTTAAGTTCTCTGCCCTGCTTGTCACCGTCTTAGCTCGCCCCCTCACTCGCTTGCTGTCTAAATGATTACGGGGGTTCAGGCAGCTGTGGACGTGAATGGACGATGCAGGGTTTATTTCAGTGTGCCAACTTGTACCTTGTTAAAATACAAGGTACCAGTTGGATGATTCCTTGCAGCTTGGTGTCTTGAGTAATTGCAAGGAACTTACTGCCACGTGGAGATGCGTGCAGCATGATGTGGTGTTTGTCAGTACACAGGCACTCGGATCAAGACTGATTCCACCCCGGTCTTCTTCTTGAAATCTGTTGACATTTTTATGTACTGTAAAACTTCCCATAATCCTATGTGAAAACTAGTGCCTTCACAGAAAGTTGACTGGTATTCCTTGTGCAGAGCTTTGTGACCCTCGGGTGAAAGGCGCTCTATAAAATGCTATTATTATTATTCCAGCTGAGTGAATTTCAGGGAAATCTGTGCCTGAGTATAATCGCATCTTTACTACTGGTGAAATCTGCAAGATGAAATCATGCCTGGGTGTGGCCTTCTTTCCTATTGTCATTCCTACAGTTTATAAATGAAATGGCCATGTGTGTCGCTTTCGCAGCTCAAAATTGAAAAACAGCTTACCGCACCACAAAGCCCAAGCTCTATTTTGGTCTTCAGCAGCTGTTAGTTGTGTCATTACTAGAGATTGACAAAGCTAATTAGATTACTCTCTGGTCCTCTTAAAGTAAAAGTCTCACACGTTACAGTTCTTCATCACATTAATGCTGTTTACCATTATAGTAATTTGTGCCTGTTAGAGCACTGGACAGTCGTTTGAAGTGTTTGTGGGTTTCTATATTGACCTTCCACAGGGCTCCGCTTCCTTCAGTAATGCCACGGTTACTCAGGTTTTCGCAACCCTGTAAATGCCATTAGCGCCTCTGACCTCTTGACATGAATATTACAGGCGGGCCTATCTATTCTGATCAGGTACTGTTCTGTTTAGGTATCAGATTTGCAATATCCAGAATTTCAGACTGATTTTGTGGACCTTTTTGACAAATTACATTGGTGTGGTGGTAATATATTAATGTGTTTTTATTGTTTTTTCAGCAGATGGCAATGCCAAGGAGTCAGGGTTCAGTGGTTCCCCCTCCTCTGGTACGAGGTGGGCAGCAGGGCCCCCCCAAGTTCTCACACCATCAGTCATCACAAGTCGTCATGCCCCCACTTGTTCGAGGCCCCCAGGTTTGCAGAACTAAATACAAAGTGGGGTGTACTATACGTAAAAACCCTAACCACCTTTGTCATTAAAAAACACCTTATAACTGAACAAGCTGGAAATTCAGTTTCTTAAGGAAGACTTGCTTTTGTTAGACAATTTGTTGGATATGTACTTAAAAACATAACATTTGAGATGTGTGGATTCAATCTAAGCTTAGTGTACTAGTCTGCGAAATACCTGTTACATTGTAAGGTGAATAGAAAACGTCTAACCCCAGGCTATGCAGCTTTACCCAAGCCTGCCTGCAATTATAAAAGTCCTTAATGATTGTGAGCAGATAATTTTGGACCACAAGGGCATAGAGAGTAACCAAGAAGAGCCTCAGCCCTTCTGATAGTATTGCAGGCCTTGACCAATGAAAGTCACGTTCAACTCCACGACACGTCTGTTAATTAAGAAAAGTAAGTGGCACATTTGTAAAAAGAGTGATGGCTGCTGGCCGAGACTAATGATGGAGTGGCAGCCAATGAGGGAACACGCCAAAGAAGACTTCTGCCACATAGTGGTGAGGTCAGCTGTTCCCCAGGAGCTACTTGGATTAAAGTGGTCAAACCATGTGAGGTGTCCTTGAGGTTTATCGTTATTTTAAATTGGTGTAAATCATGTTAGCAACCTGATATTCTTGTATATGTCCTGTCCTTGTAAACACATTTACAAACGTCGGCGCATAGTGCCAATTCATAGCTTGGTTATACATATGTGTTTTTCTTTGGAAACTTGTGCAGATGCATGGTTCAAGACCCGGTACCGCTCCCCCGCCACTCATGATGGCTCCCAGAGTGACGACACCCTCTCAGATGCAGGGCAACAGGGGCCTCTCTTCCAGCGGGCTTGTGCGTGTCACTACCGTGACGCCGCCTACCTCTGGAGTTGTCAACTACACGCAGGTGAGGCCGTGGAAACCAGAAATGTGTGCCAATATTACACAGCATGTCAGGATGCTGTGGGGCTGGTGCATTCGTTTGGGGTGTGATTTTCATTCATGCCAATGTTATGGCATGGCAGTTGTCATTTTCATGGGCATTGGACAAGGTGTGTGTGACTCGTACGGAAATGTGACATTGTAACTAATGCGTGCCAAGATGCTATTTCTTATCCAGTCATATTTTAATAGATTGCACTGGAAAAAATGTGTGCAGGTCAGTACAGACTGATAAATGTGCACTCTAACGTAAATAATAATCATTGGAATAGCCACCATGGCTCCCATGTGCTCACCAGCATGGTCCAGTTGTCATCTTTCAGATAGTACAAATTTTCTCCTTAGCACCGTTTACCTTAAGCATTTTCTTGGTGCGGGCGGCACGGTGGCGTGGTGAGTAGCGCTACCGCCTCACAGCAAAAAGGACCCGGGTTCGAATCCCGGCTTGGGTGCCTTTCTGTGTGGAGTTTGCATGTTCTCCCCGTGTCCGCATGGGTTTTTGCCAGGCACTTTGATTTCCTTCCACATGTTGCTGCAGGACTAAATTGCCCCCGGTGCCCTGTGATGGACTGACGTCCGATCCTGGGTATAGCCCTGCCTTGTGCCCTGTGTCTGCCGGGATAGGCTCTGGCTCACCGCAACCCTGTATAGCATTAAGCGGTTTCTGACGATGAATTATGATGATTTTCTTGATACGTAATGCAAGTTTGATTTGTGATTTTAATTCGTTCTGCGAGTGCAAAATAATCCGTCGGAGTGTAAATGTGACCTGTAAATCTAGTGAGTAAACATTTGATGCGTTTTCATTAATATGCTGTTCCATATGCCGTAGGAGGGTTGAGCCTGAATGTATTTTTTTTTACGTGTTACAATCGGCCTTGGAACAGCTTAGGTTCCACTGATCATTGTACTGTGAATGAGGGTAATTTTCTGAAATGTTAGCAATTATTTTTTGGTGTTTTTTAAAACAATGGTTTAAAAATTGTCACTTGAATCATCTTAAGAGGGAAACTACTACTCTAGAAGCAATTAACACTAACGAGTAGCAGACACGATTCTTGAAAAATACTCCACTAATAATAACCATATTCTCAGAAATTATAGCTTCATATCTTGTTAACGAGGCAACGCAACTGGTGCTGCATAAATGTTTTTTGTTATGAACATACTGAATGTCTTAAAATCAACAACTTCTTCATGACATGACCTCCATTGTTCATAGTTTATATTAATTACTTCACGCGTTTTCTGAGGCTGGCTGTGTCACGCTGACAAGCTTATCCCATTTCTCGGCTTATATAAACTATAGAGAGACGAAACTAAAGTATTAGCTGGGGAAGTCTATCTTGATGGTGAATCCTGATAACAACGCTCTAACAGTGTGGCATCATGTACGCATGCAAATACTTGAGCAAACATTTGGATCGTACAGGTCGATATAATAATAGTATTAATACGCACCGAGAGAGCCGCACTGAGTCTCAAGACATTTTCAGAGGGCTTCTTGCCAATTCCATGATTTAGTGTTTTGCACGTGGCTTGACACGTCTTTCACGGTCACTACGGTCTGTCCATGTTTTCTGAGCGCCTCCATGCTCTCTCTCTCTCTATCGCAGAGCATGGTGCGTGGATCTGCGGGTGGGGCCAGCTCCTCTCCCACGCCGGCACGCAGCGAGTCGCCCGCGAGCCGACAGGCGGCGGCAAAGCTGGCACTGCGCAAGCAGCTGGAGAAGACGCTGCTGGAGATCCCGCCGCCCAAGCCCCCCCCGCCAGAGCTCAACTTCTTGCCCAGCGCCGCCAACAGCGAGTTCGTCTATCTGATTGGACTGGAGGAGGTGGTGCAGAGCTTGCTGGAGACGCAAGGTTAGGAATTTTTTTTTATTAACTACTAAACTCAGATTACAGAGTCGCTGCTTCTTCGGATTGAGAGGAGCCAGTTGAGGCGGTTCGGGCATCTGGTAAGGATGCCCCCCGGAAGGCTCCCTCGGGAGGTATACCAGGCACGGCCCACTGGGCGGAAACCTAGAGGCCGACCCAGGACACGCTGGAGGGATTATATCCTTCGGCTGGCCTGGGAACGCCTGGGAATCCTCCAGGAAGAGCTGGAATCTGTTGCTGAGGAAATGGGGGATGTCTGGTCCACTCTCCTTGGACTGCTGCCACCGCGACCCTCACCAGGACAAGCGGTTTAGAAAATGGATGAATGGATGGACTAAACTTGTTGGGCGGCACGATGGCATAGTGGGTAGCGCTGCCGCCTCACAGCAAGAAGGTCCCGAGTTCGATCCCCGGCTCGGGGGCCTTTCTGTGTGGAGTTTGCATGTTCTCCCCGTGTCCGCGTGGGTTTTCGTCGGGCACTCCGGTTTCCTCCCACCGTCCAAATACATGCTGTCAGGTTCATTGGCCTACTGAGTAAATTTCCCCAGGTGCCCTGCGATGGACTGGCGTCCCATCCTGGGTATAGCCCTGCCTTGCGCCCTGTGTCTGCCGGGATAGGCTCCGGCTCACTGCGACCCTGTACAGGATTAAGCGGTTTCTGAAAATGGATGGATGGACTAAACTTGTTCAGGAGCCACGAGTGAAGTGGTCAGAAGACGAGTGTAATGCTGAGTTCAGGCTGATGCCTTGTCTTCCATGGCACGATGTGACGGGGCATCTACTTTGCGCTAAGTGTGGTCTTGTTATAGAAATGGATTGGGAAAGGTTGGGAAAAGATGGCATGATGGTGTGGGTAGAGGTGGACCCCACCAGTGCCTGATATTGCCCTGGTTACAAAAGTAGAGAGAAACGTACGTTTAAGTGACCAGTCATACGGACGTATGGTAAATGCTCCCTTCATCCACGTTAATATAACAAGGATATTTAAACTCTATGCAGTTGTCATGGTGCTGCTGCAAGACAATGCCTCTTTTTCATCACATTGTCAAACGCTGTAGCCACTGCAAAGCTAACCAAAACCTTTACCTGCGTTTATCTTAGGGAAAGCGGCACCACAGCCCATGGGCCGGGAGCCATTCAAGTGCCTGCAATGCCAAACGGACTTCACGGCACGCTGGCGGCGCGAGAAAGGAGGCACTGTCATCTGCGAACAGTGTCTGTCCTCTAACCAAAAGAAGGCACTTAAGGCTGAGCATACAAACCGCCTCAAGATGGCCTTCGTCAAGGCCCTCCAGCAGGAGCAGGTGGGTGTGCTTAGGGCCACGTGAACATGCAACCACTCAGGGACCACGTTTGTGCTCCCAGATTTGTACATTAAGGTATACTTGGGGTTCAAGTTAAGCCAATTACAAAGAAAGGCGCGAGCATGTTCACATGCCCGTGTGTTTAACGCCTCGTGATGTCACTGAAAGTGAAATTTGGTTTCGGAAATGTGCGCTGAAAATGGTAAGACCTTTCAAGCTATTGGTGTTGAGACATCTGCATGTTCCTGCAGCTTTTTTGGTGAATCTATTCATTTTAAGGTCACTAATCTGCAACAATTGGTGCATGGATTTTGTACAGTAACCAAACATGGCCATGAATACTCGTATCTAAAAAAAACCCATTGCATTAACTAAAACCTGCACAAATATCCTACAACTTTGTGGGCGTGATTTCAATAGCATAATGTGTTAAAAAGCAAGCAGTAATTTTCATTTAAATTTTCCTATATGTGCGACCATTAGTTTATCAGTCCATTTTATTTTCGACAATACATAATGAAATGGTTGAAAATACGTTGGTAATGCTGTGAAATCCAGCATTACTTTCCGCTTCATGCGTCCAAGGAACATTAACCCACTGAAATTACACAGTTATGATAATGGGGTTTGATACGGTTTTGCTTTGGACAATATTTTTTTTAACGATTGATAATTTAAGTTGAGGCGCACAATGTTTGTCAATTTGGGAGCACGTAAATTGATTCATGCTTGAAATTACGCTTGATGGTTTTCTGCATCTACAGGAGATTGAGCAGCAGATCCAGCAGCAAACAGTCTCCACTCCGACACAAAATGCCAAGTCTCACATGCAGCAGCTCCCGCTTAAGCAGGTCTGCCAGTCATTTGATATGGACTTTAACGTATACTCTCGTGTTTTCGTGTTGTACCTCATGTTGTCCACATGCTGAACGCTTCTCAGGGAAATTCATTACTTCCCTCTACGTAAAGCGTAATGTTGGATATCTTGCGTACAAAAACACGTGCAACCGAAGTCGCATCCTGGAGAGCTATACCACACAATCCTAAATCTGCTGTGGAATATTACTGTTATCACTACCCAACAATTTTTAAGCATACCAGAGGTCTGATCACCACGATGCCGTTGCCTGGTACCTACTGTTCCCTAACTCTTTGAAACGGTGCTTTCTGTGGTGCAGCAGTCCACGCGGCCAAGCCAATCAATGGTTCAGCGAGGCCACCAGTCTCAGCACCGGGGGGTACTGCACAGCTTCCCACAGCCGCCTCAGATGCAGGCGTCCAGCAAGCTGCTCGGGCTGCAAGGTAAGGCCCAAGTCAGGCCTCAAGCCAGGCCCCAAGGGGGCGCAGGCAGAGCTCGAAGGCACGCCGTCGCATCCCACTCAGGTGAAGAAAGTCTAATTTTTTGCTTTCTGTTCGCATGCATGCACAAATTTTCACACGCGCCAACGCATATGAGCGTGCGGATATTAGCTTATTTCTCTTCTCCAAATCATCTTTTGAGCGCTGGAAAAATGGGTAGTCCACGTTTATCCAAAATACAAGATCTTGGCGTCGTGTCATTAGTTAATTGGAATTCTGGGATCATTTTTAATGGTGTTTGACACAATGGGTAATGTTCACCGGTTAATTTCTAAATTCAGATTTATAGTAAAACATGCATCATCCATAACTTTAAGTGTCATGGTATTAAATAAATAAATCCATCCATTTTCAGAAACCGCTTAATCCTATACAGGGTCGCGGTGAGCCGGAGCCTATCCCGGCAGACACAGGGCGCAAGGCAGGGGAACACCAAGGATGGGACGCCAGTCCATCGCAGGGCACCTGGGGAAATTTAGTCAGTACGCCAATTAACCTAGCAGCATGTCTTTGGACGGTGGGAGGAAACCGGAGTGCCCGGCGAAAACCCACGCGGACACGGGGAGAACATGCAAACTCCACACAGAAAGGCACCCCGAGCCGAGATTCGAACCCGGGACCTTCTTGCTGTGAGGCGGAAGCGCTACCCACTACGCCACCGTGCCGCCCTAAATAAATAAATAGGATGTGCAAATATATCCAGGATAAGATTGCCGTTTCCTCTTTAATGACAGTCTTTTAAAGTGGTGTTAATGCATATGTTTTTAATTTTCATCATCCATACATCTTGCATTGTATGCCTTCAATTCCGTTTAATCTCTAAATGTTTTATGCAGCACATGTTAACGCATAATCATTTCACGTTTCTGCATCACTTGATATTACTTGTCTCGCACTTTTGAGTTTGTTTTGCATCGCACCCTCCCTTTACGCTACACGTCCCAACGTCTGCGCAGACTTTGGTACACCGCGCTCACGCCGCCCGGACTAATTTGTTTTTACTCTGTCCATCGCACAGCCGGGGTGAACATGGCGTACGTCACTCCGAACCTGTCGGGCCAACACAAGCCCTCGACCTCGACGGCTGCATCGCCGGCCGAGCGCCAACGCGAGTACCTGCTGGACATGCTCCCCTCGCGCGCCATCTCTCACCCCGCGGTCCACCGCCCCGCGATGGGCTCGCGCGCGCCCTCCCAGCTGTCGCACGGCGCGCGCGCGCCCATGCAGCACGGCGGCGGCGGTGGCGGCGGGGCGTCGCGCGCCACCGCGCACCCGCAGCAGCACGGCTCGCGGGTCATGGGCCACCACTCGCAAGCCGCGGGGCGGGCCGTGCCAGGCGCCGCTTGGTCGTCGCCGTCCGGACGGTCCGTGCAGCAGCCGTCTGCCAATCGCGCCGTCAACCAGTCCCCGGCGCACGGCCGCTCCCTCGCGCAGGGCAACGCGGCGCGTTCCGTCACGCAGCCCGCCGGCTCCTGGAAGTAGAGCGTTTTTTTGTTTTTGGCTGCTGCTGCTACTGCTGCTGTTGCTGCTTGTGAAAAAAACCCCGGCTGCTTCGTCTCAAGCTCATTGCCACCCTCCGCAGTACCCGCACGCTCGGCACGTTCCATTCCAGTGCACACGGCCAGCCACAGCTAACAGAGGAATGGTCGTAATGGCTTGTCCGCTTACCCGTTGTCAACTGCAGCTTGACCGACGACAGTTTGCTCACAACCTCCGCTATTGCTACGTTTCAATATTTTGTCAGTCATGAAACTCGCCAAGCTTTAATTGGGTCATAAATGCAGACGGAAATTGCTATTGCCACTTCCACTGCATAATGCTGAAGAAATGTGCAGCGTTGTAATGTCTCCTTGCTGGCCTGATGGAGATTATTGCACAGTTGTACAGCATGTAAACCCATCTTTATTCATCCCATTGCTCCCACTTTGCTTAACATTTGTTAACTTGGCGTACAGCTGTCTGTTGGGATTTTGTGGGGCTGTGCTGATATGAATTTTCCTGTAAACCTGAATGGCACATTTCCCCGGGCTCAGCATATTAAAGTTAAGTGCACATATTTCTGTGAAGATAAATGTGGCCTTCCCAGTTCTATTATTATTCTTAAGAATACATATTCGTGATATGTAGAAGGCTCCAGTTTTATTCGCTTACAGAAAATGAATTCTGACTTTTAAGTTTAATTTTTTTCATTGTATCTTATTGGCCATTTGAGTATTTGTCCTGTTATATAACAGTTTTTAAATGTTCTGGCGTTAATTAGAATGTTTTCAACTGGGAATCGTTTTGATGGTCATCTACGTTGAGCAACACTGATGAATGTGTGCCCCATATGTATAATAAAGATAAAGACAAAGATCCCCCGTAGAGCCTTAACAGACTGTAGGGTCAAGTGCTGTTAGCGAGCGCCTATGAAGGTCGACACGGTACACGAGGAGGTGGGTGACCAGCACCACGCCCGGCCGCCTTTGTCTCCCTAGTGGTGATGTTTTACACACCGCACTAGGTACTCATTTTAGGCTGAGTCGACCTAGGGGAGGCCCAGGACCGGTTCAGAAAATCGTCACTGGTGTTGGCCGTGAGCGGGATTCGAACAGGTGTCTAATGCATCCGTGACCACAAACGAGACTTTGAAACAGCTGCAATTTCAATATCCCACAACTCACCTGCTTAATATTTTGACAACAGCACAAGCTGTTTAAGATATTATTTTGTAATTAAGAGTCTGTGAATAAAGTTGGCGCGAATTATATTTTCTTCTCACGCTATAACGTAATCATGTTTCTACAGTTGCAGTTTATTTGTATTTGCGCAGAAGCATTAGCTGACCAAATACAGTGATTTTTGACAACCACATCGCTTGCATTCCCATCCAATATTGAGCGAAGCCAATAGTGTGTGAACAGTGTAAGTCATAGTAGCCTTTCCGTGGAATTTCCATGGGTTATACTAACAGGGTGTAAGGTATAATATCCTCGAGGGGCCTATTCGCCCCCTTCCAAAGTATGCAACTTTTAAAGGCGGCTTCAACATCTTTAAGCTAACTACGCGAACCCCCTTTATAATGTTACATGTTTTATGCAGCAGAAGCATCGATCTTTGGTGCGTGTCTGCCCTCTACTGTTGAATAGGTGGATAAGAAATTGTGTGCGCGTATGCGTTAATTTTATCCTCTGACTTGCCATGCCAGTCGCACACTTTTGACATTTTTGCTGAGTTTGTAAAGGTAAACATTGTTCACTGTACACTGCACTTGTTAACATTGTTTTTTTGTAAAGAAGATTTGCATCTGGCTAGGCTTTGGGTTGTTGTAGATGTATTTTTTTCCTTTGGAAAAGAGTAAACACAAATATACTTTGAAATATGTATACGTTGATGTGCATTTATAAGCACGTTGAAGCATAAAGGCATACTTCAGGTGATCACTTTGATAACATGCAGGTTAAATGTAACTCGCGATTGCTATGATGATAATATCGTAATTTCCGTGTGCTTATCGAGTAGCGTTTCCCTCTCCAACCCACGGGTGAAAAGTCAACATGAACATTGTAATCTCAAGGACTTAATTAAAAGCCATCCGCAGAGCATACGCGCCGGTGTGCTGGTGTGTATTGACGCTGATTAATAATGCTGGAACTAATGTAGACGAGTGCAGTCTTACGTGATTTCTGCACGCGAACAACTGAACACCCCTCTCCCCAACTCCAATACCATTGCCACCCGCTGCTCTGTATATACAGGTATTTATAAGACGGTTTGCATCCCAGCTTGGATGTTGGTTTTTTTCGCAATGCGCCGTTTTAGTGGACTTAAAGTGCGTACTTGTGAGTGAGCGGGGTGAATCTG
Organism: Geotria australis; assembly: GCA_036362915.1. Taxonomy (NCBI): domain Eukaryota; kingdom Metazoa; phylum Chordata; class Hyperoartia; order Petromyzontiformes; family Geotriidae; genus Geotria; species Geotria australis. Next base: position 33,207,044 of record JAZEWU010000001.1, read on the forward strand.
GATATGGCAGTGCTTGTGAACCTTTGTGACCGGTTGACATTGGCCTCTCCCATGAGGTGCGAGTAACACGTTTTTTGCCAACGTATCCAGACCACAACACAGTGTTCTAATGCACGTGTTTCTGTTAGACCGATTTAATGAACACGCACTTTGGAACACGAGTCAACCGTAGGAGATTTGTGTAAAAATTTGGCTGCGACGTGGGTCAATTACTGGTCGTGTAGGCTACTGTATGGTTGGATAGCTTGTTTGTAATCTGAGAATGTGCACGGTAATATATATTTGTTCTTCCCCTTCTCGTATAGCTTTAAGTTGTGTGCATTGTTTAATTTCTGTATTATGTCAACATGTCGATCGGTCACGTTTTCTTATCGTGTGAATGAGCACCGGTCATGCTAGGTGTAGCTTACTGTCGGGTACTATTTTGTTGTAGCCAGTAGGAAAATTGTAGTTACTATTTTGTAAAAAAACATGCACGAAAATTATTTGAATGGGGTTCAGTTTTTTTCAGCCTTTTCTATTATCGCTCTTCCTCAATACCCCGACCCCCACCTCTTCCCCGCCCTCCCAGTTTTCTCAATTTTCCTGAAACAGCGACAGGGTCTTTGCAAGGAGAAATGAGTGTAAATGTGTTTTGTTGTACCTATACATATGTAATTTTCTTTTGACGTATTTTTCATGGACAACGCAGACAAACTTTGATATACATTGGTCTCCACGGTAAATAAAACTTGAACGATTTCCCGTTAATGTTGAGATTGCTGTCGCTTGAGAGGAATTTTTTTTTTTTAAAAATGTGTTGGGGTTTTTTTGTGTAACGTATGTATAGCAGCGATTGTTATTATTTTTCAATGCAGAAAAGATTATTCGAGCTTTGTCTTACTGAAGGATGTAACTTTTGTACAATAAAGGAGTAGGTTAATCCGTTTGAACTTTGCACAAATGTGAAAGTTCTATTTTTTTATAAGGCCCTCCCTTAGCGTATACAAGTGCAGGACGTATAACATTGCTCAGCTCTGTTCTGTCATCCTTGGTTCTGTAATTGCATTCCCTCATGCACGGCTGGAAAAGGACGTTGTGTTGTTAAAAGTGCGTTGTAATAAAATTGTAAAAAAAACACGAACATTCTGTGTGTTTGTACAATTATTATTGTTTACAGCCGTCGACACCTTCCAGCTTGATGTCCCATCTCGGGATTCAAGTTGGAAGGTGCATGGGAATGTCGGATGGCGTTTCGATACTGAAGACGCAGCGTGACAGTGGCTGCACATAAATTCTTCGCATCACTCACTACTCCGGCCACTCGCCCCAACACAATCCCGCACTCTTCGCAGCTCATCACAGCACCTACTCCACACACCGCGCTCACGTACAACCTTCGAGAAACGCCGATTCTCGGTCGCGGCACCCACAACCTGGAACAGCCTGCCACGCCTATTGCGTCAAACACAGTCCCCCAACAGCCTTCAAAAAAACTCTTAAAAAGTCACCTCTTCACCGACTCACAATAAACCGACTGAGCAGGGCTCCGCGCCTCCGAATCAACGGGTGCAACGCGCCCGGAGAAAATGCGCGCGTTACAAAAGTAGATTATTATTATCTTCGACACTGAATGAATATGTGCGCTTTCTAAGTGTAAAACATATTAAATTATTATTAGTATCCCGGCGTGGCTCGGGGTGTCGTCACTTCCGGGAACGCGCCATTCAAAATATCTCAATAGGCAAGTAACTGTATATACTGTAGCGAGCATATCTGGTTATTCTGACTAATGTTTGTAAATTACCTGTATTAATTCAAGATCTCGTGTCTCGAGGAGGTAAGGCTTTGTTAATTTTATGTCAAAGCGTTGGAATGTTTGTAAGTTGAGTGGTGGTTGGTTATTGAAGGCGGTGTGCCCGGGGCGCGGCTGATTGTAGGCCACGTAGGGAGATAGATGTTTATTATTAAAGCAGAAAAAATACCCAGTGAGCTTGAAAGCTGCTTACGGTATTCCTGCGACACAACGAATATGCGAATTAACGAAAATAATGTAAAACAAAATACAAATAGGTTGCCATGGACTGGCCAGGAAGCGTTACCGACGCTGTGGTTTCAAACAATGTGATTGGTATGTGCCCTGTGATGGACTGGCGTCCCATCCTGGGTATAGCCCTGCCTTGTGCTCTGTGTCTGCTGGGATAGGCTCTAGCTCACCGCAACCCTTTACGGGAACAAGCGGTTTCTGACAATGATACGCGTCCGAGTTAATGTACAACAGTTCGAACAACACTGGAAGCTTAATCGAGGTGAGTCAGTCTTAATGCTTGGATTGGCGACCACTATGCGTAACATCACACTAAACCGCTGCATTGTGGAGGATGTAAGTAATAAATTAACATACCCTGTCTCTTTTACAAAGGGTTACATTTGCAAAAGCCACACCTGCTTATGGAAAAAAACATGCAAACAAAATGCTTTAATATGTGCATTGTCCTTGAAACTGATTGGCCATTTGGTGTTTTTAAGATCTTAACACTTGTCTCATTGCCAGAAACGCTAAAACCCTGAATCTTTTTTACATTATCTGTACACTGGCAAAACGGTGCTCATAGACATACCCTTGAATGACAATACCCTGTTTCATTAATATATCCGTCTCCTCACATAATCAACGTTTCGTAACACGCCAGCCCCACGAAATTTTGCCAATGCATCATTTCAGCAGCAATTGATTCAAGACCAGCCTCTGGACTGATTTCAGCACGCAGTTGAGACCTACTTGCTTGAATAAATGCTGGCGAACGTCCAGACCTTACAGGCAAAGCACAGTCTCTATACAACGATGTGGATAACACGTGATATAGGTTATACGCTCACCAGCTTAGACAGCATAGTGAAGTACAGTATGGTCAAGTAACCCCCACGACTCGCACGGCAAGGGGAGGACCTAATCCAGCAGTCGATTGACAAATGTACGGTACTGTACATGTTCTGTTTCCAAAAGAGTCTAATTGAATCCCAGGACTCATGTTGAAGAGGGATCTGGTTTGGGGTGTATGAGCAATGCCTTAATGAGTGTTTTAGCTTGCAGGAAGAAATTGGCATAGCTCGGAGAAACCCCACGCAGATAATGGTATTATTCTTATTAAACATCTGTACAGTACCCATAGAGCAGCAGCATTATTGCTATACACTATCGTCATCTGCTGGCCCTTGCACGTTGTGGGTGTCCTTTACACAATAACGGCTGTAGGCGCTACTCGCAATATTTGCATTCGCACAATAATGTGTTTAAAACATTCCAACAATGCCTCCAATGCAACGGAGCCTCTTCGGAAACTGAATTTCACTTCGCTAAAATGTATGATGGCCAGTGTTCGAGACTAATGTCGGCGTGGCAGCCAAAGGTGGGATCGATGACATCAACCAGCGTGCATGCAGGTGGCAGATGGATTGTTACATTGCAGAACTGTGAGAGATGGCAGTGGCTTTGGGAACCATTAATACAGCAGTGGATTGATCATGGATGATAATGAACAGCAGGCAAAGTTGAAGAGCGGCTAAAGTCAAAAACGCCTCACTGTTGCTGCCTTATGCATCGCTTTGTGACCCTCGGGTGAAAGACGCTCTATAAATGCTATTATTATTATTGATCGTGAAGTGCTTGTGAAGGGCGCTGACATGGGCTCGAAGCGCATCTCACAAATGACCTTTGACGGCGTGGTGAAGGAGAACATCACGGAGTTTGGCATGGAGCCCGAGGACGCACTGCAGGATGCTGTGGAGCAGTTTCAATTGCAGGGTGAGACTGCAGTGGAGCCATTTGCAGATTCTGCTTATGCCTGTGCCATACATGCATTCAATCGTGCAGGAAATTATTATTATCAAGTCATTGGCGACCCAGCTGAGACTATCCTCTTGCTAAACTTGGAAAAGCAACTACAATTAGGACAGCTGAAACCAAAATTAGATCTGAGGTGCCAGCTCAGCACTATGACTTCTGAGCACCCTGCCACCTTCAGCACCAATTGTTGAATTCAATCATAGTTGCAAATGCACAATTGACTTATGTCAAGTATATGACATGTACAGTTATTAGGCCCATTTAGACAACTTAATGATTGATATGTTGCTTACGTTAGCGAAATGTATTGTGATGCAGACATGACCCTGGTTTCACACAGCAAGTACCCCTAACAGACCCCAGTGCTGGTTATGCTGCAAGCAATACTGTTTTTAGTATTTTAAGAATGCCACCCACTAGTTTGTACAATTGGCTGAGGTGGTCCATGGCTCAAAATAACTGACTATCCTATTTTAAATCAAGAGCTTTAATTGTATCCAGAGTAATGTACATTGGAGGGGAGATGGATTAAGGTCAAATGCTTGAATCTAATAAATTAATTTAATTTATAATTTTAAAAAATCCATTTATAACGCGCACATTCATTAATTGCCTTAAGATATTCATTCGACGAGAGAAGGACTCAGAGGCGCGAAGAGTAACGCAGAGAGGCGGAGGAGGCAGCCAGGTGGTTTGCCGGCGCCACTTGCCACACACCGCTTCCTAAATATTCTGATGTTATCGGCAAGCTAATTAGTGAGCGTTATTCTAATTATTCTAAATGCTGTAGTAGTAGACTAAATATATCTATTAAACTATCTTCATATTGATATTGTTTGAAGAAATTAAGCCAATCAGTGATTTTCCAAAAGGACTGAAATATTATTTTTTTAAAGGTACATTTTGTTTTCCCAGGCATTGACTTAAGCACCATAGTGAAGGAAGTACCTAAAGTGGCTTCGGAAGAGTCTGGAGATGAAGAGCATGAGGTCCTTAAGGTAGTACAAATTATCAACATAAAATGAATTGGGATTAAGAGTCCATTAAGATTGGAATGCACCAAATGTATAACTTGTCTCGTGTGGTGTGTAGGTGTTTCGCAGAGTGCAGGAGGGTCTAAAAACCACATCGCTCACGGGGCTGACCGCACCACTCAAGCTGCTCACTGCCCACTGCAAGAAGGAGTTCAGCCAGCGCCACTTGCTGGCGCTGAACGGGGCATATGAAGTGCTAGTGTCCATCTGTAAGGAGGCACTGGCCCAAGAAGACAACGACGTTCTTATAAAAGCAGTATTTGCACTCGCAGCATTTTTAAAGGGTCAGCCAGACCTACTGGACACCGATGGTCAGCAGCTGCTCGTTAAGGTCCTTTCACAAGGCCCAAATGTGTAAGCAAATCCAATTATTTTTATTGCATTAAAAAAATCACGCAATTTTATTTTGGGGGGAGAGGTCTGCTTTGCATTTTGTGCCTTTTCAAGTTGTGTGCGATGAGATCTAGTAATCATAACATAGCAGCTCATGAGCTAAAAATACACTTTCAAGAAAGATATGAGAACATTTAAGAAAATACAAGCAGACTAAATGAAAATAGCAACGCCATGCAGAGTCCTGCATGTGTATAAGGACTACAAGTATTGTCTTATTTCCCTAAGTGCTGGGTGAAATAACACATGTACAATTTGAATACGTTTCTATATTAATTTGTACATATACAGTACGATGTCACATTTCCAACTAGTTGGTTACTAAGATATAGAAAGACTTAAACATCTAAAGAAATGTACAGCATGCAATGTTATCTTACTGGACAAAATTAAAGAGCATAGTTTAAAAATAAGCAAATGTTCATCAGTTTAAAAACACTTTATGTACGTAATTTTTTTTTTTACATTTATAAAACTTCAGATGAAGGGTTTCTGCACACGTGATTACAAGTAACACTTTAACTTTATTGAGACACAACTGTGTGCTATACTTAAATGTGACAAAGTCATACCCGAACAAAGATAATGCATCTGTAGGAAATGAGAGTTGCATCCACAAGTGGTGGGCGGGCGGCAAGGTGGCGCAGTGGGTATCGCTGCCACCTCACAGCAAGAAGTCCCTGGGTTCGAATCTCGGCTCGGGTGCCTTTCTGTGTGGAGTTTGCATGTCTTCCCCGTATCCGCGTGGGTTTTCGCCGGGCACTCCGGTTTTCTCCCACCGTCCAAAGACATGCTGCCAGGTTAATTGGCCTACTGAGTAAATTGCCCCAGGTGCCCTACGATGGACTGGCGTCCCATCCTGGGTATAGCTCTGCCTTGCGCCCTGTGTCTGCCGGGATGGGCTCTGGCTCACCGCGACCCTGTACAGTGTACAGGATTAAGCGGTTTCTTAAAATGGATGGATGGATCACAAGTGGTTAGTCAATTCGGGGAAATTGCTGGTTGGATATGTGACCTTGTTCTGCGTGTGTAAATGGTGTCTCACCGTCACTCTTTCTGTAGGTCCAAGACGGAGGGCGCGGCGCGGGCGGTGCGAATGTCCTGCGTGAAACACGAGGCGAACCGCCAGGCGCTGGTGAAGCTCGGCGTGTTGCCCCTGCTCACCAGCGCCGTCGCGTTGCTGGACGCACCCAACACCGTGAGGGAGGCGTGCGCCGCACTCCGGGTCATGACTTTGGACGACGACATTCGTGTGGCCTATGGGCTGGCCCACGATCACGCCAAGATGATTGTGCTGGAAAACAGTGGCCTCAAGGTGCTGATGCAGGCCTCAAAAGGTGCCCCCGCACTCTCCAACCCAAATCTGGATTTAATTTCATGACATTCTAGTCCGTAAAAAAAACCACATCTCTTTAATTACGCTTCTGTTGCGTATGGCGGGAAGGGTAGAAGATGACCAGAATAGCGGGGATCGCTTTTCACGTGCAATACATTGCTTCAGTGCCTCTGTTAAATTTGACATCTTTACACTGCTTTCTGTGGTTTGGTCGGTGTTTACCACACTGTGGTAAATAAACAGGTGTTGTCCCAATTGAGAAACTGGCCCATGTCACAAAAATGTGTAATTTCTACCACTGATCCAAAATCACCAATAAAGACAAGCACTATTCAA
>JAZEWU010000001.1:33230641-33246553 GCA_036362915.1 Geotria australis
CCAGTCCATCGCAGGGCGCCTGGGGAAATTTAGTCAGTACGCCAATTAACCTGGCAGCATGTCTTTGGACGGTGGGAGGAAAACGGAGTGCCCGGCGATAACCCACGTGGACACGGGGAGAACATGCAAACTCCAGATAGAAAGGCCCCCGGGCCGGGATTCGAACCCGGTGCCTTCTTGCTGTGAGGCGGCAGCGCTGCCCACCACGCCACCGTGCCACCCGAGGGTTGACTAGCACTTTCAAATAGCACGTCAAAACGCACAACTAATACCTGCGAAACTCCTGTCACCGCAAGAGGCCCTTGTTAGTGGTACGGAATGTACGAACAACGCACGAAGAACACTGCTCCCTCTCGCCTCCCGTCCCCATCCCAGAGGTGTCGTCATCCATCTCACTCGGAGCTCCATGAGGGATGATCGGAAGAAAAGGCCGCCATACGGACGGTTTTGTGGCCGGAAGCCCCGTGAGATATGGTGAGCAAGGGAGGGAGATGGAAGGAAGGGAGCGGGGGTGGTTGATGAAACCACCATCCATCAGATACCAGGGACAAGGTTTAAATTACACATCTGTTAATAAAGATGTCGTGCAGACACGGTGCATATGTAGTAAAGAAACCGTGTATCACGTTGAAGTGACGTTTTGTTCCCGGGGTCTTCTTATTTTGCGATTCTTCGAAGCACGATGGTTGGCCTCTGGACATCGTTGTCTTTCCTGGGGTCGAGTGGTGGCGATAGAATGCACGGGGTGGATGAGTGGCGCAGCGGTTCACGCACTGCATCGCGAGCCCGTTGCCACCTAAGTTGGATTCTCAGCCACGGCTAACATCAGTGACGAGTGATGTTTCTGTATTACCGCTCAAACCATTCACCAACCCGCACTGTCCCGCGTGCTGGTTTATCGTGAAGCAAACCCTCGTAGCGCGGCGAAGCCTCCATCCAACAGTGGATTGATAAGGTATCAAGCTCTTCATCGACTCGTCTGCACCGGCCCAGCTACAACTAAGCACTGCTTGCGTAGCGTCCGCGTGTAATTAATTCCGAGTCTAGTATTTCTGCCGGGCCGTCATTGGAAAGATAATTTATCGCCGTCGGTTGCGTGAGGAATGTTCGTGCGGATATCGACTCCGGGTATCTTCGTGGTCTGGATATTTGCACCGGCTGCATGAGCAGGTACATTCGTGTAGGCCGGGCAGCAGGTTTTCGCGCGGTGGGGTAGATTGTGGGTACTTACACCCCTGGAATTCCCCGGGAAGAGCTGCGTTCTGTTGCTGAGGAAAGGGATGTCTGGTCCACTCTCCTTGGACTGCTGCCACCGCGACCCTCACCAGGACAAGCGGTTTTAAAAAATGATGGATGGATGGACTTCCGTGCGACCCACCAGTTGGGCCGCGAGCGACACCTAGTGGTCCGTGGAGGCCAGACCCTTTTAACCTCTTACCACAGTGAGCATTGTTATCCACGCCTGCATCATCGTTATCAATGTATTGATGTAGATTTCCACGGCTCGATGTATGAGAATTTCTCTTAAGAGCTGCTCTATCTCTGGACAGCCGTGTCAAGCATTCCTTTTCTCTTCGTCGCGACGTTGCCTCCAACGTGGCAGGCGAAACGTTTCGAATAAGAGAAAAGCGTAACGCTCGACACGACTATCGCGAAAGAGCAGCTCTTAAGGGCATTCCTTCATCGCCATTATCACGGACAGCTCCTTGTCAATCCACTGCTGGATGAAGACCGACCTCCGAGCGCCGTGCGGATCGTAGGGGCAATGTGACCATCGTTAGCGGCACCGTTACCTGCCCACTGACCCCGCACCCCCCCCTACACGATGTGCACAGCGAGAGAGCGTGTGAAATTAACAGCCGCCCGCAAATCGACTGGCATCGTAAATTGGCGCAGAAGCCCTTGGCAGGGCGCTGAGTTTACGAGCGATAGAGGTGGAGGAAGGGTGGGAGAGAAACGCGGGGAACGAATGGAGGCAGTCTAGGGGGTGGTGGTGAGTGATGGTGGTGATGGTGGTGTGGGGAGCGGATGCTCAGCGGTTAGCGCGCTGGGCTACAAACCTGGCGACCCGAGTTCGAATCCCGCTCACGGCCGCCAACACCAGGGCGACTCAGTCTCAAGTGAGTACCTAGTGCTGTGTGAAAACATCGCCGCTAGGGAGGCAAAGGCGGCTGGGCGTGGTACTCGTCACCCATCTCCTCGTGTGCCGTGTCCACCTTCATAGGTGGTCGCTAACGGCACTTGACCCTACAGGCTGTTGAGGCTATACGGGGGATCTTTGGTGAGGGTGGTGGTCAGATGTTAGGATGGGCAACGAGTGTCTATATTAGGTATGGGACTAGCTAACTAACTATGATTGCACGAGAAATTAACTTTGTTTAGCAAGCTTGTAACGAATGAACGATAGTTTGTGTTTGTAAGACATCAAAATAATCGATTCGTATTGTCGTTGGGCGGCGTAGCGGGTAGCGCTGCCGCTTCACAGCGAGAAGGACCCGGGATAGATTCCAGGCTCGGTACCTTTCCGTGTGGAGTGAGCATGTTCTGCCCGTGTGTTATGTCAGCGTGGGTTTTTTGCCGGGTATTAAAGTTTCCTCCCACAGTCCACATGCATGCTCCGGCAACAGGGGTGTATCTACAAAAAATAGCGCTTCCGGCAAGCACTGAAATTGCGCCCCTGTCCTAACATCTGACACCCATATTTTAGATAACTTTACCATAATATCAGCTAGATAAACAACAACAATTCAAACTCGTTAATCATTTAAGTAAAAAAGATAATCAAAGACAGATCATGCATCTGAAGAAAATTATGTTTCACTATCCGAGGATGTCATGTCTGACTTCAATAGAAACTGCTCAGTGGCGCCCCCATTCAAGTGGCGCCCAGGGCACGCGCCGTACATGCCATACCCTAAGATACGCCTCTGCCTGCATCGTTAGAGAGCAGCACTTGAGAGCGATCCTGCGAGCAAATCCGGACTGTGCTCACACGCGCCCAATGCTGTACCGTTCCGTGTGCACATGAATGCGGGCGGGCGGGCGGCCAGCATGATGGCCCTGATGAATGGGGGGGCCCTCTTACACATACCTGCCATGAAGAGCTCGCCAGTGGACGAATCTCATTTGGCGATATCGCTCCCCGTGGGAGGTCGGCCCGGGCAGAGTAATTGAAAAATGAGGCCACGTGACTCGTTTGCATGCGACCACCTCGCACACAGGGTGCGGCACAAGTCGCTTTACCGAGAATCGTGACATCGCTGTTGGAGCAAAAGCGTCAATTTTACTGCAGCTGAATCCCGGATCGGGTGCCTTTCTGTGTGGAGTTTGCATGTTTCTCCCCGTGTCCGCGTGGGTTTCATCCAACAGTCCAAAGACATACTACTGCATAGGTCAATTGACCTGCGGACTAAATTGCCCACAGTGCCCTGTGATGGACTGGCGTCCCATCCTGGGTATAGCCCTGCCTTGCGCCCTGTGTCTGTCGGGATAGGCTCCGGCTCACCGAGTCCCTGTATAGGATTAAGCGGTCTCTGACAATGGATGGATGGATGGAGGAGCAAAGGCTTCCAATACTGCAACAGAATTCTTAAACTCGTAGGCTTTCATGACCAATGTTAATAACAGAATTCTTGATTGTTTCCCACCACTTTCTGAGATGAAAAACGCGATGTCTAATTTTCTGTTAAGGCCAACAACACACTCGGCCTTTTATTGTTTACCGAAATTGTTGTTGGCCGTGAGCGAGATTCGAACTCGGGTGTAGCCCAGCGCGCTAACCACTGAGCTACACACACATCCATACTCCTACTCAGTCTCGAGCAATCCATACGCATTCATCTTCCCACACACCCACCCACAAGACAAAGACCCCCCAAATAGCCTCAACAGACTGCAGGGTCAGGTGCTGTTAGCGAGCACCTATAAAGGCTAGCACCGCACACGAGGGGGTGGGTGGTCAGCACCACGCCTGGCCGCCGTTGTCTCCCTATTGGCAATGTTCGCACACCGCACTAGGTACTCATTTGAGGCTGAGTCGACCTAGGGGGAGGCGCAGGACCGGTTCAAAAAATCGGTCACTGGCGTTGGCCGCGAGCGGGATTCGAACTCGGATCGTCAGATTTGTAGCCCAGCGCGCTAACCACTGAGCTACCGCTCCCCACACACCCACACACCCACCCACACGTTCAAGCCCACGCACCCACACACCCACACACCCACCCACACGTTCAAGCCCACGCACCCGCCCCATGCAGCAACTCGAGCGTGCGAGGAGCGCACAACACAGGCGGCGGCTGCGTGAGTCGAGGACGGAACGGGGTTGCGGCTGCTAGCCTGGGGACAATTCTGTCGCGCGAGAGGCGGCGTCCGGCACACACGCAGGACAGCCCGAGAGGGGTTACGGTGTTACCGGTCGAGTACACAGGCGGACAGCACTGGGGTCAGACAGACAGACAGAGACGGGCGGACGGGCGAGGGGGTGAGCGAGGGCTCCCGCGGCCGGGGTCACGATGCCCGAAGCCCGCAGCACGCGCACGACCCGCGCCGCCCGCCGACAGAAGACGGTGAGGAAAAAGTCCGTGAGCCTGCGACTCCTCGCAGCTTACGAGGACGACCACGACGGCAGGTGAGTCCCGCCGCGCCTCCTGTGTCCAGCGGTTGTTTCTTGTTGTTGTGTGGCTGTGTGTGTGATTGTATGGATGTGTGTGTACGGCTGTGTGATTGTTGTGGGGAGCGGCGGCTCAGTGGTTAGCGCACTGGGCTACAAACCTGGCGACCCGAGTTCGATTCGAGTTCGAATCTAGCTCACGGCCAACACCAGTGACGATTTTATGAACCGGTCCTGGGCCTCTTCCCCCCTAGCTCGACTCAGCCGCAAATGAGTACCTAATGCGGTGTGTAAATATTGCCACTAGGGAGATAAAGACGGCCGGGCGTGGTGCTAGGCACTGGCCCCCTCACCTGCCGTGCTGGCCTTTATAGGTGCTCGCTTCCAACACTTGACGCTACAGTCTGTTAATGCCAATCCGAGTGTCTTTGTATATATGGTGTTCTGTATATGATTGTGTATGCGATATACTGTATATGATTGCGTGTATATGTATATCTATATCTCAGGCGGGGAGCGGTGCCGCAGTGGATAGATAGATAGATGTGTATTATTCCAGCAGGAAAAAATACCCAGTGAGCTTGCAAGCTCTATTTACGGGACACAACAAACACGCGCATTGACAACAAACACGCGTTACAAACTCGAAAATCCGAGTGAGATTCCCCGCCAAGCTTCATGTCAGCGGCGAGCGATATCTGGCTATTAGGAACGAAGGTAATTCTGCACAGACAGACGAAGTTAATCTATGCGGGAGATCGAGATCAAAGACAGCTCCAATGTTCGCCACACTCTTGTCCGGCGTGATGTTATGGTTTAGAAGATGCTCTCCGTGTGCACGCTTCAAGATTAACTTTAACGCAATACAATTCAATCTATGGAGCAGTTGAGTAAAACCCGCGTTCTTTGGATTCTTTATCAGTCGATAAATGCCGTTTGACCATACTTCACCGCGATGCGTCAGTGCTGATTTGCCGAAGGAGTAGTTGGGTGGGGCAGGACCGGTGTAATTATCGCCACTGGTGGCGTACCATTCTGGGTATATCCCTGCCTTGTGACCTGTGTCTGCCGGGATGGCAGGTTCGCCGTTTACAGACCGTGCAGTGTGCTAACCACCGCGCCACCGCTCCACAACATTAACTATGGACTCCTAACAATCGTCTGATGATAATCGCGAGCTTGGAGCGAATTAATAGCGGGTGAAAACATAAACACACATCGACGGAGATAATTGCGCATAGATTTTTTTTTTATGCAAGGTAAACAAGGTTATTAAAGTCTATTATTATTTACGGTCTCGCATTGATTGCTCGCGCGGTGACCCCCACGTGTGGCACTGGAATGGAGAGACACCAAATGATGCCCGTTACGCGCTATACTCTCGATCGGTTTCCGAGCGGAGCCAATTACCCATTTAATTGTTTCCTCCTTGTGTGTTTGTCACAATCACCCGAAGCCAAGCTGAAAGACGACGATGTCCAGAAGCTAGCCATCGTGCTTCGAAGAATCGCAAAGAAGAAGAAGACCCGCATTCAAGAGACGTGTCATGATGGTGTTAACTTGGGCCAGGGAGCGGTGGCGCGGTGGTTAGCGCACTGCGCAAGGAACCCCCCCGAGTTTAATTGGTTCCAGGCCCCGGTTATCATCAGTGGCGAATTAAAAATATGAAGCGGTCTTGGTCAATCACAGTTCCCAATCCCACCCCCGCCGCCCCTTCCTTGGTTGTTACCTTCAACCCGCACTGAGCAGAGAGTGGTGAAGTATGGTCCAACAACGTCCACTCTGACCGACATTATAATAATAATAATAATACAACTTATAACGCAAACAAATTCCCCGCCCCGCGAAACGAGGCACTTCGGCTGGGCGGGGAAGGCCGTCATCTAGGAGTTGATTGTCAAAGAGGTGAAATGACGGTTGCTCTTCAGAGCTGTTCTTTCGGGATAGCCGTGCTGAGCGATCTCCCTCTCTCCCTCGCGACGTTTCGCCTCCCTTGTTGGAAGCATCGTCAGGTGAAAGTTATTATTTATTACATCGTTTTTTTAAACGTGCTCAGTTTAATTCTGTAGCATTTTATTGATGATAAAAATATCGACCACTTATTCATCTCATTGTAGGATCCTCCTCTCAATTAAATGTTGAGTCTAACTGTTAAGAATGGCACTGCTGTGCATATTAATATTACACTTGGTAGCTCATATTTTGTTAAAATTTGATTGCTTATTATTGTTGTTTATCATAGAGCGTTGGATGCAAATACATTTTCATTAGCCTTGTGAGCCTGAATAAATACACACCAATGAGAGGAATGTCCTATAATGGATGAAATAAGGGTCTCGAATGGATCAGATGAGTGTTTTGTATCGGATGCAACTATAATTGTTCTCTCTTCGATCTTTGGATAGATAGACGTTTATCATTACTGCAGAAAACAAAGTGATAACGTTTCCCTGTCGGACGCAACAAGGGTTCTGCATCAGATGCTACAAAGTTTCTGTATCTCACGTGACCGGGGTTCAAAATCAGATCTGAAAGGGGTTCTATTTTGGATTGTAACAGCAACAACACAGTATGTTGTGGCTGCTGGTTTCATAAGCCACAGTCTGGTCGCAGGAGTCCCGTAAAGAGCTTGCAAGCTAACTGGGTAATTTTTCTGCTGTAATAATAAACATCTATCTATATATCATACAGCAATACTGGTTGAGATTTCCACCTCGAATCGCCGATATCATCGTTACAATCATCGCCGTCATCGCAGTCACCGCGGTTGCGATGTTTCTCCAGGGGCTCGGACGACGATGGAGGACTCGGGGACACGCAGGCGGAGTGGAGCGACCAGGAGGAGATCATGCAGAACATCCAGATCCAGAAGGACATCATCGCCAACATCCGCTGCCGGCCCTGGCCCATGAAGCAAAAGCTTAAAGTGCTCAAGTGCGTGGACTTGCCGTGTCTTGTAAACACAGGGTCAGCAACAAAAAAGACCCTCCAGTTTGAATTGCTTAGGTTTACTGAAGTATTTCCATCCATCCGTTGTCAGAAACCGCTTAATCTTGTACAGGGTTGCAGTGAACCGGAGCCTATCCCGGAAGACACAGGGCACAAGGCAGGGATATACCCAGGATGTGACGTCAGTCCATCACAGTGAAGTATTTCACTTACAGTAATTAATTTGGTCTCAGAGAACACTCAACACTTGGGAGTCTATGGCCAGTGTGTACAGGAATAATCCTCATAGGGTTGATCAAGTGAACAAGGCAGAAATCACAGCTGCTGCAGAGAGCATCACCGACGAAATACTAGCTGCAGTTATGGACAATTTCAGTCGATGTCTGCAAATGGTATTGGATGCACAGGGATCACAGATTGAAAATGTTTTCACGTGAATACAATCGCCCCGTGCTTCATTCGTGTTGTGATTTCAGTGCCAATGCTGTCAGTGAAATAATTTCAACATAGGCAGTACAAACTGCCTATGTGATTTCTGGTCCCAGACTGCATCAACGCTCTGATTACTGAGAAAGGGGGACCTTTGTGTTTGTGCGTCGCGCAGGCAAGCCCGCCAGATCGTGGAGAAGTACGAGGGCCGTTTGACGAAGACGCGCGGATACCAGGCGGCGGGAGTTGCGGTACGTGCCGTCATCTTTACGCTCCTCCACGGGTTCTCAAACAAAACATCTGGTGGGATATCCGTTCCTTCCCGTCGTGTAGCTATCGAGTGTGCAGGCGGTGCAACCCCACAGCAGCCCACGCGCCAGATGGGCCCAGATGCTAGGCTACGAAGAGAGGGGAAGAGGGACATGGGGGCCCATGTAAATCCATTGTACCAGGGCCCTCGTCAAACAGGCCATACCACTGAGGCCTTCCAGTCCCTAACCTTCAAATCCTCAACTCTCACATACTCACCCATTGCTACCGGCCACTCCGATTTGTCCACCGTCACATTTCATTATTTTATGTGATTGGGGTCGTGAATCGATTAGAACAGGTATTCGTTTTTAGGCCTTCGGGGTAAAACATCAGAGCCTAGCCACCTCTACCAGACTGTATCCAAACTCATGACACATTTTTTAGGAGCATTTCAGGTAATGGCATATATACACGTAACAGATTTTTGTATCTGCACATATGTAGAAAAAAAATTGCATCGGCCTATTGTATTTCCATCCCAACATTACACAGCAGGATTTGTTTATGTATTGATGGAGTTTTTGACGGCAGCGCTTTGTGACCCTCGGGTGAAAGGCGCTATATAAATGCTATTATTATTATTATGGGAATAGCCATGTCGCGCATTCAACGCGGCTATTCTGAATGAGCAGCTGTTAAAAGCAATTCTCAGCATTTGTTTGGACAAGTGATACATGCTGCTGCATATTATCGCTCTGGAAAGCCAATAAGACCGATAAACCAAAACGTTTAGCTTATACGTGGATATACCAAACTCCACGTATAAATAAACCTGGGTCTGTCCGTCATGAGGTCACGCAGGGGGCCCCTTGATTAAAGCAGTGGGGGGGGGGTCACGGTAGGTTCACAATTGTCAGCTGGTCTTAGCCATATTGGGGGGGTTAAGGCCACTTTTTTGTGATTTAAGGAGCCATTTAAATGCTGAGTGACCCCCCACAACCGCTGCTTTTGTTGATCGTTAAAAAGTGGCTTTGTTCAGCGAGTGGCCTGACATCTTCATTGGGGGTGGGGAGCAGTCATTGGTTGGGGGCTGTCAGAGGGCATCACGGAGTCAAGGCTGGGCGGCAGGAGCGGTGAAACAGGACGTCCCCACTTCCACGGCTCTCGGATTTTTATTTTTTATTTGAAAGCCCGACACCGGAGCCTTGGGCTCTCGGCTATAAATCGCCGCTCCATGCAGCGAGCATTATCACGGCGCCGTAAAAAAGGGAATGGGAAAAAAATAAAAATAAAATAAAAACATCCGCAAGGCGTGCTGAATGTGTAAAAATGTGTATTTACGCTCACGGGCGGAACCGAGTAGATGCCTGTTTTACGTCTTGGGCTCGGGCTTCTTGCAGCGAGGATACGGGCAGACGCACTTTCTATGCCGTAACAGTGTCCTACGTGTGTACACGTACGTTCACAGTATTCACGATAAGGACTACGTGTTTTCTAGAGCTCAGTCCCAGACAGCTTCGGTTGAAATGAAGTCCTGTATACGATCCCAATGCTACGCAGCTGCGTAATAACGTTGGGTTTAAATTCCTGATGAAGAATTTTTTAAAAAAACATCATCAGCCTTGTGCAGCGCTTTGTGACCCTCGGGTGAAAGGCGCTATATAAATGTTATTATTATTGTAGACGTCCTCCCAGGCGCGTTCCATTCCTTAGCTGCCACTCTGTCACTATTCTTGAGCAAAGGCCACCATCCATCCCATCTAGTTCCACATCCTTTCCAAAAAAACACTTTTCTGAACACTTTGCATTGTTTCATTTCTAACGGTTATATTAAAACGTTAAATCTTAGCTGTGAGGGTGAGGCTCGCTGGGAAGTATGGATCCCCAGGGGAGAAGGTTTGGCTACAGAGCAGCGGTTAAGAGGGAGACAACGGGTGATATTTGGTGGGGTGATGGTGTGCTAGGGCTGGATACATGGCTGGGTGTGTGTGCGAGCTGGATATGATCGTGGGGAGCGGTGGCTCGGTGGTTAGCTCGCTGGCCTACAAACCTGGCGACGCCAGTTCGAATCCCGCTCACGGCCAACATTAGTGACGATATTCTGAACCGATCCTGGGCCTCCCCTATGTCGACTCAGCCTCAAACGAGTACCTAGTGCGGTGTGTAAAACATTGCCACTAGGGAGACAAAGGCGGCCGGGCGTGGTGCTGGTCACCCACCCCCTCGTTGCCGTGTTGACCTTCATAGGTGCTCGCTAACGGCGCTTGACCATACAATCTGTTAAGGGTTTACGGTGAATCTTATCTTTGCTGGATATGATCACGATTTGTGTGTGTTTGCTCGGTCTTGGCGCTGGGCGCCTCTGCCATCTCCATCAGGGCCCCGCGTCGCGGGAATGACCTCCGTCTGGACCCGCTTTATCCGCGAGCACACGCGGCGTGCATGGCAATGGGGTCATTTGTGCCGCCACGACCGCCCTCGCAGTGCACACAGTATTACTATACACTCACGCGTACAATTTACCGCGCGTGTTATCAGAATTATTATCAGTACCCGCTTAATCCCGTGCAGCGTCGCGGGAGACGGAGCTAGGATGTCAACCGGGGGGAGGTGGAGTAATGGAATAATCTCTCGTGCGGGTTCGAAGTGCGGTTATTACATCGCAGAACTGTGAAGGATGGCGGCGGGCTTGGGACGCCTTCATCCAGCAGTGGATTCTTCACGGCCGATGACGATAATGACGACGCAATATTTACTAGTGATGTCGGTTAAATAAATAATCCTAATATGGGGTCAGAGTGAATAGTTTTCGGTGTCTCGTTTTCTGTATGTCCTGACCGCCCGCTCACAAGCTTTGACACACGGGTGGGTATCCGCTGGTGCTGGACTCTGTCCTCGCGTGCGGCATAACTGTCCGCTCCGCGTGCTTTGCAGCTCTTCCGAAAATTCCAGCGATGTCTCTACAACTTCATCTCGCTCTTCATTCCCTGGGAGATGCGCATCAAGAAGATCGAGAGTAAGCGCCGCACAGGGGCCACAACCAGGGCAGGTGGCATGGCAAAGGGATAGGTAGCAAGACATGGGAAAGAGCAGGCATGGCAAGGCAGTACAAGGAAGGGCAAGGAAGGGCAGCAAATGACAAGGCAGAGAGCTGCAAGGCAGTACAGGGCAGTACGGGGAAGAGCATGGCAGGCCATTACAGTTAGATAGATATCTGTTTTTTATTACAGCAGAAAAATACCCAGTGAGCTTGCAAGCTCTTCACAGGGCAATATAGGCCAGTATCATCTGCATTGTCATTTATTGTGTATCCCATGCAATACATCTCGAGACAAACGGGTTTTGGGGCCGCGAGCGCCACCTAGTGGTCCGTGGACACTATGCCCAAGTGGGCCTTGAGGTGCAAAGGGTTGAAAAGCACTGACCTAAGACACCGCGTGCCCCCCCGCGTTGCAGGTCACTTCGGCTCGGGAGTGGCGTCGTATTTCATCTTCCTGCGCTGGCTCTTCGGCATCAACATCGTCCTCACCGTCATGACCGTCGCCTTCCTCGTGCTGCCCGAGGTCAGGGGTCGGGAAGCTCGGGGACTCTGAGAGACACGGGGTCAGCAAGCGGGCGGCACGTGGTGCCCCGTACGCAGAAGCGCCTCGCCCTGGCAGCAAGAGAATAGATAGATAGATGTTTAATGTTACAGCAGCAAAATACCCAGTGAGCTTGCAAGCTCTTTACGGGACTCCTGCGACACAACAAACATGAGAATGGCAGGCTGTCCGTGTGCATACGGTTGCTGTACAACCCAGGAAGAGGGTATCCGGGGGAAAGGAGGCATATAGAAATACGTCAAAATATAAACACGAAAAGACAGTCACAGGTAGAGAATAAGAGAAAGGTCTTGAGCTTGGAGTTGAACAGCCGCAGGGAGTTTATCGTGCAGATGGCTGGTGAAACGGCGTTTCAGACTATGGGGTAGCAGAGAAGAGCGACCTCCCACTGAGTGAAGCTTGACTAGAACATTCACCAGAACGCCTTTGTAGCTGGAGCAGAGAGTGTGTGCGGAGAGAGGGGGGTGGTGGTGCTGGCCATCCACCCCCTCTGCGCCGTGCCGGCCTTCATAGGTGCTCGCTAATAGCACTTTCCACAACAGACTCGGGGTTTTCACGGTTTGATGTATGACAATTGCTCTCCATAGCTGATGATGTCTCTAACGTGGGAGGCGAAACGTCGCGAAGGAGAGAGAAGGTACACTCGACACGGCTATAACGAGGATCTTTGTGTTGTTCCGACACCAGCAGCACGACTTGTACAAAGTTCGCTTGCTTGTTCTTTGCGTGCACGTGTGAGCCTAGCTGCTGGCCGGAGCGCCGTTTGGAACCACCAAGAGCAAGCGCATCCCCTCCGACCAGATGCACACGGCACAGGATCTCGACACCATCTGGTCGCTCGGGGTAAGCGGTCGCCCCTCTCCCTGGGAACTCTCGGCCGACACTTTGTCGTCAAACCTGGCATGCTTGTGTGCTCGGATCATGACCCGTATATGATTGTGAGTGTGGACTAGGTGACGTCTTCTGAATTGTCAGATTATTCTGGTGAAAATACGAAATTGCGGATGATCCTGAAAGGTTTTTCTTTTAGGGTTTGAATCTGACAGTAGGACGCAGGGAATGGCATCACGGGTATGGCATCGCTTCTGTGCTTTTTCCATCAAAAGCTGTGTCACGTGGCATTGGGTGACGTCACTTTTGTTAGCATGAAGACACATTGCATTATCACATTCTATAAATCAACCAAAAATCTGAAAAAGATCTGATATTTTTTTCATGCCAGTATATATTTCTGGTGTGCCCATAAACAATATTTTCTCTCTTACTCTAACTTGTTACATAGCACGGGTCATTTGTGCCACGTGTGACTTTCAAATACCGTCCAACATTTTTCGTGTGCAATCTGTGTCCGTACTAGCACAGTGAGAATTTAAAGCTGAGTGTTACGGTTTCACAAGAGTAACCAAATAAGTGTGGAGTAAAGCTGCAATACGAAACAAAAACCTTGGTATTGTGCAGATAAAATGTGCGCTCATGAAGAATTCGAACCTGGTACTCTCAGTGCAGACATACATGTATACATACAAACTGTTGCTCCAACCCCAGGGCTACCTACAGTACTCGGTGCTCTTCTACGGTTACTACGGCAACGAGCGCAAGCTGGGCGGCTCCGGGTACCGGCTGCCCCTCGCGTACTTCCTCGTGGGCATGGCGGTGTTTGCCTACAGCTTCGTGGCGCTGCTCCGCAAGTGGGTGACCGGGTTATGCCGTCCCAGTAAATATCGTGGTCCCTCGCTTTACGATATTAATCTGACCCTGAACACGTAGCGTAATGTGAAACCAGCGTAAAGTGAGACCAATAATACTGTACATTGTTTCATTCTAATGACAATGGATGAATTAATATTAAATTTTGTCTCGTGTAGAGAAGCGATGTATGGGACACAATGGCTCAATTTTTAATCGTGTGTTTATACATTTATTGTAAAGTGTTAGGTTAAAACACAGCCTACTTCAGTCAGTCTGACAGTGGGATTCAGCCGAACACAATCAAATTCTGCTCGATCAGAGAATTCTCGATAGCCCCGAGACAACCGGCTCGATCGACAGTGAGAGAGTAGTGCTTGCGTCATGAGCGTGAGACGTTCTCTGAGCCGAGGGCTCCGCGGCAGGAAGACGGATGTTCCCCCGCTGCGCCTCTTCATCGCAGGATGGCGAAGAACTCGAGGCAGAGCCTGAGCAGCGCCTCCGACGAGAACTTCACCTTCTGCTGGAAGGTTTTCTGCGCCTGGGACTACCTCATCGGCAACCAGGAGACGGCCGAGAGCAAAGTGGCGGCCATCGCCACCACCATCCGCGTGAGGACCCGGCACACTGTCGCCAGCACCGCTCTCTCTCAATCGCTCGCTCGCTCGCTCACAAGAGAGAGAGCGTTTCAAGTGTACAATTATAAACGGGAAATCTGACCACATTCAATTCAATTCAAACACTTCGAGGCCGAGCTGAAAGACAATGATGTCCAGAGGCTGACCATCACGCTTCGAGGAATCGCAAAGAAGAAGAACTTTATTGTCAATCCTGCCATATGTACATGACATATAGAGGATCGAAATGCCTTTTCTCTCAGACCCCGGTGTTGGCATATACATGGACTGGAACACAACAACGAGGGTTTAAAAATACTAGGATTAAAAAACTAAATCCATTTTTTTTTTATATTTACAAGTTAAGCTAAGCTGGGGGTCGGGGGTGGACAATGACATGCATCTTCTGTTGGATGAACGCCTCTGCGTTCCGTGTCTGTCTTGTCTTGTTCGACCAAGCTTAATTACGCTGGTCAGTGCAGAGTAAAGAGAGAGGTTCAGGACCGATTAAGAAATTGTTGGCCACGAGATATTAGCTCTGGCCTGGTAATCGCAAGCAATAGTAGGTCGGTAGAGAGCCGTCTTTTGTCAAGGTCTATGAGGAGAACATGGGTTAGAATCCAAGTCAGGAGTTGACCTCAGCCTTCATCCCTTCGGGGATGTTGTATCGAGACTGGCGACAAACAGTAGAACGTGGAGTTTTCAGCACGAGCTCAGGGTTGTCAACAGACATTAGCACCATGCTCACTGATAACATTGGCCAGCGCTCATCTCTATAGTTTGCCCCGATTCAGCGGTGAGAAGTTCCACATCTTTTGCAGGAACCACTCGACCAATGGAGAAACTTGATTTAAATTTGCTTGTGATTTATTTCGTTCTGTTCCGCATGACAGGAATCAATTTTGGAAGAGCAGGAAAAAAAGAAGAGTGAAAACAGGTATGTGGTCTAGCTGGCTTGAACTCCCAGCACGCACCTGGATCTCCACTACTCATTGACCGCACTGGCATCTTCTCAACCGGACGTTGTGACGGGTTCTTGGCGTGTGCCTGTGTCCCCGTGTTACCAAGGACCCTGCGCGTTTTCCTGCGCATCCTCGCCAATATCCTGGTGCTGCTGTGCCTCGCCGGCAGCATCTACATCATCTACTTCGTGGTGGATCGCTCGCAGAAGCTCGAGCAGATGAAGGACGAGCTCACGCTCTGGGAGAAGAACGAGGCGAGTCGGACGCCCCCCGCATTTGCGAGCGGCACGCGGCGCGGTGTTTGTGGTCTCCGTGTACTGAGCGCAGTGTGTCGATCACCGATCACCGACTGCCGATCAGCGATTACCAATCAGCGATCACTGAGTACCGATGAAAGTGTATCGATCGGCAATCACCGATCACTGAGTATCGATCAAAGTGTATATATCGGCGATTACCGATCACTGAGTATCGATCAGCGATTACCGATCCCCGATCATGGTGTATCGATCAACGATCAGGCATCACTGAGTATCTATCACTGAGTACCGATAACAGTCTGCCAATCACATTTTACGGATTGTTTATTAATTATCACCATGTATTGATCACGTATACATTTGGTTATACATGGAAAGGAAATCCATTTCAGACACATAAGCTTTCCGGATCAATGTTTTCAAGCCGAGTTTGGTTAAGTTCAAAAACGCTGATTGTGAATCTATGCGACTGTCATTTGAATCATTTGAATAAAATTGTTGATGTTAGCCATGGCTAGGTTCATGGCACCGCGTGCAAATCACCGC